>VWZD01000825.1:79588-163770 GCA_013396695.1 Sakesphorus luctuosus | reverse complement strand
TGCCGGGCCTCCCCGTTTCCCTGCCGAGCGTTCACACCTCCTGCCTGTGGTTCCTTCGGCCCCACCGCCCGGGCTGGTGTGAGACCTGAGATGCCTGCACGGCTCTCAGAGTGGTTTTGGAGAGGGAGAACCAGCTGCCCCCACGCCAGCACAGGGAGTACCCCCTGCCTGCCTCAGCATCCCTGCGGCACCTGCCTCAGGAAACGGGCCCCACAGCAGGGGCTTTGCAGGACCAGGAATAACGGGAGCTTTTCCCCAGCGAGACCCCGTCCCCTCTGTCCTCTCCCTCTGGAGCAGCGGTGGCTTTGTGTCTCCTTTTCAATTTATTTTTATAAGGAAGGAGAGAGAGAGAGAGAGACAGAGTGTCACATCCTAATCTGGCAAAATGTCAGGGAGTGATTCAGAGAAGAGGCGAGCGGCAGAGAGAGGCAGCCCACACAGGAGACTTGTTTCTGATTTCCAAATGTCAGCATGTCCTTTAATTAAATGCTGATTAACAGGGGACGTGCTCCCTTGCGCTGGAGCCGGGGCTGCTGCTGCCACCACCGACTCCACCGAGAGTCCTGGCGACGCCGCAGCCGCTGCCACCCCTGGGATGAGCCGCCTGGCACGACGGGGAGGCGGGAGAGCCGCGGGAGCTGAGCCAGGCGCCTCATCCCGCGCTGTGCACCACACCCAGGGCACCGAGAGGTGCTGGTTCAGCTGCTGCTGAAGCCTCCTGTGCCCAGGTCCCCGTTCCTGGTGTTGCCTCTGAGCGGGGATTGCACCTGTGTTTGGTGTCTCCATGTGGGAGCTGAATTGGATCTAGTTGAGTGAATCTGGATGCGAACCCCGGTGTGGATGCTCTTACTTTAGTTTGAGCAGCTCTTCTCTTCCTCAGCTCTGTCTGCTTTCTGTACACCTTAAGCTGTGCTGCAAAAACGCTCCTGGATTTGGGATCTCCGAAAATAACTTGTGTACAGTGTCCCCAAGCACAATTAGTTACAAAGCTCCTCTTTGTCCTCTCAGGCTGCCTTGGCTTTGAAGTCGGTGGGAGGGAAAGGAGGGCTGGGCTGTGCTCTGGGCCGTGTCGGCCCTGGGCGGGTGCTGAACCCTCTCTGACCCTGGAAGTGATGAGCAGCTCCCTAAAGAGACGGCCCCGAGCCCCGGGGCGATGGAGGTGGGATTTGGGATGGAACAGGTGAGTTTGGACAGCCTTGTGCTCACTGTGTGTACCCACAGCCATTCCTGGCCTGGGGGGCTTTGCGGGGGACCTTGCTAAGTGTGAACCCTCGTGGTGAACTTCGTGCCCTGGTGCCCTAAGCCTGGCCCTGATCAGCCCTTCAGGCTGGCCCAGGCTGGTTTGGTCCTGGGCATTACAGGGTTGGGACAGCTCTGCACAGGAGCAGCAGGTTTATGAGACAGGAAAGGAACACTCTGCTCTGCACTGAATGCATCTGACTGACCATAAAAGTGTTCCCGAGAGTACAAGAGCTCTCCAGACTGCACAGAAACTTCTCCCTTGGGCAGCCTCTCTCAGAGACCTGTGTCACACTGTGTGCCACTCCCTCAAGCAAAGCCAGGGAGGTGACAGGGCTGAAGTCACACACCAGACGTGCCTATATCAAACAGTCTATCATTAAAAGAGCTTTTCAGTGGCAAAACTGAGACAAAAAGCTTTTCTTGCTTATCCTCCCATCTCCACTGCCATGGCTGCTCTGCACATCCCTCCCAGTGCACATTGAAAGTCTTTCCTCCCTTTCTGTCACCTCCAAGGTGTGGGCTTGGATGACCAGAAGCTCCAGGTGACACATCTCCATATGCCCATGAAATGTGCAGCTCAGAGTGGCTCTGGTGGCCCCATCTCCCTGTTCCTGTGCCATGTGCAGCTCCCAGAGCCCCAGGATGCCCCGTGCCCTGTCGATATTCTGCTCACAGCAACAAGTGTTCCCTCTCCAGACTCCCACAGCGATGCTGCCTATTCCCAAGCGCCACCTGATGGCATCATCGCCAGGAAGGAGTTGTTAGACAATATTTATACCGGCACAGACACAGGAATCGGCTCCGACAGCGGGGAGGGTGGAAATGGGAAACGGGGCCGCTGAGAGCAGCCCTGGCTCAGCACCCTGCCCCGTGTCCATCCCCGGGAAGGGGCAGAGCAAAGCCGAGTTCAGGCAATGCACACAACGGCTCCTCTCTTCTCAAGAACATAAAAGTTCTTCCAAGCTACCCAGGAGACAGGCAGATCCTGCCTTGGCTGGAGGATCCCCACAACTCCCCCCTTTTTCATTTTCCTTGATGTGCCTGAGAAAACAGCTCTGTGTTTATAAACGTGAGAACGAATCACACAGAAATCCCGGGAGCAGCAAGTCCTGAACACCTCCCACACGGCAGAGCCAGAGAAGTCACTTTCCTCTGCCACCAGACAAGGGGGTTTGTCACACCAGTGTCACCTCCACCTCCCTGTGCCTCCCTGGAGGTGCCTCCCAGCAGTGTCGGGGACCCTCTGCGACAACAGCCAAGCAGAAGGTTGGATACACTCCGGCCAAAGAAGGTCTCCCTCAACACAGCGATAGTGTCTGGAAGAGACATCCCTCAGTCAGGCCTCTCCTCCCCTTTCCCAGACCAGTTCAGGGCAGGGAACATGGGTAAGATTAACACGGTGCCTGGTCAGGGTGGTCTTCGAGCATAAAGCCCTTGCAGAGGGGAACTTAACTCTGCCACGGCCCTTCTTCAGTGTTTCCCCCTCCCCTTCCCTCCCTCCACTGGGAGCGCCGGGCACCGACACTTGCCAGGGGAACCCACCCGTTCGGGAGAGCCCCCGGCTGCCCCCCGAGCGCCCGAGAGCCGAGCAGGGCAGTGCCGGCTCCCCAGGGATGGCTCTGACCAGCCGGGATCCCTGCTCAGCCTCTGGCATGAGCCAACCTGCCCGTGCCCCAGGTCCCGAGCCCACCCACCCTGCAGGGACCACCATATCCCCGGGTCCTGCTCCCGATTTTTTGGGGAACACCAGGACCCCCAAGACGGAGGCACCGGGATGGAGAGGCGGCAGCAAAGTGTGTGCTGGGAGGGATGGGGGCAGGACGCAGGGGAAGGGAGGCGGCGGCGGTGGGAAGGGGGGATGAATCACTTGGAGGAAGCCAGATTTCCATATTCCCCCTGCTGGAAAATTAAAGTCTGCTCCGAGTTTGCATCCCAAATGTGATTGCTTTCGGATCCCTGCCTTGGAAAGCACGTACCTCTCTCAGCAGCCGGCCCTGCCGGGATCAGTGTCCATGCTGTCTACCTGTCAGCAGGCTCTTCCTTCTGTTCCCGCTGAGCATCATGTTTGCTTTGAACACCGAGGTAGTTAAAAGCTCCAACTTAAGGACTCGAGGGGGGGTGGAGGTGGACGGACTCACTGAGCATGAAAAGCAGCCATTGGCTCTGCCTCTCCGGCTGCTCTGCCACTGGGTTGGGCTGAACATGTGTCATCCTTCCCCTCGGTTCCCCTCGTTTCGGGGCGGGGGAGGCGGGGCAGGAGCGATGCCCCCCCGGTCGGAGCGCACCTGCCCCGGGCAGATGCGGACGCCGCTCCCGACGCTGCGCTCCCTCCCGGGGCCGCGCGGCATATGGTGCCTGCTTTTTAATTTCCTCGGGACGGCGGCTCGTATGGCGACTGGCAGGTTTCTCATGGCGCTTTAGCAGGCCTTTGATTAACCCCCGGTAGGTCCTTTCGTGCCAACTGGCCGTATGGGCTGAACAAAGCACTTCCCGATCCCACCGCTCCCGACTTCCTTCTCATTAACGGGGAGCTCTCCGGCTGAGCCCCAGCCAGGAGAGCAGGGGCTGTGTCCTGCCTTCCAAGCTGCCTCTCCCGGCGTTGTGTTCCTGGGAAAACGAGCTCAGCTATAACCCTTTTTCAAACCCTGCCTACCTGTTACCTGTCGGCCCCGCGCAGGATTGATCTTGCCAAGTGAAACTGCTGAATGTTTAAACCAGGGGCACCGGGACACTCCAGCTTTTGTGCAGGGCTGCTCTCCCAGGCTCTCTGCAAGCACGAGTGGAGTCGCTGAGTGGCCCTCGGGTCCTGCTGGGAAAGATTGCAGGGCAACTAAAACCAGTTTCTGTGCAAAATAACATGAGAAATTAGCCCAGCCCTTCGACAGATCCCCGTGTGATTCCCAGAGCCACGCTGAGTCTCTTGGGTACCACCATTTCCAACCACATATTGTGCGTGCAGGTTTGTTCACTCTTCTGCATTAATTCCCATTTCCTCACGGGAATAGCTTTCACTCTGCAGGCTGTTCCAGCCGAGGCTGGGTCGGGGATTGTGTGAGCACAAATGGGCAACGAGCAGCCTGCCTGTGTCTTCTGAAGGGTTTCTGATGTGTGTGGTGGTGGCTGTGACAGCAGGGATGTCACTTCTGTGCAGGGGCTTCACAGGATCAGGGAGCCCCTTTCCTGGCTGTGGAGAAGCAGCTGCTGCCTCAGCGAGGACGTGTGGGCACTTCCCACCTCTGATCCCTCTCTGCCATCCCACTGCAGCCTTGCCATGGCACTCTGCTCCTCTCCCTGGCATTAGAGGGAACAACCCTGGTGCGTTTTGCATATAAGGAGCATGGCAAATGGATTTGCCATCCCTATGGACTTTGTTCTTTAATAAAAGCAAAAACCACTAAAACCATATTCACTTTACCCTGCCACTGTTCCAAACCGAAGCTGAGACTTCCTCATGCCCAGCAAACACCCATTCACCTCTGTTTGGGCAGAGGGGTGATCCTTGGGACAGCAGATGGCATCAGGGAATTCCTTCTATTTATTTTATTCCGAGGCTGCAAGAGCATCCCATTATCTGTGTGGGAACGAAGGACTTTGCTATTTGTTTGATGCACAGGATGAAGATTTCGGCAGCATCTGGATCTGGGATCCTGCTGGCTGCAGGTAAAGACCTGCTGCCAAGAGACAAACGCCCAAGAACATGCAGAACTGCTGCCAAACAGGGATTTCTGATGCTGTTCTTGTGGGGCAGGTCAGGATGGAGCAGCACCCGGGCAGTGCCAGGGCTGAGCAGAGGCACCGGCACCCAGTTCAGCCTGGCAGCAGAGCCAGCAGAAAGCGTGGCAGGCGTGGGGTTTGTGTCTCCCTGCGTTCCAAAGGAGCAGCCTGGCATTTCCCAGGCAGTCGTTTCTCCAGAGGACCACAAGGTGGAAGCATTTTCCAAAAACTCTGCCATCCCTTCGGAACCTGGGGACAACCTGTCTCTGCCTGGAGAGGGGGCCAGGACAGCCGAGGAGCTGAGGGGAGGAGAAAAGAGCTGGCAAGGGATCAAGATGGGCACAGGTCACAGGGGGAAAAGCCCCTTCTCCTACAAAAGGCTCCTGCAATTATCCATGGTGTTAACTGCCCATTAGCCAGGGAAAAATGTCTTGTGTCCTGCTCCCCAGAGCAGGAATGCAGGAGCACAGGCTGTTCTGGCCCCCCAGGCCTGCTCTGTGCAGGGGGGGACCCCCAGGCCTGCTCTGTGCAGGGGGGGACCCACAGACCCGCTCTGTGCAGGGGGGGACCCCCAGACCTGCTCTGTGCAGGGGGGGACCCCCAGACCCGCTCTGTGCAGGGGGGGACCCCCAGACCTGCTCTGTGCAGGGGGGGACCCCCAGACCCGCTCTGTGCAGGGGGGCTGCCCAGTGTCATTGTGTGTCACTTTGGGCCCCAGATGTTGAGCCCAAACATCCC
The DNA here is from genome assembly GCA_013396695.1 of Sakesphorus luctuosus. Classification (NCBI taxonomy): domain Eukaryota; kingdom Metazoa; phylum Chordata; class Aves; order Passeriformes; family Thamnophilidae; genus Sakesphorus; species Sakesphorus luctuosus. Next base: position 158,076 of record VWZD01000825.1, on the reverse strand, counting down.
AGAGAGAACATAAAACTGTAGAATATCCTAAGCAGGACCCACAAGGATCATTCAGCCCAACTCCTGGCCCTGCACAGACACCCCAACAGTCCCACCCTGCCTGTGAGGGTGTTCTCCAAACCCTCCTGGAGCTCTGACAGCCTCGGGGCTGTGCCCACTGCCCTGGGGAGCCTGGTCAGTGCCCACCACCCTCTGGGGGAAGAACCTTTTCCTGAGATCCAACCCAACCCTCCCTGACACAGCTTTAGATGGGGGGCTCCTCTTTTCCCCCCTCTGGACAGAACTCCTGGACACCTGGCCTGTGGCAGGTCTGGGCAGCCCCTTTCACAGGAGGACCAACACAGGTACCCGGTGCCCACTGTGGGCCATGTCCTGCTGCTCACAGCCAGCAAGACCAACCAGAGCCTCGGGCTGTGAGCCTGGCAGGACCTGCCTGTGCCTGCTTGGCAGCACCTGTGCTTCCTGTGGGCTTGGCAGTGGGCAGGTACCAGCCAGGAGCAGGGTTTGCCCCTTGGCACAGAGCCAGCCCTCGTTCCTCACGCCCGACACAGACTTCGGGTGGTGCTGAGTCAGCGCTGATCAGCTGGGCCTTACCCATCCATCCTGAGGAGCTGCCACTGCTCCCTCCTGCCCAGCCCTCCCAGCAGGGCAGGGATCACGGGCACGCTGCTGGCTCCAGGCTCCAGCCAGCCTGGAGGGTGTCTCAGCTCATGGGAGATGCCAAGTGGGGTTTTGCCAACCCCCAGAGTCTGACCCAAAGCAGGAGGGGGACAAAGCCCCTGTGATATCATTCCTTGTGGCCCTCACCCATGGGGAGGGTGCTCTGCTCTCCTGCAGAACCTCAGTGCCTGTGCTGGCAGCACACATTGCCCTGGAGTATTTCCTAAGGGGGGCCTGGGAGGGATAAAGGACTTGGCAGCAGTGGAACAGCCCCGGGATTTGCCTGTGTTGTGGAGGGGCCCATTCAGTGCTCTGGAAACACATTCCCACCAGCCTTGGATGAGTCCCTTCACCTCTTCTCTGTGTGTGACCTCTGAGTTGGACATTTCCTTGTTATCAGCTGGTGTGGAGGCGTTAAAACTGTTAAAAACCAGGGAGGAAACAATCTGTACAGGCAGATAAATGGGGACTGCATTGCTGTGACTGCTGATCCCACAGTCAGGAGGTGCTGGGCTTCCAGAGGTTTTGGGGTGGGGGGCTCCCAGCAGCATCAGCAGCAGCTTCTAGGCAGGCCCCACCTTCCCTGGCTGGCTCTGCCCCATGCCCAGCTCCTGAGCAGGTCCAGCATCCCTGGGGGTGGCACAGATTGAAGGCAGGGCCCAGCTCAGTTTGCAGAACTGCCTTGACATTTCTCCTTCCCTTGTGTGTGTTTAGTCAGTAAACAGCTATAAATAAGTTGCTTATTCCCAAGGGGCTTTTGAGGAGCTCTAACCCCAGCGAGTGCAGGCTCTGTGCTGGGCAACAGAACTGGTATTTTCATCTTTATGCACTTTATTCCTGACTGGAAGCAGCATGAGCACAAGGAGAGGCAGCCTCAGCATCTGCAGACCTCTTCTGTGGTGCTAATTGATTAAATCTGTGAGACAACAAGAGAGCAGATTTATCCAGAACAGTCCTGTCTTAAACCTGTATTCCAATTTCATTTTTTTTTTCCTGGAACTGCCTTACTTAGTCAAAAATAGTGGCATCAGTGGCTGGGCTGCAGGAATGCCAGTGCTGGCAGATGGTGGGGCAGCGTGGGTGCCTCCAAGGCCCAGGGGAGGGGAGGGCACAGCTCAGCACCGGGCGTGCTCTGATCTGGGGTCACTCGTGTGCCACCCCATCCACTGCTTCCTGTCCTCTCCATCTGGCACAGGAGATGTGGAGCCCTTTGAAGTCCTGCTGTGAGGCCCCTTGGATGCTGCTGGAGCCTGGGGAGGGTGGTCCCTGCCTGGCTGGCAGGGCTGAAATGGCCAAGTGCAGCCTCCAGTCTCAGGGCATCCTGCTCTGGGGCAGAGCCTCTGCTTTGTGTGAGGCACCACAACTGGAGGAGCCTCCAGACCTGTTTTCCTGAGCTTTGGGATTTGGAAAAGCTTCTGGTCAAGTTATTTGGTACACAGGGAGGGAACAACCTCGTGCTTTACCCCAGAGCTAGAAATTAGTGCCAAGGCAGCATTTCCCTACAGTAACAGGCAGAGCACCAACAGCCCTGGAGCCCTTGGGTGGCATCCACAGCCCTGGAGCCCTTTGGTGACTTCAGCAGCCCTGGAGCCCTTGGGTGACTTCGGCAGCCCTGGAGCTCTTGGGTGGCATCCACAGCCCTGGAGCCCTTTGGTGACATCCACAGCCCTGGAGCCCTTGGGTGACATCCACAGCCCTGGAGCCCTTTGGTGACATCAACAGCCCTGGAGCCCTTGGGTGACATCCACAGCCCTGGAGCCCTCCTGGGGTGCTGTGGGTGGGATGCTGAGCTGAGGAGCTCTGGCTCCCAAGGATTTCACTGTGCTGTGAAGGTTCAGCTCTCAGGAAACCAGACCAGCCAAGGGCAGGACCAGGCTGAGAGCAGTGGAGTGTCCCCCCAGCACTCAGCATCTCTCAGAAGGAATCTTGAGGCTCTTCCAGCCAGAAAGCAGGAATGTTCCTCTGCAGCCTGGCAGGGCAGAGGGTTCAGACTGTCAGGACAGCAGGTCTGAAGGGCTGAGCAGGAGAGACCCAACATGCCATTAGAGCATTTATTGGCTGGGGAATCACAGCACTAATGAACTAATTATGTACATTCATCAGGGAAGAGGCTTCTGCTGGAGGTTCTCCCCAGAGACTGCCTTACAGGGAGCTGCCCACTGGGCACTGGTGGTTTTCTCCTGGGCAGATGGCTCAGCAGCAGTTCTGGGCCCCCTGAAATCCCCTCTGCCCTCCCCTGCACAGCAGGCCCTGTGCTGTCCCTGGAATTCCAAGGGTTTGCCCTGGGATGCAGCCAGTCCTGCAAGGCTTTGCCAGGTCTTACCTCCAAGAATTTCTCTCTGCCCTTTGCTGCTGACACACGATGTTTGCTGGCAGGGAAGGAGGGGGCAAGGTCCTTGTCTGCCCTGCCTGCACCAGCCAGTTCTGTTTGTGCCCGGGGAGAAGCAGCACAGAGCAGCGAGGAGTGTTTACTGGGGAGGGAGGAAAGTAGAGCAGTGGTTTATTCCAGTGCAGGTTTCCCTAAAGCCTGCTGGGATGGAAACAGGAGCTGACACCGAGGTGCACAGACCTTCAGGAGCTCAGGAGCTCACACAGCCCCTCGGGGGCAGCAGGGAAAGGGGAGCCCAGGGGGTCCCTGCAGTGCCACCGGCGCCCAGTCTCTGACCATGCTGTGGTTCACCCCCTGTGCCCACGGTGCTCCTGGCAATCTCCCCCAGCCCCCAGCCCCCAGCTGAGAGCCTTTTGGGGCTGTTGTTGCTGCCCCCAGCCCCAGCAGCTTCCCCTCTGCTCACAGGAGCTGTCAGAGGGAAGGACTCGCACACAGCGAGCGGCAGCTGGGGAGGAGATTCTCCTGTTTTCAGCTCACTCTGCTGCCATCTGCTCCAATTCCCTAATTGTGACAGCAGAGGTGGGGGATGTCAGACTGGATAGGAGGCAGAGTGGGGTGAACATCAGCTCCAGCAGCCTCGACAGACTCTGTGGGCTGGAGAGGCTCCCAAACACCACGAGCTTGGCTGGCACGGGCACCAGCACATGTGTGAGGGTGGGACTGCACCCACTCTGCTCCCAGCTAAGCCAAGCATCTTCCTTGGGCACATCCCTGCCATTCCTGCCCTCTCAGGGCTGCTTTGCTCTGTGCCCCACCATGCATGTGTCTGGCACTGCAGTTCCAGCCTGTTCTTAGCTCCCTTTTTGGAAAGGCTCTCACATTTATCATCCCTCTAATACCCACTGAAGTTTATGCCTGAATCAATGTTTTGGGAAGCCAGAGCTGGGCTGGATTCCTCGTTTGGGCTGCAAATAGCTAACAGACTGTGAGGCAAGCAGCAAATCCTGGCTCACCATCCTGAGGCTGTCAGAGCCAGCAGTGAGGGAGTCCCTTTTTCTGGCGCCACCCAAGCTGTTCTTGGTGAATATTGCCAGCCCACTGCCATGGTTCCTCCTGCTCCATCCATCCATCCATCCATCCATCCATCCATCCATCCCTCCCTCCCTCCCTCCATCCATCCATCCATCCATCCATCCATCCATCCATCCATCCATCCATCCATCATCTATCCCTGTGGCCAAAGGCTCAGAAAAGTCCTTTTCCTCCAGCCAGACCTCCTGCACTGCCTAGGCCACAGGATTGCATCCTGCTAACTGGGGTGTGAGTGGTTTGGGCTGGAAAAGCCCCTGGGATGTTCTGTCCGTGGGTATTTCCACACAGCTGGTGCCAGTCCCAGCAGGGACTCCCACTTTCTGTCAGCAGGAAAGCACCAGCCACTTTGCTGCTGTGTCTGGTGTACACTGGCAGGGAGAAGCATCTCTTGGGTTTGCTCAGGCACATTCCCCCCAGAACTTTAACCTTGGTGCTCCTTGATCCCCTGAGGAACAGCTGGAAGCCCCTGGGGCACTTCTCACCCCTTTGGTGCAGCCAGGACTGAGTGTTCAGCCTTCAGCTCACCCCGTGAACTGCCTGGGAAGGGGAAGTTTGTCAGTGAGTCAGTGGGAGGGAGATGGATTGTTCTCAGAAAAAACAACTTATCTCCTCCCCTCACTTGCTTCACAAGGGTGACAAGGGACAAGGTCCTCTCCCAGGAGCAAACTCCTTTGGGGCTGGGGGTGGTTCCTTTTGAACTGAACTGGTGCCTGGGCTGAGGTGAGTTAACCCCTGAGAAACAGCTGCCAAACACCTGGAGACCTTCGGGCAGAGCAATCCTGCTCAGGCCCTGCAGGTGCCCTGGCTGGGTGGCACTCAGTGCTGGCAGGGTGCTGTGTGCCAGCACTACCTTTGCACTGAGCCTCTCTCTCCTTGCTGTGCTGAAAAGCCAAAACCAAAGGCCAAACTCTCCTTCCAGTGGTGCCACAGGCAGGGCAAGGAATGCTTTGGCCCCAGAGCTGCTTCCTGGGGGAGAAGTTTGGGTATCTGTCACACTCTGTGCCTTTTTCTGACCTTGCCCATCAGAGCTGGAGCTCTGCCAGCCACGGTAGGATGGTGGAGGAAATACTTTGGGCATATTTTTCACTTTGTTTTGCAATTTGGCAGCTCCTGGTTGCTAAGTGCCTGAATCTCTGGTGTGGATTGGTGGAGCTGTTGTTATGGTGATGCTCCACGGACAAAATTAGGAGGAGATGCTGCTGGATTCTGGGGTTTGCCATTGGCCCCGTGGTTGCCATGGTCAGCAGGGCTGTGGCCACCCTGGGGACGGGGACTTCGTGTCACAGGGAATGGAGTGTGTCAGCTCACACAGTGACTCACACTCAATGTGCTTTCAGGCTGATTTGGGGTCACAGGGAGCCAATTCCAGTGTGGGACAAGAGCAGCCTGCAGAGATCTCAGTTATCTCAGTTGGGAATGTTGATGGAGATTTGCAGGGAGACCCTGAGGAGCTCCCTCAGCTCTGGGACAAGGCTTTGTTAACCAGGATATCTGAACTTGTCTCCATTTTCCTACTCCTCAATTCACTTGCCTGTAAAATGGGAATAACAATGTTCCTTTTGGCCATTTTTGGAGGGAAAGGACAAGGGGAATGGCTTCAAAGTGACAGAGAATAGTTTAGATTGGATATCAGGAAGGAATTTTTCCCTGTGAGGGTGGGCAGGCCCTGGCACAGGTTGCCCAGAAGCTGCCTCATCCCTGGACGTGTCCCTGGACGTGTCCCAGGCCAGGTTGGACAGGGCTTGGAGCAACCTGGGCTGGTGGGAGGTGTCCCTGCCCATGGCAGGGGGGGAAATAAGAACATTTTTAAGGTCCCTTCCAACCCAAACCCTTCTGTCATTTTATGATTTGCATTTTCTCCCTCTGTGGAGGTGCAGTGCCCACCAGGGCTGGAACTGGGGGGGCTGTTGTTAAATGAGGGTGGTCCACAGCCCTTGTTACACCGGGCACAGGCACAGGCCAGGACCCAGCAGCACCACCCACCCTCCCAGTGCCACCAGTGGGGGAGTTTGGCACTCCCAGCCCTCGGCAGGAGCAGATCCTGCTGTGCCAGGCTGGGCAGTGGAGCATGGGGCCCATTTGCCAGTTTTCCTCGACTTAGCAGCCAGCTTTAAACTGCAGCCCTGTGAGTGCTGCCCAACTGCAGCGCTGGGCAATGATTTCCACATGCCTGCCCGTGCACAAGGCAGAGAGGGCCAGGCCAGGGAGGCATTGAACACATTTTCTTTCCATGACTCGGTGCCTATTGAATGTCAGGGCAGTGGGGAAGGGAACTGCTGCCTGGATGCAGTGACTGTAAAATATTCCCTGCAGACCTCCAGGGAGCTGCTGGCCTGGGAGCAGCACACATGCATGGCCATGTGAGTTTGGCAGGGGAGAAAACGTGCCCCTGAGCTGCTGGGGCTGGGGAGGGCTCTGCAGCTCAGCCACTGCTGGGGTGCCAGGCGGTGAGGAACAGGTGAAACCCCCCTGGAGCTGCCCTGCCTGCCTCGAGAAGTCAAACACATTCACGTTGCTGCCACTCCTCTGATGCTTCAGTCTGAGCTGTCGGGTTTAATACACCTCCTGTTTGCTGGGATTGCCAGGACTCGTATGTGAGAGTGCTGGGCTGCAGACTGGAGCTCTGGCCCTCTCTCCAGGCAGACAGGGATGCCTGCTGGGCACAGCACTGGTAGGAGGTCGTATCTCTCTTGACTGGTTCTTACTGGGCCTGCTGTGTTACTGCTGAGTGTGTTTGACACCTTCCCTCCAGGCTGGGGACTGTGTAGGGGAGCTCCTGCCTCTCTCCATGTGCTGTGGACAAGTGGTGGGGGTTGCTCTCTGCTTTGGGGATGAGGATTAAATGGGGGTGAGCAGCTTAGAGTAATAATTAGGTGCTCTTACACCCAAAATTGGGTGTTTTTATACCAAAGGACACTTTGCATGGCTGTGACAGAGGGTGGGCTGTTCCCTTCCACTGCTGTCACCTCTGCTCAGCCTGAACTGCCTTGGGCTCCTCCTAAGGCAGGTTTGGAGCTCTCTGGCTGCCCCCCCTCCTCAGACTGCCCTGGGCTCTCTCCCCCCTCTCTCCCAAGGCCAGCTCCCAGCACTGGATGGAGTGTCCCCACCGGGGCCTCACCATGTGAGGGAGAAGCAGAGGATTTAATGTGTCTGGCCAGCAGCCACGCCTGGGGCAGGCACAGTTTTACAAGGCAGGCACTGCCTGGGCTCCAGCTCCATCCCAGTCCATGCAGCATTCCCGTATCCCAGCCCCTGAACTGGTTTGGACAGGGACAGGAGGTGCCCAGTGGAGTCTTGCACCCTGCGTTTGCCTTCATGATGTGAAACTGGGGCTGGGACTGCTCTCCCTGTGTCCCCAAGGCTGTGCTGGCTCCTCAGCATCCCACAGTCCCTCTCACAGCCCTGCAGTGCTGTTTGCTGACAGGGAAGGTTCTGGAGAGGAGCAGCCCCAGCAGACCCCTGGGGTCTGTGACTGGAATGCTGCTCAGGATGCTGCAGCCTTCCCTGGTGCTCCTGGCAGTCACTCCCACCTGCAGCCCATGGAACACACAGGTCCCACTTTCCCCTGGCTTGGGGAAGGAGCTCAGCTCGGCAGCTCAGGCTGGTGTGTGTCTGGGAGGGGCTTTTCAGAGGGCGGAAAGAGAGTGAGTGATCTGGTGTGCAGCAGGAACAGGATTGCTGCTACCCAGAGGAAATCCTAAGACTGTGCCAAGGTCAGGAACAGCCCAGAGCCATCACTGTGGGTTATGAGCATCACAAACCTGCCTGGATGTGGCAGCCATGCCCCTTTGCATAAAGACAGGAGCATCCAGGTGTGTGTCAGGCCTCTCTCTGCCTTCTGTCCTTCCCACCTCCCCCCTCTCTGCCCTCTCCATCCACACACAGCTGGGCAGAGGTGCCGTTTGCAGGAGGGTGACAGCGGGAGGAACCACAGCCCGTGGATCTTCAAAGGATGCAATTTCTATCCAAAGGGAGAACAGCTGTGGGGTGAAACCCAGCACTCCTCTGGCTGCCCCAGGCAAGGGACACACCAGGAATTGCACAACTATTCCTTGTGTGTGGAATACACCGGGAGGAGGAGGAGGATTTGCTGAGCAGCAGGAGCTGAGGTGATCACAGAACTACAAAGTCTTGTAGTTTCCCAGCCAGACCCATTTCTTGATGAAACACTCCCAACCACAGACCCAGGATTTTTATGAAACACTCCCAGCTACGAGCCCATTTTCCCACCAGATTGCCCCGTGATGTCTCTGAGGCTGAGATTCCACTGCCACAATACAAAAGGGAAAAAACCAGCCCCAGAGTCCAAAGCAATTTTAGAAAAACTCACAAAAAACACCCAGCACTTTTGTCTGCCTTTTGCTCAGCCATTACACTGGCATGTTTGGAAAATGCCCCGAGGCTCTGCCTTGCAAATACACTGCCGGGATTGCAGAGGCATCTCAGGTGGGTGCCAAGTTCAACAGCAGCGGCCTCAGCCCTCCACAGGGCACGTGTTAAGGGACACTTTGCTTTGGGCTGTTACCGGTGGAGCAGCCCCAGCCCCATGAAACGTGTTAGTCCCACATCACTCTGCCAGGCAGCTGTGCTGTGTTCCTGTCCCACATGCTGGGGAACATCCATCACCCCCTGATGCCTCCCCTCCCCTCCAGCCTTTGAACAGCACAGCCAGGGATCCCTGCTGGCTGCACCAGCTGGGTGCTTTCCCTCTCCACATCCTCCTCCACAGCCATCCCTGTCAGGCTTACAGCAATCCCTGGCATGTTGATTATTGTAATTTATATTTAGGAGGAATGTTATGCACTAATAAGCAGCTCGTGTGACACAACCACTGAGCTCATGTCCCTGTCCACTAATTGCTTGTAACATTCTTGCCCTTTGCATGTCGTTTTCTCTTCGAGCTGCTTTCTCTGTCCAGCTCCACTTTGGGGGCTTCCTTTCCTTATTTGCCAGAGTTTTTGCGGGGATCTCCCTTGGTTTCTGGTTCCCAATGGAGAGTCAGGAGGTGTCAGAGCTGTGGGCTGGGGGTGTGGCAGCAGTTGTTGTGTGTGCTGTGCTGGGAAAGGCACGTAAGTGTCCGAGACATCTCCCCCTCCCTGGGGTGACATCTCTGCTTTAAATAGAGAGCCTGGCTGGACACTGGGCTGCAGCAAAGCTGCCCATTTCTGCAGCAAGTGGCACGGAGGGAGCGTGAGGGCCAACTCACCCTGAGCTGAGTGTGCAGCCCACATGACCAGGTACTCATTGACCAGGGGTGAGGGCAGGGCAGGCGTCCCCACGAGCCCAGAGGCAGCTGGACATCACCCCTCTGGCTCTGCCCCTCTGCTGCTCCTCCCCGAGCTGGGTGCTCAGCTCACATGCTCCCCAAGGGGCTTGACTGAGGAGCTGGTGTTGAATGTTTTACCCCACTCACAGAGCAGACAAAGCATTACCGAGGGCCTCAGGTCTTGGCTGGGTGTTGCCATGGGACAGGCTAAAGTGAACAAACAAAATGGATCCTGGTAAAACATCCCTTTCCTCAGTGGGGGCTCAGCTTTGATGCTTCTGCCACACCATCTGTGAACCACTTCCCTGTTCCTCGAAGTGTCTCCCAGCGAGTTTGATGGTTCTAATATAGGAAATGAGAGTCAGCAAGTCCACCGAGACTCCCACGTTCCAAAAGGAAAAGGGAAAAAGGAGTTCTGTCAGCAGCAGAAAGCCCAAATTTTTGTCTTTGGGACAGTTTTCCTTGTAGAATCACAGACACCTGGAAAGAAGACCCTATATAGTCCCTCCAGTAGGATTTCTCTGCAGAGAACTTGTGCCCCCTTTCCTCCCCCTCACCAGCTCTGCTGTGCCCTCTGTGTTCCCACTTTCCAGATGGATTTTGTTCCTTCCCTGCCCAGCTGTCCTGCTGGCATCCCTCTACCTTCCCCCACCACACTAAACCTCCTGCACATCCCTCAGATTTAGGCACAATACCCACTAATTACAGAAACTCTGCTGACAGACAGGCTGGTCTGTAGAGGGAAGGCGAGGACTAATATAGCTGGAGATATAAGAAATTAATTAGTTTCAGACAGACAATGTTGGCATCTCCAGTCAGCCTGATTTATCTCCATGGCTGCTCTATTTCTGGCAAACTGAGCATGTTTGACTAAATATAAGACAACAAGTAGCTGGAATGGATGGTGAAGCTGCTGCTAAATACACAACCCCACGGGCAGAGTGACAGAGGTGAAACCCCCCCGGTCCGGGTTTCAGGGGCTGCCCCCGCTCAGGCACATCAGCCCAGAGCCTCAAGGACGAGCAGGAAGAGCTCCAGAAGGGAGGGAACTCCCCTGACCTGGGTGCGAGGCTGCGCTCGGGGAGGTGTGTTTGTGTGTCCGCCTGTCCGTGTGTCCGCCTGTCCGTGTGTCCGTGTGCGGCTCTGCCCGCAGCGCTCCCGGGGCCGAGCGGGCTCCTTATCCCGGGGCTGGGCGGGGAGGAGCCAGCGCCGCTCCGAGCCGAGCCGAGCGCCGGCAGCGCTCCCGCACCGCGCCGGGTCCCGCACCGCGCCCGCACCGGCTCCGGCACCGCTTCTGCTCCCTCCTGCTCCGGCACCGCGGCTGATCCGCCACCGGCACCGCTCCAACCCTCTGCTGCTCCAGCACCGCTTCTGATCCGCCTCCTGCTCCAGCCCCGGCATCGCCAGCGCTCCCGACCCGCTCCCGGCCCGCTCCCGGTGCGGCTCCCGCAGCGCCGCCCCCGCCGCTCTCCGGCCCCGCCGTGCCGGGGGCAGGAAGGAGGAAGGGACACGGCAGGAGGGACAGCGACCTGCTCGGCGGCCGGTGAGTGACCCCGCGGCGGGCTGGGGGTCCCGGCTGGGGGTCTGTGCCCGCCCCCGCAGCGCCGCTGCCTTTGGGACTGGTGGGAAGGAAGAGCCGAAGTTGGAGGGGAGGGAGGGAGAGCTCAGCTCGATACCGAGCGCAGCGAGGATTTATACCTGTCTGTGCCCTGCTGCAGGAGATTCCTGCGCGTGTTTTGGTCCTAAACCTGGTTTAGGGAGCCCCGGTCGACGCTTCGCTCATTACCAGCTTTGGCACATACCCTGGCGTGGGTCTCGCTGGGAAGGTCCTGGGGGGACCCTTTCAGTGGGAGGGTCCCCGGGGGGTGGGTGACACCCCGGGGGTGTGTGCTGGATCCCCGGCTCGGGCAGGAGCCCTGCCAGGCATTCCCCTTTCACTGCGGTTTTTTGGGGCTGTCGGTATCAGCGGCATCTCCCCAACACGCCTGTTGCTCTGACAAGTTCCTGGGGATGTGGGAGAAGTTGCCCCAGAATGCCTGTCCCCCTCCTCACCCGCAGACAAGACAGCCCGTTGAGAGCTGCTCTCTCCCTGCCGTGCCAGCCCTGCCTCCCGAAAGGTCAGGCTTTGATAGGCTGGCTCATCTCTCCGTGAAAACAACCTGGAATGAGCGTGTTGGCACAATAGTGGCATTAGCTCTGAAAAGAAGAAACATCAGGGTCAGGCCTGGGGCTGCTGGCGTTGGTTTTTGTGCTGTGCATCAAGCACATGAACAGTGTGATGTGATGTGTGTGTCAGGATTGGAGAAGGTGCCTGAAGGGGAAGAGCTTGGAACAAGCATGAGGCAGAAAGTTAAAACCTCTGGATGAGATTAGTGAAAGGGCAAGTGCCTTTGGACAGGACCCTGCAAGGAAACAGGATTCGTTTCCTCCTCAGTGCTAATGGGGCAGCACAGAGATCTGCAGGATGTGCTTACACACACCACTGAGATGTGATAAATGCAAGCTGAGTCTTGTTTTCCAGCCTCAGGAGGCTTTGACAGGGCATCTGGGTCAGCCCACCTGTGGAGAGCTCATGAAACCCCGTTCCAATGGGCCTGAAAAAGATTCCCTTGGTGCAAACAGTTGACCCTCAGAGACCTGGTCAGGTTGTGCCAGCAGGAGAACATCAGTGGGGGCACTCTGAGATCTCAAAGTGCATTTATAGTGTAGAGCATCCTTTGCTCCCTGCAGAAGATCCATCCATGGGAGGTGACTTACCAAACAGCAGATGCACAGGAGGAACAGAGGGAGGAATAGGAGGGCTCCTGGTTCCCCAGCTGGCACCTCATCCATGAAACTTCACTTCTGTGTGTAGCTGTGAGGCCCCCAGCTCACAGTTCGGTGATTTTTAGACTCCTGTCACGCCAGAAAACTTGTGGGCAAGTTTTGGTGTCCATTCTCCAGACAGGACCACTTTTGGTGGCAGGTCTTGCAGATTTGTTTCCAAGCACTCAGGTTTACTCACCCACGCTGGAAAATATTGGTACCAAGTCTAAATGAGAGCAGTTAATAAAGGAATAGTGGAACAACCTCGCCAGCATCAGCTGGGAGTTCCCCCTCTCTTATCCTGCTTAGATAGAGGGAAAGAGAGAAAAATCTGTAACTAAGCAGCACTCTGGAGATGTGGCCATGGCCTTGCCAGGGATTCTGCCTGACCTTGGACACGTCAGCATCGTATCCCCCTGGCTGAGTCCCCCCATCTCCTGACACTTGACCTTGCTTTGTTGTGTGAGGTTTGCTCCCTGAGCTCCGGGCTGCTGGCAGGGCCGGGCGTGGAAGCACTAAAATCCTCCTCTCAATGCCTGCAGGCCCCTTGCACTGAACAAGCTCTTTGTGGCCCCTGAATGGACCCTTCAGACAGGCTTTGCTGAGCCAGTGACAGAGCCAAGTGCTGGTGTCACATACTCGGGGGTTACAGGTGACTGAAATGCAGCTGGATGCGCTTGGCTGATTTTTTTTAGTGGCTTCCAAAGGAGCTGCTTTAAATCTTGAGCTTTATCTGCTTTTATCTGCTGCCTTTCACGTGCATTCATTGCCAGTGTCACTGGTGTGTTTGTCAGGGGACAGCCCCAGGCACAGGGGCTGGAGGGGACAGGTTTTGCCTTCAGTTGCTGGCACTGGATCCAGACAGGGTAGAGGGAGGCAGCTGCATTTTGCATATGGTACAACAGAGAAGGGAAATGGCCAAGGCATTCCAAGGAGCCTGTGGGAGCACAGGGAGTTGAGTTTGATCTCCCAAACCCGTGAGATCCCTCCGTTCTCTCTGTGTCCTGCACCCTGTCACCTGGTCCCACAGAACCTGTGTCTGGACTTCCCATATCCCAGGTAGGCATTAAAATATCCACGTTGCAGTTTCCACTGAGACCATCCCACTGCTCTGCCCTTCTGCAGGGAAATGAATGTTTGGTCAATCCTTGTAAACCCTGAGACATTCCTCTGGCTTCCACACAGACCTGAGGTTTAGGCCAGGAGGGCTGAGAATCTCCAGAAAAAAAAAGAATCTGGGATGTGTGTTTGGAGTCATGTCCAACAATAGTAAGAGTTTCCAAGAGGGTTTATACTCAGTAAGAACCTCCCAAATTCTCCTTCCATGCTCAGGGAAATTGAGGGAAAGTTAAAGCAGCTTCTCCAGGCAACAGGACTGGGGTCTTGGCTCTGGGGCCAGTTCAGAGGAGATCCCAGCCCAGCCTGGAGTGAGTTCTGCTCGGTGGAATTCGTGTCCTGACACCCAGAAAGGTCAGCTCTGCTTTCTGGCGTGGTCTTGGCTTACTTTTTTACAGGTAGGAAAACAACAAAAGGTCTCTATTTAAAAAAGGCCCTTTGATTGCTTTCAGCAAACTCCATCCAGGCAGAGGTTTGACCTGCTGGGTTTGCTTTTCTCTAAATTCACTTGTTTCTGCTGTTTGCAAAGGGAAAACTGATAGCAGAAGGCAACCTGTTGATTAATGTAGATGCAAAAGCCCAGATTACAATCTGGTGAACAATTAACTTTGCCGAGTCGATCTGTAATCAGCCGGAGCATCTTTCGCTCTCTCTTTACATTTCTAATCAGGGTTTCTTTCCAGGTAGCATTTTGCCTGCAGCCAGTGCTGCTCATCCGCGGCTTGTTTGCTCAGTCGCTCCCAATCTCGGCTCGTATCTTTGTCTCGGCTGCAAAAGAAACTGCTGGGCAATTATTCCGAGGCAGAGAGAGCAGAGCGGGGGAGCCGGGGGAGCTGTCGGGGCTCCTGTCGCGCTCCTGTCGCCGCTGCCACCTCGCATCTGTCCCGTCCTTTCCTTACCTCCCTCCTTTTGCTCATCCCAGCCGTGTCTCCAAACCTGAGCCCCGTTTTCTCTTGCCCTCTGGCTTTCCTCGCTGCTGCGGGGATGAGCTCCAAACCGCCACAATTATTAAGGCTGGATTTTTGCAGGGACGCCACATTCCCGCTGGGAAATGTCCACATCTCTCCCGGCGCAGCGTTCCTGCCCACTGGGCTGATCCCTGCCCCAAATCCAGGCGTTTCCTTTGGCACCTGAGCAGCAGCTGCGCCGTGGGGAGGGCTCTGCCCTGTCTGAAGGCACAGGGAGGATCGCAGGACCCGCGGGATGCAGCTCGGGATGCTCCAGCCTTTGGGACACTTGGATCTCATCACTGGCTGGAACTGCCTGAAGGGAAGTTCCAGCCAGGTGGGGGTTGGTCTCTTAGAATCATAGAATCATAATCACAGAATGGATTGGGTTGGAAAAGCCCTCTGAGATCATCAAGTCCAACCCTTGGGCCAACTCCAGTCCCGTCACCACATCATGGCACTCAGTGCCACGGCCAAGCTCAGCTGAAAAACCTCCAGGGATGGGGAATCCACCCCCTCTCTGGGCAGCCCATTCCAATGCCTCAGCACTCTCTCTGCAAAGAATTTCTACCTGATCTCCAACTTCAATTTCCCCTGGCAGAGCTTGAGCCCCCCGTGCCCCCTTGTCCTATTGCTGAGTGCCTGGGAGAAGAGACCAACCCCCACCTGGCCACAACTTCCCTGATGTGGCACTTCCAGACAGTGCTGAGGTCACCTCTGAGCCTCCTCTTCTCCAAAGGCAGAGAAGAGGCCTGGGATGTGATGGACTTGGTCCCCATGTCCCACTAGGATGGGATGTCATGGGGTCTGTCCCATGGCCCATTTGGGATGGGATGGGATGGGATGGGATGGACTTGGTCCCTTCACTGATGGATCTCAAACCAGAGGTCTAAACCTCTCTCTGATGTGCTGGCCTGGATTAAACAGCCCCTCTCTCTCTGTGCTGACATGAATTTTGTTTGGGTTTTGGGCACCCTTTCAGTTTGCTCTTGCAGTGATGTTTTTATTACTGAAGACTTCCAGCCCTCTCCCCTCCCTCTCTTTCTCCCCCAGTCTCTGAAATGCTCCACTGTTTCCTACAAAACAACCCAAATTTTCCCAGCCAGGGGCTTTGGAGAGGGGCAGGAGATGGATTTGTCCAGTTTCATGGGGTGCTGCTGCTGCTGTTTTGGTGACTTTTAATTGAATCACTCAATTAAAAAGGAGAGGCTGTTGAAGCCAACCATAAACACTGAAACCTCTGAAAAAATCAAACATTCCCAGCATTCCATTTATTTCTGCTATTTCTCTATTTTATTTGGAATAGTTTATTTTTACTCAGCCTATTTAATTATTTGCTGAGTGTTAATATGCTGGTCACTCAGGGGTTGGGATTCCTCATCCCAGTTTGGATTTATCCTCAAACCACCCCCCCAGCCATCGCTTTTCCCTCCCTCCAGTTCATCCCAGCAATTCCCACTCTTGAAGCCACATCTTTTTTTAGTTGCTAAATCTGGCAAGGTTTGTGAACAGGAGCCTCAATTCTGCACTTGGGAACATGCACATGCATATAAATGCATCAATTTGGGCTTTTTTCTGTATTCCACTGTGGAATATCACCTGGAGCTTGGATTTGAGCCTTCCATGACTTGAATTATTTGCTGGAAAACCTTTTAGACTGGCAGCTTCTGTTCCAAGCCTGTGCTGGAGCAAATGCTGGTCTGTTGATACCCAGAGATGCAGCCAGGAATGTACAGGGATCTTCAAGAGATCCCAGAATGTGAGGATCCAAGTCCTGCTGCAGTAGATCTGTGCTGCAGTGACCCATAAACAGCAGAGCAAAGGAAACGGTGCTGCAGGAGTGGTTTGGAGGCAGGAGCCAGGGCTTGGAGGTGGGAGCCAGGGCAGAGGAAGGATCCAGGGCTTGGAGGCAGGATCCAGGGCTTGGAGGTGGGATCCAGGGCTTGGAGGTGGGATCCAGGACTTGGAGGCAGGATCCAGGGCTTGGAGGCGGGATCCAGGACTTGGAGGTGGGATCCAGGGCAGAGGAAGGATCCAGGGCAGAGGAAGGATCCAGGGCTTGGAGGTGGGATCCAGGGCTTGGAGGCAGGATCCAGGGCTTGGAGGTGGGATCCAGGACTTGGAGGCAGGATCCAGGGCAGAGGAAGGATCCAGGGCAGAGGAAGGATCCAGGCCTCAAGTATCCAGGTTTTGGAGGTAGGATTCCAGGGTTTAAGGTAAGATCCTTTTCCTGGCTGTGCCACTGACTTGCTATTTGACTTCAGGTGAGCCCCATCCCATCTCCAGATTTCTGATTTTCCTGTCTCCTTGGAAGGGAGGACACACCCCAACTCTCACTGGGCTGGAGTGCAGGTAATTAGTGACCTGCCTGCCTTTCCTTGGAGGAGCAGTGACCACAGAAGGGCGAGGAGCTGTTCCCAAATTCCTTGGGCATAACAACCTTCCCAGCATCTGCTCTCCGTGCTCTGCTCCAAGCAAGGATTTCAGTGCAAGGCAAAGCAAAGTGGAAAATCTGCATCCAGCCTGGAGCTCAGAGCTCTCCTTCTGCTGCAGATACTCCTGTGGGCTGGGCAGCTTGTAATTATTAACTAATTACTGTGCCACAGGATACAGGAAGTATTGGGCAGTGGGAATGAGCTGTGTGTCACAAATCCCAGCCCTCCCTTCTCTGTCCCGTTGGGTTTGTCCCTGTTGGTGTCTGGCTGGGCCCTGCCCCTCTCACAGGGCACAAGGAGCCTCCCTGTGCCTGGAATTCTCTGCACACTGTTTGCTTTTCGTGTTTGCAGTTAGGGCACTGAAGGGCCAGTGTTGGTCTTGAGCAGGGAACAGCCACATCCCAGAGTGTGGCTGTGAGGAGGATCCCTGTGCCTGTCTGCCAGCATTCCCCATCCTGCCTGGAGGACACCACATCCAGGGCTGAGCATTCCCAAGCCTCCCTACAGAGCAGGCATTGATCCTGGGTATTTCCTGGGCATGGCACTGCCCAGAGGAGGGGAATTAGCAGCTGGGACTGAAAGCCTCTGTTAATCCCAGGAGCAGGTTTGGCACAGACAGGGAGCTGCTCTGCCAGTGGTGCTGTGGGACCCTCCATGTGGGGTGTGATGGACTTGGTCCCCATGTCCCACTGGGATGAGATGTCATGGATTCAGTCCCATGTCCCTCTGGGATGGGATGGGATGGACTTAGTTCCCATGTCCCACTAGGATGGGATGTCATGGGGTCTGTCCCATGGCCCATTTGGGATGGGATGGGATGGGATGGACTTGGTCCCCATGTCCCACTGGGATGGGATGTCTTGGATTCAGTCTCATGGCCCTCTGGAATGGGATGCCATGGATTCAGTCTCGTGGCCCATTTGGGATGGGATGCAATGGAGTTTGTTCCCATGTCCCACTGGGATGGGATGCAATGGAGTTGGTTCCCATGTCCCACTGGGATGAGATGCCATGGATTCAGTCCCATGTCCCACTGGGATGGGACGGGATGGGATGGGATGCAATGGAGTTGGTTCCCATGTCCCACTGGGATGGGATGCCATGGATTCAGTCTCATGGCCCATTTGGGATGGGATGCAATGGAGTTGGTTCCCATGTCCCACTGGGATGGGATGGGATGCAATGGAGTTGGTTCCCATGTCCCACTGGGATGGGATGTGACAGAGCCAGTCCCCTCTGGGATGGATGTGCTGAGGATACTGCCTGTTATTGGCGGTCCATGGGACCTGGGGACAGTGCAGAGCCTGTGCCACCCCTCACAGCCACCTCAGGCAGAGCAGGGCAAGAACTTGCACAGTGCCTGAGTCCACCAGATGGAATATTTTCGTGTTTCAGGAAGAGGAAACCTCTGCAGGGCCACTGTGGGCTCATGTGGTCGAGGCAAGAAGCCCCTGAGGGATGTGCTGCTCAGAGCAGCCAAGGGGCTTGTTTTGCTGCTGGTTTGGTGTTTGAGTCAAGGCTGGAAAGTTCCTTGTGTTGAGCAGGCACCTCAGAGCTGTCCCAGCCCTTTGGGAGGGTCCCAGAAACGCTGTGCATGGTCTGGCAGCACCTGGGCAGCCTCCCGAGTTCTGGGGTTTAGGCAGGAATTTGGAAACACCATTTGCAATGTAAATTGGTGTGTGTGGGACAGACAAACAACACTGTGTGCCTGGGGAGTCTGAGGAGGAGGCACAACTAGTGGTTTTACTGCTCTTTTTGGTTATAGCCAGAGATGGTTTCGTGCCTCATCCAAATTAAAATGCCAGAGTGTCTCTATGTCCCCAAAGTGCCCCCTCCATAAACAAACCAGCACAAAACCCCCACACCTCCCTCACATCCCTCCCTTCCACATCCTCCTGCTTTAGCAGTGGCTCCCAAAGCCCCTGGAAGGAGCAGGAGCAGGAGCAGTGGGAGCTCCCCCATCACTCCCCTGTCCCCAGGGAGCCAAACCTGGAGTGCACAGAGGTGCCCATCGTGCTGCTGGATCCCCTCAGACTCCAGTGCAGCCACAGAGGGGTGGAAACAGCTCTTGCCTCAGTGCAGAAGGTGCAGAGAAAAGGTCCAGTTGAGTCATTTTAATTCCAGGAAAACATGTCACAATATCTGGGGGAGAAGGAGTACTTTTATAAATTACCGTGAGCAGCATGTGTTCTATTTAAGTACTTAATCCCTTTCAATCCCTTCTTATTAACGATTAATTGTGCAACTAATTGCACTATCATAGCATGGCAAGCACACTCAGCTGCAGTGTGTACAACCAAGCCCAGCAGTGTTCCAGCAGATAAGACAGAGCTGGTGCAGGGGGCCAGGGGGGCACTGCTGCTCTGTGTGTGAACACAGGCCAGAGCTCTCTGTGAGCCTCAGGATTATAATCCCTCTTTATCTCCAGTGTTTCCCATGAAGCAGCAATTTATCAGCTGGTGAGGCAGGAGAGGAGAAGTGAATACCCCCAAGTGAGCTTTGAACAGCCCTGCTCAGTGTCATCCCTTTTCATCTCGCTTTTGGAGCTTGGAGTCTCCTTGACTCCCGTGAAAACCACATGGAAATAACTCTGTGTTTTGACTGAGTGGGGGCAAAGCACTTTATTTGAATTTATTTCTTTTATTTTATGCTTCTGATGCCTCACAAAAGCCCAGGAGACTGCAGGCCACAGGTCAGCACGTGCTCAGCCCAGCACCTCTCTCTTCCTAACAGTGTCCAAGGACTTGGGAGCCCAGGCACGTGTTTTCCAGGGAGAGTTCTCTCTTCCACTCTGTTTATCTCCCTCTGGGCTCTGTTATCTCCCCCAGTTTCCAAGGCTCGTGCAGAAACCAGTCCTGCTTGTCAAGGGCACTGCAGCTGTGGGAGACTCCACCAGCATTCAGTGAAGGTTGGGAGAGTTTTTAAACTACAGGGGGGAGGTGGGTTGGGAGTGAAGTGGAAAAATCATCTTAAAAAAAGAATCATTATTTGAAACCCCACCAAATACACTTGTTCTGTCTGCCATGCCCATGACTGACACAGCAGCTTTGAGGACACTGAGCTGGGGCTTGGTTTGGCTTGGTGAGCCAGATGTTATTTACAGTTTAACAAGGAACAAGGTTTATCTAAACAGTGTGTGCTCACCCAGCTCCCAGATATGCAGGAAATGTTGCCCTCCATGGGGAAGTGGGCAGAGGTTTGCAGGCACTGGGGCATGTTTAATCTGTTTGTACCTGTTTCCCCTGGGATCTCTCTGTTCTGCATCCAGCCATGGTGTGTGTGGTTTAACATCAAGATCTCCTGGTGGTGCTTGGCTGTGCTGGGGTGAGCATTTCAGGGAGGGGACTGTCCCCAGGCAGTGCAGGGAGCCTGAGGATGCCCTGCAGCATCTCCTCAGCCTGGCATCCTGGAGAGCTCTCACCACCCAGGCCCTCTCAGGGTCCTTGGGCAACCCACAGCCTCCTGCAGCAACCCTGGGCTTGAGGGAAATGGTTTAAGGACAAGGGAGCACCATCCCTGGAGCTGTTCATGCTCAGGTGAGGGGTGTCCCAAAGCCTGGCATCTTGGCAGCAACATGGACCTCTTGCCAAGTCTGCTGCCTCAAAATGGTGCTGTTACTCCCTGGCATCCCTGGCAGCCACCTCTTGGCTCTTTTAACTCTCCTGACTTCCTCCAGCAGCTCAGTGGGACAGAAGTCCCTGACCAGCAGCTGGAGCAAGAGCAAGGGCAATCCCTTCTCTCCTGGTGGGGCTCTGGATCTGGGAAGCAGAGCCAGGAGGGATCACACAGGTGCCCACCTGCACTTCTCACCTTGGCAGGGGCTCTCAGCACTGCCGAGATCCTGATGAGGAAGGGTCAGGGCAAGAGATGTTTCAGCTTTGCTTTCCTCACTGTGGGGGAGAGGGATCCAAAAGTAATTCCAGTTCCTGCTGGGCCTGGAAATCCTCTGATTCCTCAAGCCTTGGCTCCCCACAGTCCCTCCCTGTGGGGCTGCTTTCCCCTCACAGCTGAGGGGGAAACACAGAGCCCTCCAAGGATGGGGCACAACTGGTTGAAGATTAAACAGCTGATTAGTGCAATCCTTGGCAGGGAAGGAGCCTCGCTGTGTTTGCTCACTGCCTTCCTTCCATGTGACTGGTGCAGAGCTTTAAATAAAACAGATTTGAAACCCTTTGCAAAGGGCTTTGTGTGCCTAATGCCAACCAGTGGCACTGCTGCTCCAGAGCTTCGTGCTGGGGGAAACCTGTAGCTGGTACTGGGAGGTGCTGGAGTGGGGACAAGTAGGTCAGGAGCACCATCCCCTTTGATGCTTTCCCTCCTGCTGCAGAAAGATCAGTCCAAGGGTGGTGGGAGGCTGGTTTAGGAGCAGGGTCAGCTCCAAGGAGCCGATGGATCCCAAGTGGGAGCTTTCTGGGAGAGGGAGAAATGTTAATCCCATGTGAAGATGTTTGTACAGTCTCTCCAGCTCCTCCTCCCACTGCCAGGGCTGGGGGGCATAGAAATCCAGGTGGATTGCAGAGCATAACAGGCAGAGGTTTGAGCCTTTTTCTAAGCCCTTTTGTCAGGGCAGAGCAAGGCAAGCCTTTCTAGTCTCCTAGAAAACCCATGGCAAAGAGCCGAGCTCTTAATTGCTGCGAGTGCTCGTGGTGCTGCTGCTGCAGAGAAATGCTGGGCTTCTCTTTATACCAAACCTGGTTCCCTTTTTTCTGGGGCACTTCAATCCTGTCAAGATCCTTTGACACCAGGATCCCTCTGGTAAGGCTTTTCCCAAGGCTCTGGCTTCCATTTCTCCAGAGCCCTTTGGTTGTGCCCAGGCTGCTGTGCCCCCTCCTCCTCCTCGCACCAGAGGTGGCTGCATTGCTCGGATTCCACGGGGCTCTGGGTGTGCAGGATGTAATTCCTGTCTCTTTGAACCCCTCCCCGGGAATGCTCTCAGGAAGGGGACCCAGGGAGCAGGGCTGGGGGATGCTCTGCTCAGCTGTGCCAGTGGTGCCAGCTGGGCTGTGCCCACACCCCTGGGCACCAGGACAAAGCAGCTCCTGGGGCTGCTCCCACTTGGCAGCTGGAGGGATTCGTTACCCCCAGAGCTCATTTTGCACCAACACCTTCCTCTCAGCCTTGTTCTCACGTGCCACAAAGAGAGGCTTTGAGTGCAAGATGAACTCGTGGGGCACAGGAGGAAAATTCCAGTGTTTTCTGCTGGCTCCTCCTGACCACTGCAGGGAAGTGACTCCAGGCTTGCCATGAGCTTGTCTGCAATCAGAGCCGAGCCTGCAGCGCTGGGAGCTCTGTGTGGGCTGGGAAAGAGGGAAAGCTCTAATTAAAAAAGGGAAAAAAGGAAAAGGAGCAAAGAAAACAGCAGTTAGGAAGGCAGCAGACCCCACATAACCTGTGTGTGAGGGTGTTGCACAGGTTCATCCAGAGGGATGGAGCTGCAGGTGTGCTGGGAGTGTTCCTGGGGGAGAGGCTTAGTGGGAATTGGGCTCTCCTGCACCAGGAATCGCCTCCCATAAAGTGAATTCACCTTCCCATGCAGCAGTAAAGGAAGGGCAGGTGCTGACAGACTCAGCCACAGGTGAAACACTCCTGGGAGAGAAAATAAGAGGCTTTATGTTACTGAGAATGACTCTTTGGCAGTTGGGAGTTTGGCACCTTCTTCCCTGTGGCACCTCCTCCAGCCACCTGGGAATGGTGAGTGCCAACTGCTGGGCTGACAGGGCTTGGTTTGTCTTTCTGGGAGTGTCTTTCATTCAGCAGGATCCATGAGCACTTTGTGGGATGTCTGTGGATATTCAGGACCCTCTGTGGGTGTGACATGGCAGGAGGTGACACTGAGAGGCCAGCACAGGCCAGCAGGTCTCCAGGGGCTCGTGAGAGGAGCAGGCAGGCTGGAGCCTGCCAGCCTTCCTGGGGTGCAGCCTGGATTGGGTGAGTTAATTGTTGAGTGATCAGTTGAGTGTCATAAAAGCAGGGCCCAGGCTGGTTTTTGCTGGTCGTGTTGCTCCTCAGTAATTACTTGGTATTGCAGCAGCTCCTCACTGTGCTCTGCGTGCACAGAGCTGGGAGGGACCTGAGATAAAGGGCTGAGAGGTGACAGGGAGCCGTGGAGGAGGATGCTGAACATCACACAGCCCAGCAGCAGCACCTCCAGGAGCACCCAAGAGCTGGGAAGTGCTGCTGCCCCAGCAATCCCAGCACAGCTCTTTGCCAGCCCAGGTCTCTTGGGCTGTGCTCACACTGCTGAGGGTTCATGGTGGGGCACGTGCCCTGAGCTCCCAAGTGGCTCTAAATTAAGTCTCAATAACTTAGACAGCTGCTGTAGCAATACTGGGTATGGAAGGGAGTGTCTGTCCCAGAGGGGAAAAGTCCTTTGCTTGTGCTGAGACTCATTTCCCAGTGCCTGCCCCTCTGGAGCAAACCAGCAGGGATGGGTGGGCTGGAGCAGAGAATCTGCTGATCCCCAGTGGCTGCTCCTCCCTGAGGATGCTGAATGTGCCATGGGAACACTGACACCACCACTGGGAGGGCAGGGACAATGAGCCCTGAGCTCCCCCCTGGCACTGGGGTGGCCACACTGGAGGGTTCCAGTCTATTGTTGTCCCAGCTGAACACTGGACACTTCTCTCAGGTTAGGGGAATAAGTGCCCAGTGTTTGGAGGCTGCTGGAATAATGACTCTCATTTTAATGCCTTCCTGGGAGCTGCCCTGACCTCACCAGGAGCTGGGCAGGGAAGAGCCAAGGGAGAGCTGCTGACTGCACCACACAGGGCTGTGGGCACGGAGAAAGGAGGACACACAAAGGCAGAACAAACCTCCTTTGTGTGCTCCTCTTACTGGGCTCATTGTCAGCACGGGCACAAATGGCAGTGGAGGAGATGGGCATCCAGCAAAGGGCTCTCCTTCCCCTCCCACCTCTGCAGTGAGAACAGGTTACAATCCCAGCTCTGGAAGTGTCCCAGGCCAGGCTGGATGAGGTTTGGAGCAACCTGGGCTAGTGGGAGGTGTCCCTGCCCATGGCAGGGGTGGGATGGGATGAGCTTTAAGGTCCCTTCTGACCCAAACCACTCCGGGATTCTCTGATTCTACAGAGTCTCCCAAAGCTGGGCTGGCAGGAGGTTTTCCAGAGCCCCCACCGTTGCCATGCTGTCCCTGTGTCTGTCTCAGAGCCCTCTGTGTGCTCCCTGGGGCTTTGCCTGTGTCCTTGTCTCTAAAGAGCAGCTCACCAAGGAGCAGTTGGAATTCTGCAAATGAGGGGTGGGGACAGGGCTGTGCCAGGTGCTGGGCAGGGCATCACATCCCAGGGGAATGCAGAGCAACTGGCAGGGAGGAAGGGAATGCAAACCAGCTGGGAGGAAGGAAGTGCTGCCATTCTTGATTTGTCCCTGGGGAAGCCAAGGCATTCCAAGGGGGTCAGAGCTGGAGTGGGACCAGTCTTAGGCATTTGCCACAGGATCTTTTGTCCTCCTAAGGGAGGGACAGTGATCTCCTGGCTGCCATAATCACATTCCTGGTGCACTTCATTCGTTGTAATCATGGAAGGCAGAACACAGGGGGAGAAGGAATTGCAGTGTGAGGATGGACTGACTCCCTGGGGATGCCAAGCTCCCTTTTCAGTCACGCCCTGCCCTGGGATGAGGGCCTTGCTGTTTGCTGCAGGGCTCCTGGAGATTAATAGGAATTGATTGTGCTCCTTTCCCTGCAGGATCTTGACCTCCTGGCAGGGGGGACATGTCAGGCCCCTGCAATGGCCGTGCTGAGCAGTGGGAGGCAAATGTGGGGGAAGGAGAGCTGGCCTTGCTCTCTCCCCTCATCACTCACCTT
Organism: Sakesphorus luctuosus; assembly: GCA_013396695.1. NCBI lineage: Eukaryota > Metazoa > Chordata > Aves > Passeriformes > Thamnophilidae > Sakesphorus > Sakesphorus luctuosus. Next base: position 133,605 of record VWZD01000825.1, on the reverse strand, counting down.
GTGGGGAGAGTAATTCCTGCAAACTGCTCTGCCTGGTGGGCAGGGACCAGGGCACAGCCCAGCTCTGGGCAGGATGTGGCCCCAGCTCTGCAGAGCCAGGCTGGTCCTCGCTGCAGGACTGATCATCTCAGGCTGAGCTCTGCATCTGTCCTGGGGAGGGAGCTTGTTACCCCAGGGAGGATTTTAGGCTGGCAGCTGAGTGGCCAGGGAGAGGTTCACTTGGTGGTCAGGGGCTGCTGTCCCTCCCTGCCCCTCTGACCTTGCCCTGGGAGGATTCCCAGCTGCCACAGAAAGTTCAGCATCGTTCTGGTGTATGTTTGAGTCGTGTCTCTCTGACTGCCCAGAGCAGCCTCAAGTCACTCCCAGACACTTCTGAGGACCTGAATGTGGCCTTGCAGAGGAAATTCGGAGCAGAGGAGGAGTTTGGGTTGTGCTGAGCTCCTGTTTGCACAGGAATGTGCCCCACAGAGGGGCTGAAATCTCTCCCATTGCCTGCACTCAGACCTCTTGGCAGCTCCTGCAGCTTTTCCCTGCTCCTCCCCTGTGCTGGAGCTTGGGAGGAGGAACCTCAGCTGGCCAGAAAGGCCCAGGAAAGGGCAGCCTGGCACAGGGGCAGTGCTGCTGAGCTGGCCTCGGGTCTGGCTGTGTCTCCATGTCCTGCCATGTGAGGAGGGGCACAGACCCACCTGGGTGGGTTGGTTGGCTGTTCAGCCCCACAGCCACATGCAGCATTCCAGGAGAGCTGTGTTTGCTGAGCAAATAAGGCTCTGTGAGCAGAATTCCCCATTTCTCTGATGCTTGCAGGAGTGAATCAATGCTCCCTGATAGCTGCAAGCAGGAGCTGTAACTGCTGAATAGGACTGTTCATTTCGCCTTGTAAACACAACTGTTAATCTCTCTGGGGATTAAAAAAAAGGCTTACAAGAAGCAAACTCTTCCCTCCAAGCTTTCCACTCTTTCCACAGGGAAATGGGGGCAGGAGGCTGATAAAATGGTAGGGGGAAAATGGAGCCACTTAACATTGGTGAAAAGCAATAAAGTAGTTAGTGCTTGGCAGCTTTGCTTCCAAAGCCCTGCAAGAGGCTGGAGGAGAAAGGAGACTGTTCCATACTCTGGTGGGGCCTAAAATACCTGTGCCATGAACTCCAGGGCAGGGAACCAGCAGGTTTTGGTGTACAAAATGCGAGGGAGACTCACGTGGACAGTCCCAGCCCTGTGGGAACAGTTCACTGGGGGACAGTGAGTGTGGTTACTGCCTTGAAAGCAGCGTTTAAAGGATCGTTAACTTCTTGTCTTGGTCCTGCGAGGAGCTTTCCTGGTGGGATTCAGCTTTGGGCTCTTTGAAGTGTTTTAGCCAAGTCTTTACTCCCCGAGTGTATTACAGTAAATGCAGATCACTCACACTGCTGGCTTTAATCCCTGCTCCTTGGCCTCGCTCCAGCCCGGCTGATTTTTGCCTGTTGATGCCTCAACTCCTCGTTGCCGATTGAAACTGCTCCTCTCCTTCATGCCCGACCATGCCACGTCGTGTTTGTGCCTGGCATGGACCATCCACTCCCTCCATCCCTCCGTGCCAGGCGCGGCTGCGGCTCCTGCCGGGCTGTAAAACAAGGGATGTCACAGCTTTGCGAGTGCCACTTTCTCTCGGGAAGTCCATAAATGCCTCCACTTCCTTTAGGACAGTAAAAGTGGGGGAAAAACCCCGAGGGGCACTCGCTGGGAATTCTTTGAAATCCATGCTGGGGGGAGGGCTGGGCTGCTCCATTCAGCACTAAAGGGGATTCCTTCTCCCGGGAGGAATTCAGATGGAGAGTGGATGAAGCCCCTCACACCCAGGGCCCCCTCATTTTCTGCCCCAGCCTAACTTTAGTTACCCCTGCACCCTTCTGCTATGGACACTGTGGATGCTTTGCTTCCACAACGGAGCAAATCCCAGTTTTAGGACACCTGGCACCTTCTGGCCACTTGGGACAGGGTGAATTCCTCTCGGGGAGGGCTGGAGGGCTCAGCCCAGGAACAGTCCCATGAATTCCAGCTGGCAAATGCCTTAATGTGAACTCCAGCAAGAGATGCCAAGGAGGTCCAGGTGTAGCTGGAAGAATCAGTGCCAGCTGCCCGGAGTCGTGAGGATAATGGGCATGGAACAGGCACAGGGCAGCTCAGGAATGGCAGGAGAGGCAGGGAGTGATCCCAGTGCTATTTTTACCCCCACCCCAGTTCCTCTCCAGGCAGGTTTATATTTAGCAGGCTGGAGCTGCTGGCATTCCTGCAGGAAGCACAGTGGGGGAAGGATTTGGAGTTGTGGAGCAGAGTTTGCTGTCAGTGTGAGGCACAGGAGCCTCAGTGCCACTTCAGCAGTGTCAGGAGCAAAGCCCTCCAGGTCGATTCAGCTCCTGGGGTACCTGCAACACTGGCAGCATTTGACAGGCCAGCAGTGCCCTCATTCCAACTCGCTCAGCTTGCAAGGTGGGGAGTCAGACTGGGAAAAAGGTCTCCAAAGCAAGTGTTGAGCTCTGCCTTCCCTTCCAAAGTGAAAACAACTGCTTGGAGATTTTATTTGGACCACCAGGAAAGCACCAACACGGAGACTTTGTTAATGCAGCATCACTGGTGCCACATCTTTATTGTCCTAGTGCTGAGGAAACATTTCAGTGTCTGAAACCTGAAGTGGATGTGTCTGTCATCCTCCAGCCTCCCTTCCCACCCCCAGCAACCCTCCCCAGCCCTGATTCCAGGCAGGACTGAGCCTCCAGCTTGAGGCGTTTGCAGCCCTGAAGGTGGGAGATGAGTGGGGGTGGCTGAGGCATGTGAGTCGCAGGGATTCAGGTGAATCCCAGGGATTTTCAGGGGATTCACCCACTGCAGGGTGCCGTGCCTCACCGCAGAGCCTGGCAGGCACCCAAACGGGGTGTTTGTATTGCTGACGGATAAGCTTTTAAGCTTTCAGATGCAGGCATGTCAGCCCAGTGTTCCCGTCGTCCTGGCGACGGGGATGCAGCAGCTCCCGGATGCTGGGTCTGATCGCATCAGTCTGGAATGCCAACACCGTTTGGTTGTGCTGATGAGCCTGGAGGGGGCTGGGGGCAGTGGGACAGCCGGGGGAGAGCAGGGACACCCAGGAGGAGGGGACAGACTGCGCCAGGGCTGCGGGAGAAGGCGCGGGGAGGGGGTGTGTTGGTGTGGGAAAGAGCTTCTCTGAGTGGGAAAGAGCCTCTCTGAATGGGAAGGAACCTCTCCGAGTGGTTTTGGTGCCTGTTTGGTACCAAGGGTTGATTTACCCCTTAAGATCCTGATTGGATTGGTGGGTGAGAGCAGCACTAGAGTTGTTAATGGAAAATCGCCTGCCAGGCAGGTTAGAGATGACAAAGGAGCATCCTTACACTCGTGGGATTGGGAAGGGGAAAGGGACAGACCGAAATCTCCTCGAGCTTGGGACTGGAAGGGACAGAGCTGTGGCTGGGGGGGAGTGAGACAATGATGTCCCATCCATGGATGTGTCCAAGGCCAGGGTGGACAGGGCTTGGAGCAACCTGGGCTGGTGGAAGGGGTGGAATGAGATGAGCTTTAAGGTCCCTTCCAACACAAACCATTCCATGAGAGCAGGGGCTGTCAGGACAGCAGGCTGTGTGCTGGGACTGTGCAGGGTCTGTGCTGGGACTGTGCAGGGTCTGTGCTGGGACTCTACAGGGACTGTGCTGGGCAGGAGGAACAGCCCCAGAGTGCAGTGGGGCTGGGACTGGAGCCCAAACCCTTCACAGACAGCACTTCCAGCCTGATCCCATCCATGCTCTGAGCCTGGGAAGAGCCAGAGTAGGAAAGGCAAAGCTGTCCAGGGGGAGCTCCCCCAGCCTGCTCAGACCCAGCACACTTTGCCATGTGCCCCTGGAGGGTTTTCTTCGTTTAAGGGGTTTATTGCTTTAATCAGATCTCCGGCTTAAGGCGATTCTAATGCCCATCAGGATGAGTCACTCAAGAGCTTATGAGCAAACTGAGAGGTCAAAGCATCTCCCTGTGCTGTGACTCTGAGGGATCCCCCTGGCCCACACTGGCTCCACTCAGCATTTTGCTGCTGGCTTAGGAAGTCTTTCTTGCAAGGGCAAAGCAGAGCCCAGAGTACCAGGGGAGAGGTGCCTGCTTGTGCAGGGAGGAGTGTGGTATTGAGTCTTTTCCATCACTATTTACCCTTTCTTGCTTTCCTTGTATTTCTGCCCTCCTCTTCCCCGTTCCAGGCATTCCTGGAGTTTCCAAGGATGCATAAGGTGCAGCTTCTGTTGGTACTTTGGATTGCACAGGCCTGTCCTGGGCTCAGAAAAAAGCCCCCTGCACCTCTTGACCACAGCCAGCTCCTAAAAACTGAGGAACCCAATTTCCCTGCCAGCCACGTGGCTCCTCACCTGCTCTGACTCGGAGGTCTCTCAGGGCTGAGGATGTCCCAGGGGTCCCCCACAGATGGGGAGATTTGGGTGGGGATGCTGCCAGCCCCAAAGAGCAGGGGCTGTGGGACTGTGGGGCCATGCCACGTGCTGCCCAGCCCTCTGAGCCTGCTCTCCCTTCCCCACAGGGCTCTGCCATCCCTCGCAGCACGAGGGAAAATGAACAAGATGAAGAACTTCAAGAGGAGGTTTTCGCTCTCGGTTCCGCGCACAGAGACCATTGAGGAGTCACTGACGGAGTTCACGGAGCAGTTCAACCAGCTCAACAACCAGAGGAATGAAGGTAAAGAGCCCTCGGGCCCCTGATGTGGTGCTGGGGCTGGTCAGGAGCATCTGGGGTTGGTGCTGCCAGCAGGGATCTCCTCTCCAGCCCCCAGGCCCTTCTCTGGGGGTGTGTGGAAGGTTTTGCCCCTTTGTCTGTGTTGCTTTCCTCATCTATCCATCAGGATTAATAACACCTTGTCATTAAATCTGAAGAGAGATTTATACTTGCATAAGGAAAGCCTTATGGGAGGGAAAGGTATTTGCACAAAATGGGGAGGAATGACACATCTGTTAAGGCGGTGTGGTTTCTTGTAGCCTCGTTAATGTAGTGTGCTGAAGGAATCGGCAACGATATGGTGCTTCTACCTGGAGTTAGGATTCTCAATCCATTAACCCAGGAGAAGTGTGTGCTCAATGCCAAGCCCCACCATGTGCTCCCTGAGAGCCCCCCTGAAAGGACACACAGGAGGCACAGGCTAGGGCAGGAACAAAGAGGCAGTTTATTCAGGGGGACAGGTTTATAAAGGACTTGGAGGGATTCAAATGCTCCAATAAGGAATAAGGGGGAAGTCTGGCTTCAGGCCAGTAAGAGTAAGGGGATTTACATTCAATGGGAGAGAGTTCCAGACAACAGGAGGTCACTATCTGTATTCCAGCCCCCTGTCCTGGCAAGGGACTTCTGGGAAGAAGACAGTGACTTTGCAGTTTTACATTAAGTACATTCAAACTACACTAAAAACATCAGTTGTTAAAGCATTCTCAGTAGATGGCTGCTTTTCTTCTTCAGCCCATTTCTGGCATGACATTCTCCAAGCCATATCTTGAGAGTACATTGCTACAATCTGTGGTTAAGGTTGAGAGTGGGAGAGCGTGGGATCTCCTGCCTGCCCAAAACCAGGGTGTGAGCCTCTCCAGGGCCACAGGGTGATGCTTCTTCCAAGCCAGAGGGGCTGTTCTCTCTGTTCTGGGCAGCACCTGGGGCTCACTGAGCCATCCTTTGCTCCTGGGCCCACAGCCTTCTCCTGGGAGCCAGTTCTCAGGGGCCCAGGGAGGTGCAGGGTTAACAGCAGCCTGAGCTGCAGGGACACATCCCCTGAGCAAACAGAGCAGCCCTGGGTGCAGGCTGGGACAGGCTGGGCTGGGGCAGAGCCAGGGAGAGGCAGCACTGGAGGCACAGAGTGGGATGGGAGCAGCTCAGCCTGCTAAAGTTGGGCTTGGCTCATCCAGGGATGAATTTGCTGCTGACCTGCCCCTGGCCATGCCCTCGTGCCATCACTGCCTCCTGGCACAGCCCAGCTCCTGCAGGAGTCACTGCCCTCAGCTCTGCTCAGCTCACCTGGAGCTCCTTTTGCCCTCACCCTGCAGCCACAATTGCTGAAAGTGCCCCTGCAAGCCGGGGCTGAGCTGTGATGTAATTGCCTGGCACCAGCTCCTGCCCCAGCGGGGAGGGCGCTGTCTCTGCCAGCCAACCTGCTCCAAAGGAGACATGCAGTAACCTAATTTAGAGCTGGCTTTCCTCTCTCCTGCAGCCCTTGAGGCTCCTTTATCTCTGCAGACACCCGGGCTGCCCTGAGCAGCATCCCCCCAGCCTCCCTCCCTGCTCCCACACCCCTCCCTCACACCCCAGCAAGCAGCGAGGGCTATAATTAGACTTGAGCCCGTAATTAGATGTGCAGAAGCTGTGGGGATAAAATGGGGCAAGGCTAAGAAAGCTCTGGGTGCTGAGAGCTGCTCCTGCTGTCGCCCTCCCTGGGGACCCTGTGCTGTGGGATGTAGGAGCTCTGGCTCCTGTCTGTGCCCTGCAAACCGGAGAGGTGATTTCCTGTTACTCTGTTTAATGAAGGGTCGGTCAGGGCTCTTCTCGTGCCCTTGGATGGCAACCCAGTGCACGCAGCACCTGCACGTGGAATCAAGTCCCTGTCTGGGCTCTTGAGGGTCCTCCTGAGGTAGCCAGGAGGCAATAAGAGCAAAGTCTGAGCAGCCTGAGCCTGGGGGCAGGACTGAGGGGAGAGGCTGGTGCTGTACTAGACTGTGCTGTGGTACAGGAGATCCTCCTGCTTGGACCACTCCTAGTCCACGATGAGGGACATCAGGTGATCCTCCTGCCTGGACCTGGGCGTGCATCAGGGGCTCAGATGTGCCAGCACCACTGTGGGGCACAGCTCCTGCTGTGCTGCTTTGGGCCGTCCCAGTGCCAGCCCCCATGGATCAATGCCCCCCTCCCCACATGGTTGCAGCACATCCTGGGCTCCTCCCCAGCTTCCCCTCCCTGGTGCCCCCCACTCCCTGCTTGCCCAGTTCCCAGTTTGGACCCCGTCCCTCTCCCTCCCAGCCCAGGCTGAACCCGCTCCCTTCTGCCCGAGATCCCGTGGTTTAGTTTCCCGTGGGGATTGTAAACAACCCAGAGGAGTCACCTCCACAGTGCCCTTAATCTGCTCTCTGGGTTGTTTATGGAGAGCCCTGACAGCCACATTTGTCTGAGGCATTTCTTGGCCCTCCTGGCTGGGAACTCGCCACCCACAGCCCTGTGCCAGGGGCAGCTGGAGGGGGCACTGAAGAGAAGGGAGTTCTGCACAAACGGGGTTTGTGGTCAGGTTGGCACCTCCTGGGAGCTGCCTGGCCTGGAGAGGGCTCTGAGTTCAGTTCTCTCTGAGGTTGTTGGTCTCCATTTTATAGATGGAGAATCAAAGGGGAGACGGGAAAAATAACTGTGTTCCAGCTGAGCCTGGATCCATGGCAGCAGCTCCTGTGCTGCTTCTCTTGCCCTTGAGCAGCTTCACTGCAGGTTTCACCTTCCCTGGTCGGATCTCTGGGGCTGCCCCTGGGCAGTCTCTGCCATCCCCGTGGCTCCAGACCCGCCTGCAGCGATCCTGTCTGTCCTGGTGACAACCAGTGACAGCTCAGGCGCTGGGATCACTCACTCCGGAGACAAGTGCTAATCACAGCACAGATCAACACATCCTTTTTTCTTTCCTCACCTCCTGTAGCTCCTCAGGGAATTGCTCACAGTTTATACTTTCCCTCCAGCACCAGAAATCAGGGGGTAGCAGCACTCCCAGGTCATGGCAGTCTGCACATCCCACACTTGGGTGGCTGTGAGTGCCTGTGCCCACCCTCGGGCACGAGGGGATGCAGAGGCCAGAGGTGCCCCAAGAATCAGAGAATCCCAGATTGGTTGGGGTTGGAAGGCACCTTTAAGATCTTGTTCCAACCCCCTGCCAGGGGCAGGGACACCTTCCACTAGCCCAGGTTGCTCAAGAGCATCTGCAGAGCTGCTCTGGCTCATGTAAGGGGACAAGGCAGGACCTTCTCCTGGGGACAAACCTGCCCCTGTTGGGTGTGTGGTGAGAAATCCCCAGCTCTGTCCTCTCCATCCCGTAATTCTCATGACCTCACTCACAGAGGCTGATAAACAGGCTTTTTTTTTTTTTCCCAGGCTGGAAAAGCAAACAGCTCTCCAGCCTGGACACATCCCCATCACCAGCAATGTCACCTTGGTGCAGCCTGACAAGGCACACTCCATTTTTTCAGAGCTATCAGGTCCTGGTGTCTCCCATTTCCTCTGGTAAAAGCTGATGGCATCCAGCAAGAGCTCATACCTGTGCCAAGGCTTTGCTCCCAGGCCAGATGAGGTTGAGGGCTGCATAAAACACTGGCATAAACCAGAGACAGATGTGGCCTTGGGAGCACAAGGCCCCAAAGAGGTGATGGTGAGGGGGAGGAAGGAGGATGAATAATCCAAGGTCTGAGTGCAGCAGAGCCTTGAGAGGAGCGTTCACACTTAGCAAAGTAATTAGAAGTTATAAGTCAGGCAGGCAGTGGAGGTTCTGGCCCCTTTCCTTGGGAGATCAAAGCTTGTTTTGGCAGAGCTGTGTTGAAATATATTTATGAAAAAGGCGGAGGCAGCCGCCGTGTCTGCGCTCTCACTTTAATTCACTTTGATATCCAGGCAGCCTCATTATCTGCACAGCCTGCCCCTGATCCACAGGAGATGCTGAGCAGAATCAAACAGGCCCTGCACAGCTTTGCATCTCCCTCCTGTGAGCACCCACCGGGGTCCTGCAGCCCTGGGGCAGCTCCAGCCCTTCGCTGTGGGTCAGGGAATCTCTGGGTGCACCCTGGGACAGCCCAGGGTGTGCTGGGCTGGCACATCCCCCTGCCCACTCTGGCCCCAGGGCAGCCCAAACACCTTTCCCCTCATCTCTGCAAGTCTCCCGTGTCTTTTTACCTGCTTTTTCCATCCCCTTTGGGTGCACTCAGGTTATGGATTTACCTCTGACTTTACATCTAATGTTGATGTAGACGAGGAGATTGGCCCTGATCTGCTGGTGGGTTCCTAGTTCAGAGAGACAGTGCTGCTGGTTTACAGCTTTCAGGACAGGCTGCAACTTTTACCAAGCTCTGGGCTTTCTTACCTGTGGGAACAAGCACAAATTCACCCAAAACATCATTTAAGGTGGTTTAGTTGGCCTCCATTCAGTCCAATTTTAAATGGCTTTTGGAGGGTTTGTTTGCAGATAATTTGCTTAGGAACTAAGCAAGTTAAAAAGGTTTACTCCAGTTTAACTGATCCACGTTACTTTCACACCTGGGGTTCATTCAGGATGTTTCCTAATTGTTTGTGTACAAACAGATGGACGCAAAGGGAAGGGACCAGAGAATGGGTGACTGTACCTTGTTCTTGCCTGTGTGCCCACAACCTCCTGGCACTGTTTGAGATCCTCTCAAGCCCAGTGGCATGGGCTGTGTGCCCAGGGCACCCCTCAGCCTGCAGGTTCCCTGGTTCCCCAGTGACCATGGCACAAACCCACAGCTTTTGCCAGGTCACTTGCCTGCCACCTCCCATCCGTCAGAGGAGCAGAGAGCAGCCAGGTCCCAGCCCCGCTGGCACCCCGGGGAAAGCTGCCCTCCCTCCCCACTCCTCAGCAATGAGATCATCGCTGGCGCCTGAGCACTTCGGGCAGAGCAGGGCATTGTGTCTGTGCAGCCCTGGCAGAGAGGGCTTGGCAGTGGGCAGGGCTCAGCCTGGGGCAGCAGCTCCTCCCTGGGGAGTTTCCCTCCTGCCATGTTCCCCCTTGCTCCGGGGGAATGTATGCAGAGCACCTGAACACACCGGTGCTTTTGGGCAGTGCCCTTGGACCCTCGAGGGGTAATTTGGAACGTGGCTGTAGAGTTGGAAGGGGATGGGCTGGTCCTTCCTGCTTGGCCCCACACCTTTTCAGAGGGAAATGCATCCCTCCCTTGGGGAGGGGGTTCTCCTCCCTCCCAGCACAGCCAGTTTCCTGCTCCTGAACAGCCCCTTGGAAGCAGCATCCATGTGAATCACAGGAATTCACTTCACTGGGGTCCAGGTGACCTGCACTGAACCCATCAGGGTTTGGCTGTGCCTCTGTCTGGGTCTGTGAGTGCCAGAATGTTCCTACCGACCAGCTGTTAATTAGAGAGTGAGGAGCTTTAAGTGCAAACCTCAAACTGGGCACCAGAAGGAGCTCAATGGCTTATTTTGTTCTGATTTCTTGCTCCTTTCAGGGTTTCTTGGGCTCGGTGAGGCTTCACACCTGGAGTCCCGAGAGAAGGGTTACTTTTCTCAGCTGTTTTGGTTTTCAAGAGAGCTCTTCTGCCTCTCGGGGCTGTGCCAGGCTCAGGGCAGCAGGTTGGGGCAGGAAAGCCTGGAGTGGTTTGTTTTTGCAGTGAATGACTCTGCAGCCTTTAATCCCAAACACCTTCAGAGAAACAGTCACATCCTTGGAGGGAAGTGCCCTGATGTCTGTTGGGTTTGGTGGCTCCCAGGGCAGCTGAGATGTGTCTGTGTGTCCTTGAACTCCACAGACACAGGACCCTCTTTCTATTTTGCTTTTGTACCCACCCAGCCTGGAGGTTTGCAGAGCCACAGACAGGCACCTCAGCATTCCTGAAGTGCAAGTGCCAATGTGGCATTTGGGAACATAAAGCTGGGAAGTAAAAGTGTCTACTCAGCCCTGCAAAGCCCTGTGGTGCTGCTGCAGAAGGGAGGAGCACTGGAGTGGGATGTGGAGGTCTGGATGGCCTTGGGTGTGAGGCAGTTCCCCCTCTGCATCCCCCTCCTCATCTGTCCCAGAGACCTTTGTGGCAGGGGGATGCACAGGGTGCTTTGGGAGAGCAGAGCCCTGTGGGTGTTGGTGTTACACCAGGTGTCTGGAGCAAACGGCAGGAGAGAGGGCAGGAGATATTCCCATGGCTCGGAGAACCTCTGCACCTCCCTGCGCTGCTCTCGCTCCCTTCCCTCCAAACTCCGTTCCTTGGCACTTCTGCCACCCCTCCAGCAGCTCACTCTGCTTTCTTTCTGTCCTCAGACCTGGCTCAGGGGCAGCTGCAGCTGGGCCAGCTGGGCAGGGAGCTCCGTGCCACCAGCAGCCCGCTGTCCCCGCCGGAGCTGGAGGGGCAGTCCCCGGTGCCCGTGCGCTACCGCAGCAACGCCCAGCGCCGCTTCTCCGTGGAGGCAAGTGCTGCTGCAGGGGGCAGGGGGGACAGGGGGACCTCTGGTGTCACCTCCCTGCTGCTGGGTTCATGGGGACCTGGCATTCTCAGACACGAGCCCTTGGGTGCACTCAGTGTGACTCCCGAGGTACCTCCCAAGCCCTGGGCACATCCCTGGGCACATCCCCGGGCACCCCCCCCCCCCCATTCCCTTCTCCTCTGCCTGAGGATCCCACGGCTGCTGCCCCATCACTTCACCATCCACACCAGCTCTGCTTAGACAGCTCTTCCCCATGAGTGTCTCTGTGCAGTCCTCCTTTCCTCACCCCCTCATCCTCCCCCCTCTCTGCAGGATGTCAGCAAACGCCTCTCCCTGCCCATGGACATCCGCCTGCCCCCCGAGTTCCTGCAGAAGCTGCAGATGGAGAGCCCGGAGTGCCCCAAGCCCCTCAGCAGGATGTCCCGAAGGGCTTCCCTTGTGAGTCTCACCCTGCACTCAGGCTGTGCCAGGGGAGGGGCAGGTGGGACATCAGGGGGAATTTCTCCATAGAAAGGGTGGTCAGGCTTGGAAGGGGCTGCCCAGGGAGGTTTGGAGTCCCCACCCCTGGAGGTGTCCAAGGAACAGCTGGACATGGCACTGAGTGCTCTGGGCTGGGGGACAGGGTGGGGATCAGGCCCAGGGGGAACTCACAGGTCCTGGATGGATCTTTCAGCCTCAGTGACAATGTGACTCTGATGTCTGCAGCCCTTCCCCGTTCACACCTCAGTTCTGCTGCACATTCTTCACTCACCTGTGCACACACCTGACTGTCCCCTTGGCCTGGCTCCTTCCCAGTGGCAGGAGGTGGAAACCCTCCTGCAGTTTGGCAAGTGCTGGAGCCTCTGCTCGTTGAAATGCAAATGTGGATAAATAATGAATGACCCTGTGCATTAGTGCTGGCATTTCAGTTTCCTTTGCTGCAGAGCAGCAGCATAAAGTGGGAGCAAAAACTCTCTGCCCTGTGTGGAGCTGTGCAGGCCCCTGTCCTGCTGCCCAGCAGTGCCCAGTGCTGGACTGGTACCACTGCAAGGTCTCAGGAGGCACTTTTGGATCCAACATGCCTGTTGAGGGGGAGGAGGAGGACAGGAGAGTTTGTATTTACCTGCCTGTGCTGTCTAATCAATAACACAGACACAGCCAGAGGGCTGTGCATTAATATTCATGGTCACCCCCATGAATAAGGAATGTGGCTCCGGGTTGTGCAGCACCTCGGATTTCAGCAGCCACTTCATGGCCGTGCTCGGGACATGTCCCTTCCCAGGCTACTCTGAGGGTTTGGGGAGTAAATGGAGTAAAAATCCCACTGTTAACTCTGGGATTTGCTGGTTCAAATCCATCCTGAGTGAGCAAGAAAGCAGCTTCCCAGTTTGGGAGAGCTTGGTGGGCTGTCAGTGCCCTCCCGAGGGCAGGAGCACCCCAGACCTGGGGCTGCTGATTCTCCCTGGGCACAGTGTGGGGGGAGCCCGTTCAGAGCCCACCCAGGGGCCCTTTCCCTGCCTGCTGATTGACAGCTGTCCATCCAGCTCCATCTGCTGGTGAGCAGCATGGCATGAGCCCTCTTGGATCAGGGCTGGGGGCTCTCCAGGTGGGCTGGAGGCAGAGCTGCTACCCTGGGATTGCACCGAGGGAACTGCATTTTGTGGGAAAATGGCACCATTTTATTTGCCCTGTACCCTGGAATCTGTTCTGCTGGGAATCCTCCTTTTCCCTGGCACACACATGATCCAAACTCTCCGAGGAGGTGTCTCTGTCCACACAGAGAATTGCAGTTTCAGAGGTCTGTGGGTGCCACCTAAATCCAAGGATTTGCAGGGGTTGTGCTGCTGTCCCTGCTGTCACAAGAACAGGTCTCAGCAATGCATTGAAGAGCCACTGTCCCAAATGGGAAAATGTCCCTGTCACACAGCACAGAGAGGAATGAACAGTCACAGGTGGGGGGAAGCATTTCCCACAGAAAGGGCATTTTACCAATCACAGCTCCTGTTCCCCTGCTGGTGATGGGTGGGAGAAGGGGACAAGGGGCAGCAGGGGAAGGGTGTGGATGCAGTGCCACCCATTCAGGTGCCACCCATTCAGGTGCCATCCATTCCACTCAAGCAGTCAGTTGGTTGGGAAGGTTTTCTGATGAATTGCCTGCACAGCTTCTCTAGGAGATTAATGGACTTGACGTGGCAAACACCTGCCTTGATTGATCTACCCCAGAGCCATCACTGCCCAGTGTCCCTGACCTTCCCCCTGGAGGCTGAAATCCCTCTCCCCAGTGATGTTTTCCTTTCTCCCTCTCCCCAGTGATGTTTTCCTTTCTCTCTTACAGTCAGATATTGGCTTTGGGAAGCTGGAAACCTACGTTAAACTGGACAAACTGGGGGAGGTGAGTACCCTGTGAAACCCCTGTAAGGAATGAAGTTCAAAGGGCAGATGTGGCCAAATTTCTTCACTATCCAGAAATGTTTAGACCAACTCCCTCTGTGGAGTTCAGACCCGGCTCTGTCACTTCAAATGGTCCTTCCTCCAAATGTTTTGGAGATACCAGTGCTGTGCCACCCTGGGAAATGGGCTGCATGGCTTCTCGTTCCCTCTCCCCTCCCAGGGCACCTATGCCACCGTCTTCAAGGGGCGCAGCAAACTGACAGAAAACCTCGTGGCCCTCAAGGAAATCCGTCTGGAGCACGAGGAGGGAGCTCCTTGCACGGCCATAAGGGAAGGTGAGGGTGGGAGGGGCTTCTCTCCATCCCAGCCCTTGTCCAGCTGGATTTGGGGTGGGTGGTGCAGGTGGTACCCATAGTCAGCCCCAGGTAGATTTGGGGTGGGTGGTACAGGTGGTATCTGTGGTCAGTCCCAGGTGGGTTTGAGGTGGGTGGTACCCATGGTCAGCCCCAGGTGGATTTGGGGTGGGTGGTACAGGCGGTACCCATGGTCAGCCCCAGGTCCTGCTGACCCTCCCTCTGCTGCCCTCTCCCTGCAGTGTCGCTGCTGAAGAACCTGAAACACGCCAACATCGTGACCCTGCACGACATCATCCACACCGAGCGCTCCCTCACCCTCGTCTTCGAGTACCTGGTGGGTCTGGGGGCTCTGTGGGAAGGGGGGATGGTGCCTTCCTGTGAGTGGGTGATGGGGCCGAGGGCAGGACAGACTGACCTGTTTCCTGCTGCAGGACAGCGACCTCAAGCAGTACCTGGATAACTGTGGGAACCTGATGAGTGTGCACAATGTGAAGGTAAGGGCTGTGCCTGGGCCCCCCTGCCCCTGCCTCTCCCTGCATGTGGGGGGCTCACCCTGAGGGAGGGGCATTGCCAGGGGAGTCTGGAGACCCCTTCCCCCTTCAGTTCAGCCTTGTTACTCTGCCTTGACTTTTTCCAGCCTGTTCTGATGCTCCACTGGTATTTCTCCGGTCTCTGCCACCCTCAATACAATCAGTGTGTGTAAATCAGACTGGATTCACCCCCTGATCTGTGTCTCTGTGATGGACCTGAACACACCCCTACAGCGTGTCCCACCCCAGGGCAGCCTGGAGGGGTCTGTCTGGCCATGGGGCTGAGATGCCTTGAGGCAGGTTCATTTTCAGGGCCCAGGTCCCCTTGCTAAAGGCAAAGCCCTTCTCCCCCTGCAGATCTTCATGTTCCAGCTGCTGCGTGGTCTGGCCTATTGCCACGGCAGGAAGATCCTGCACCGAGACCTCAAACCCCAGAACCTGCTCATCAACGAGAGGGGGGAGCTCAAACTGGCTGATTTTGGTAGGTGAACCTCCCCAGGGGCGATGCAGCATCAAAAGGGCGTGCAGCTCCTTGATGTCCATCCCTTCCATCCTCAGGACTGGCCAGAGCCAAGTCAGTGCCTACAAAAACATATTCCAACGAGGTGGTCACACTGTGGTACCGACCCCCCGACGTCCTGCTGGGATCCACGGAATATTCCACCCCCATCGACATGTGGTGAGTCACAGCTCCAAATGGAGCTTCCTGGGCTCTCTGAGATGGAGGGTTGGGCATTTCCAGGCAGGAGGAATTTCCATCCAGTCCTGGTTATGTCAGAGGATGGGGGGGTCTCCCAGAGCTGTTTTCCAGGTCCTCAGAGTGTGCTGTTCCCATGGGGGTGAGTGGTGAATAGAAAGGACAGAGCTCCTGGAGATCATTTCCCTGCCCCAGGAGCCTCATCCCTGGCCAGGGGGTGGGGGAGGGTCCGCAGGGGTTGTCCCTCCCTAATCCAGGTGTCTCCTGCGCTGCAGGGGCGTCGGCTGCATCCACTACGAGATGGTGACGGGCAGGCCCATGTTCCCCGGCTCCACCGTGAAGGAGGAGCTGCACCTCATCTTCAGGCTGCTGGGTGAGCGAGGGCTGTGCTGTGCCCGCGTCCCCACGCGAGGGCAGTGCCTGCCTGCGGGAGCGGCGCCGAGCCGGGGATGGGCACGGCGGGACGGGCTGCGACGGGCTGGGATGGGGTGGGAGAGGCTGGGAGAGGGTGGGCAGGGGTGGACAGAGGTGGGACGGCATGGGCAGGGTTTGTTGGGGGGGACTAGTGTGGCCAGGAGTGAGTGGGGTGGGCAGGCACGGGATGGCAAGGCATGTGTGAGCAGGGGTGGTCTGGCATGGGCAGGGGTGGTCTGGCTGCCCACAGCCCCCTCCAGCTGGCAGAGGTGTAAGAGTGAGATAGATGCTCCTTGCTGGAGTGCCAGCCCGCGGCAGGTTTGCCTCTCTCCCCTCCCAGGGACCCCAACAGAAGACACCTGGCCTGGGATAACATCCAACGAGGAGTTCAAGGCTTACCATTTCACACAGTACCGAGCACAGCCGTTAATAAACCACGCCCCAAGGTACCTCCTGGGGCAGGGACACAGCCCAGGGGGGTGTTTAGAGGGAGCCTGGGGAGACCAGTCTCATTTTCTCCTTGTGGTGCTGGAGGATGCGGTGCCACTTGTGCCTGGGTGCAATTCTTTGACTATTGCACTCTCTCCTGGTTTGTTTCCTCCCTCTCAGGCTGGACTCAGAAGGCATCGACTTGCTGACAAACCTCCTTCTGGTGAGTGGCAGAGCAGCCCAGGTGGATGGCAAAGGGTTTGTCTCCAGGGAATGTGCCCTGAGTGCCCTCCCACAGCCTCTGTGGCTGCAGAATCAGCCCCACAGCTGTCCCAAAGCACCTCCCTCTGGGAACAGTGGATCCTTTCCCCTGTGTCCTCTCCCACACAAGGGAGAGGCCACAAAGCTGCTGACCCGTAGGGTACGGCACGGTCCGTGCCCTCCTGTGCTCCCACAGCCTGTGCTGTGCCCTGGGCTGGCACAGGTGGCACTGGGAATGGCCTGCACACCCCCGTGCTGTGTCTGTCACCCAGCAGATGACACTGCTGGGACTCCTGGATGTGCAGAGGCGCCCAGATGTGCACACATCTGGCCTCTGTGCCCACTGAAGGCCGTGGCACAGTTCAGTGTGGCTGTTTGTGATGTCCTTTCTCTGGGGCTTTGTGCAGTACAGGGCCAAGGGCCGGATCTCAGCAGAGGCAGCCCTGCAGCACCCCTACTTCAAGAGCCTGGGAGAGAGGGTGCACCTCCTGCCTGACAGTGAGTGCTGCCTGTCCCTCGGGGGGAGCAGGAGGGGTTCCTGGGTGGCCCCAGGGAGGGGTTTGCAGCCAGTGCCTCTTCTCAGAGGTGCTCCTGCTGCAGGGTGGGGTGGGAGCTTGGTGGCTGTGAGAGCAGCAGATAGTTTAGGGAGGATGGGAAGGAGGAGAGAGAGAGAGAAGAGCTCTGATGAGGTGCCACATCAGGTGGCACTGCTGATGTCTCAGCCAGCTGGGCTGACCCCTCTCTCTGTCCCCTCTGCCTAGATGCCTCCATCTTCTCCCTGAGGGAGATCCAGCTTCAAAAGGACCCTGGATACCGAGGCTCAGCCTTCCAGCAGTCAGGTAGGACTGGGGAAAAGCCCACTGGCCTCTCCCAGGTGGTACCACAGACTGTGCTGGCACTGGAGTTACTCCCGGTGGCTCCCACATAGGAAAAAGCTTCTTATAACCTGCTTTAGTCCACAAATTACCCCTGGGGCATCCTTGCTTGTCACCTCCCAAGCTACTAAAGTCACATCTGGGTGTCCTGAGGCACAGGACCCCCCTCCGTGAATGCCGAGGGCTCAGAATCTCCCACCCCAGAGCACTCAGCTGCTCTGCAGTCACTGTCTGACCTCCCTGACCCATCTCCCAATCTCTCTTCCTCAGCCCGAGGGAAGAACAGGAGGCAGAGTATATTTTAAACCCGGATCTCGTGTTCCCCTTGTCACCATGGAGATCGAAGCACTGAGAAAGGAGACGGCAACGCTCCCGCCCCTCCGCAGGAATCCCGACAGGGGCAGGACAATGCTGGAGTGCCCTTGGCCTCAGGCTGTCCCCTGCCTGTCCCCAACCCCCTGGAGCTGCCGTTGATGGACCTGTGGCCTTGTTTCCCCTCTTGTTTTCATGTTGTCCCCACCAGACGTGAGCTGCCACCCCTGTGCAGGCGCTCCAGGGAGGAGCTGCAGGACCTTGTGCTGGCCCTGCCCTGGGGCTGGGCTGGGCACGGGGAGCTTTGATGGGCACAGGGTGGTGTCTCCAAAGCTGTGGTGTTTGGCCCAGACAGGCATTTCTGAACATCTGCCTTCGCTCAGACCACCTGCTCTGCACCTCCAGTTTCTTGGGGAGACACTTTGCAGCCACATCACAAGTCATGGGCATGACCCAGGTTGGCACTGGGAGGCTCCATCTGGAGCACAGAAACCAGGGCAGTGCCCCCTTCCTTCTGCCTGCAGAACCCCTTTCTCTCTCCCCATCTTCGGTCCCTGAATCCTGACAAGGACAGAGCAGCTGAAGGAGAGAGCTTCCCATTGCTTCCCCCTGCATTTCCCCCTCCTTGCCATCACTCTGTGCCCGAATTCAGCCGGTTTGGGTGTCCTGAGCTGAGAGCAGGGGCTGTCCCAGGGGGTGCAGGTGGGGCTGTGCAGGACTGGGGCCAGGGGAGCAGTGACTCTGGGCTGTCCCCTGGTGCTGTGCCAAGCCCTTCCCAGGCACTGATGGAGCAGCCCCTTCCTCACCCCCCACAGCCACGACCCTCTGTGCCATCGTCCCAGGGGGCAGCATGGGGGGCCCAGATGGTGTCTCAGGGGCAAGTCTCCCCCCTCCCATGGCTGAGCCCCCACTCCACAAGGCAGAGCCCGAGTCCCTGCGCACCAAAGCCTTGCACACACCCACCTCAGTGCATTTCTACCCAGAGGAAGGGGGAGAGGTGCCAAACCTCCCACAGCTCAGCTGTGGGCACCAGAAATAGAGCTGGAGAGAAGCAAACCATCCCTCGAGCCTCCTTGCCTGGCCTCTGTGTGTGGATTGTCCCAACCCTGGCTCAGGTCAGTGCTTGGGGACAGTGCTGTGTGTGAGATGTGAGTGTGCTGTGCTGGCTGGGGGTGTTTCCCCCTCCATAAACCTCAGGAACATGCCAGATCCACCCTGGGCAGAGCAGCCCTGCTGCACCTCTCCCGCACAGCCTGCAAGCAGCCTGAAACGTCTGCAAGTGTGTGAGATTGTGAGAAGTCTCTACTGTACATTATTCATATCATTTCCTTGGCTGCCCTGGATGACTGGCCCCCTCAGCCACTGGTCCTGCAGCCCCTGGATGTGGCCAGGAGGCTCTGGACTTGGCCAGTGGTGTGGCTGTCAGCTGGGAGTGGCACTGGCAGGGCATGCTGGTGCCATGGGGTGCATTGCTTGGGGATGGCAGCTCTCCACGGAGCAGGGAGTGAGGGCGGGTTTCTGCTTTGCTCTGCGTCATTTCTTCTGTGATCCTTGGAAAACACACAGCAGGAGGATAAATGTGGATCCCCCCAGAGCTCCCCAGAGCCCCTGGGATGTCTCCTCCCCGTGCCAGTGCTTGGTGCTCCCTGTGAGCTTCCCCATCGAGCAAAGCTGTTCATTGGGGTTTGTCCCAGACAAGCATCCAGACGTCTGCATTGTTTGAGGTCTGCCCATCCCTGCTCTGTTCCTTGCTCTGTGTGTAGCTTCCAGCAGGCTGAATAGCTCATTAATTGCTTCCATTTGATAGGGAAGAGCATGGACAGCCACCAGCCCCAGTGACGCATTTCAGCCTCGTGGCTTTGCTGGTCCCCACTCCGGCTCCTGCTGCTGGGACTGTCCCCAGGGAGCTGGAGCCAGGCTGAGCCCTCTCACTGCCATCTTCCCTTTCACAGAGGGATTTCCCTGGCATGGCAGGGATCTGTGGGGCAGATTGCACTTCCAGGCTCCCCCCAGGAATGAGCAGCTCAGCAGGCAGGACGGCTCAGGGATGCAGCAGCACCTTCAGGTAGATGGGGTGAGGAGAGCTGGTGTGCCCAGGGGAGCAGAGCCTGGATCAGACCAGGGAAAGCAGGAATCCCCTCCAGCCGCCCTTGGGAAGCCCATTCAGGACACGTTTGACCTGTCTTTGTGCAGTTGTCTTGCTTGGTGTTACCATCCCTGTGCACTGAGATTGGCTTGGGAATAAACTCCCTGGGGCATTGGATGCCCAGCTGAGCCTTTCCACATTCCCACTGGGAGGACGGAGACAGAACACACCAGACCACCAGATCTCTGTGGTCTCAGCTCTCCCCTATAAGACAGATATTCCTGCTGAAGGTCAAAGTCACCTACAGAACCTCTGGGGAAAAGGCTCAGCAGTGACCATGGGGCCAAGAGGCATTCCCAGGATCAGACAGCAAGGACAAAGGGCCTGGTAGCTCCTGTTTTTTCTTTCCTAGCCTTTACCTTTCCTACAAATCCTCCCTGAAGGAGACATTCTTAGCCCCGAGTGCCACTAACAGCCCCCATTTAAGATAACCCCTTTTGTTCCGCTGATTTAGTGGGTATTTGCTGCCCATTGAGGAGGGTGATAGAGAGTGTAAATATTTGGTGCCCCGCTGAGCAGGGTTTGATGTCGGAGCTCCCGTCGGGCTGGCAGAGCCCCGAGCCTTTGATCTCCACAGCTGGAAAGAAAACGAGCTGCAGGTTGGCAGAGATCAGAGCCCAGAGCCAAATCCCCCTTCTCTGAGCCGGCATTCCAGTCTCCATAAACTGGATTTAGGAGGAGAAGGATCTCTTGGATGCCCCATCCATAGGGCAGTGCCTCCCTCCCCTGTGCCAGCCCCAGCAGCTCATCCCTGGCAGGATGAGCTTTGGAGCACCAGCCGGCTCCCAAGTTGGATTTTTAATGAAAATACTGGGAATTTCTGTGGCTCTCCAGCATTTTTTCCTCCCTTGATGGATTCCCCGATCGACCCCGTTGTGGAGCAGCTGCCACTCCTGGCAGATGGGGAGTCCTGACAAAAGGAAACTGTTGTTTTGTCTTCCACACGTTTTTCTTGGGATTTTTTCTATTTTTTTACCATTCCTGGTGGAAAGTGGGAGTTTTGGCTGTGCCCTGAGGAAGAGCTGTGTTCTCCAGCTGATAGCTGGGCAAAGGAATGTAAGTAATGAGCGAGGCAGGGCCTGTGTTTGGGACAACAGTCACACTTGAGCTGTTCCATTTCACCTCCATTCCCACGTGCACTCGCCTTGCCTGGCCCAACCCTTTGCCAGATCTATGGTAAGGTTTTAAATAACAAAACTGCATTGTATCTTGGAGACTAAGGACAAAATAAGTGCTTTTTTCCCCCTTACACACCAGGACAAACCCCACTAATTAAAGGGCATTTTCCCAGGGTTCTCAAATGTTTTCTTTGGGTTTTCTTCACCTGATCTCGCCTGCCAAAAGCTGTGGCTCTGTCTGATGGTGCTGCTCCAGCTGTGCTGCACATCTGCCCTGTCTCTGCACACTCGAGTCTTGCAGGGGATGATTTTGGCTGTCCCAGAGAGCAATGTCTGGGCACAGACACCAAAAGCCACTCTCTGGTTCCTTCATTGCCTCTTCCATCCTCAGCTTTGTGCTTGTCCTCCAGCAGGAAAAATGGATGCAAGTGGCCAGGATGCACAAACTGTGAATGTTCTCTGGTGTGATTCATTTGCAGAATACCAGTAATATATTTAACTAGTGTTGCACAAATGAAAGATGCATTTTAAAAGAAATGATTTTAAAGATTTATTCCCAGAGAAGCAATGCTGTTTTTTTCTTTTTTTTTTTAATAGAAAGTTTTTCTGGAATAAATGGAAAGGTACAAAAAATATAAAAAAAAAGAATAAAAGATTGTATCCATCTATCTTGTGTCTCGATGTTTTATAAGAATATTTCAGTTTTTGTATCTCAGATGTGACATGGACTGTTTTGTGGCTGTGCTAAGGCTGATACTACAGTTATATTGTGAATGCCCCAAAGCCAAGATTGGACAATAAACTTTATGGGAATATGGGATGGGTTTGTACAGGATATCATTTTTCTCCTTTTTTTTTTTTTGGTAGGAGAAGGATCCACTTTGGGTTTGGGTTTTGGGTAGGTAGGACTGAAGGAATGTTGGTGTGAGTTATTCCATGGTGGGTGTTCAGGGAGGGCAGCTGTGCCATTCCATCCCATTCCATGCCACCCTTGTTCCTTCCCACAGAATCCTTCCCACAGCTTTCCCTGCAGCTCCAGGACACCTTTCCTGCTCCCAGGGCACATTTTGGCTGGTTGTAATAAACTCCCCATGAGCACAAAAGGAGTTTTCCCAGCACCTGACCTTTGCAGGGGGTTGAAATACAAGACCTGGGAGACTTGTGCCTAACAGGGAAATGTTTCTCTGGTCCTTGCCTGGGTCCCGAGGCCCTAAATCAATATTGCCACAAGCCTATCAGGCAAATAAAGCCCAAGGCTGCCATGCCCAGCCTGGGGCTGCAAAACAACCACAGGCAGAGTGGGGAAGGGACAGGGGAGCCCTTTTTCCCACAGATCCAGCAGCTAAAATCCCCCTGAGATCAGAGTTCTCCAGCTCCACAGCCCCCTTTCCATAATCCTGCTCTCTGGTCTGTGGGTGCTGCAGGGAATCTACAGCCCCCAGTTCCCAGGAATGGGGAAAGAGCCAGAGCTGGGGGACAAAGTGGGGGCTGTGGGAGCAGAGCCCGGGGATGTTGTGCTGGTTTAGAGAAGGGGACAGTGCCCTTCACCCCCTCCCTGGGCTGCACCTCCAGCACACCCAGCCTGAGTCACGCCCAGTGCTGGTGTGGGCACATCCCCAGTAACAACCTGTTTGCCAAACCAGTTCCTCCATCTGCTGCTCTCATTCCTGCAGTGTCACAGCTGCCACTGCTGTGCCCAGGGAATGCTCCCCAGCACCCCCAGCCCACATCCCCCTCCTGCCTTCCAGACATTCCCAGCTGCCCAAAGAGCCCGAGGAGCCCCTTGGGGAGTCCTCCTGCCTCTCCAGGGTGCTCCACACAGGTGCTCCTCAGTCCATCTGTCCATGGAGCTGGTGTGATACCTGCTGCCCTCACCAAGATTCATGGGGTGTCATCATCCTACTGGTGCATTCTGGGCAGGCTCAGGTGGGTTGTTTCATTGCAGCCACCCCCTGTGCCATGGTTTTAGTGCCATGGATTTAATGCCATGGTTTTAGTGCCATGAAGGAGGAAGCACACGGATTCCAGCTGGGTCCTGGTGGGTGTGTGGCTTATTTCAGCTGAGTGGCAGGAAAACGTGTAGGTGAGCACTTCCTCCTTTCAGACAAGTGCTACAAGATCTGTAATCACTGGGCCAACATTTCAGGCTAATGTTTGACCTAGAAGTGGAGCCAAGATTTCCAAATCACACTGTGTTTTGAAACACTTGACCCCGAAGTACATGAGGTGAACATCTCTCTCGTGTGCCCATTCAGGCTGGGTTGAACAGCTGAACATGACTGAGCATCTCTCATGCAGCCAAGAATAATTTGGCCTATCCTATGGGGAAGTTTACCCTGTGTTGTAAGAAGCATCCTGTCTTATCTCAGTAAGGGTCAGTGATTCAGAGGTATTTTCTTATCTGCTCAAGCTTGTTTGGTTTTTTGGATGCATCCAAGTTTCCATCTCCAAATGTACATGTAGCTCTTGGACCCACCATCCTGGCACTGCTGGGATGACTCCTGTGGTTTCTGAGGGTGTCAGCCCAGATTTGCCCTTTGTGGTCTTTGGCAAAAGAGAGACAGGGAAAACTTCACCAATATCTCAGCCCCAGGCCCTTGGCCAAGCTGCCAACCCAAACACTGGCAGAAGCCCTGGAGGAGCCTTGCCCTGGCACCTGCTGTCCCAAGCCTGGCTGTGGGGTCTCAGCAGGTTCTACCCCAAGGAAACCTTTGGAAAACCTGTAACTAGAGGTGGATTTCCCCACTGTGTTGAGACTGGGTGAAGAGAAGTGATGGCAACAGCCCAGCAGCAAATGAGAACCAATCTGGGGTGAAGCAGGACCGAGCACAATGAAGTTGAAAAGGAAGTTGGAAAACTGAACTGACACAGTGTGAAAAATCCCTGCTGTGCCTCTTGCTGTCCCGGGAACGTTTGAGGGCACAGGAAAGGTGTTTCCCAGATGTGTTGGCTGTTCTGGAGCACACCAAGGCACGCTGCTGGCTGCAGAAATGCTGCTCTGCTCTGCTCTTCCTTCATTCATGGTTTCACTTTGCAGTTTGCAGCAAGTGCAAAACTGTGGGTGTTTAATTCAGTGCAAGTACAACATTGAGTTCAGTTTGGAAAACAGCCGAAAGTGCCTCCTGGTGAAGCTAATTCTGGTCTTGCATCCACTCACAGTCCTGTGGCTCGCATTTTTATGAGCTCCCTCCCAGGATCTGGATTTCAGTATGTGGAACCAGAAAGGATCTGTGTGTTCTTGTGCTGACTAACCCACCTACGCCTCGGTTCTTATTTGCAAGCATATCTTGCATGGTTTGTGCTATCCCTGATAGAACGGCCTGGGATTCCTGGGAGCGAGTGGATGGCATTTAGGTCAGTTGTTGTAGCTGGGGTAGGGGCTGTAACCACTGTTTGGCACCTCTGGGGTCTGGATGCTCCTTTTTTCCATCTAGTGAACCTGCAAAGGTGGGGAAAGCTCAGCCATTTTATAGCTGGGAATTCAAGCCCCAGGAACCTGATGCTCTCCAGTGATGGGGATGCAGCAGTAGAAGCCAGAGGACAGTGCAGGCCTCCCAACTCCCTGTCCAGTAAAGGGAAGACCAAGATCAACATCAGCATCAGGAATGTGGTCCAGGGGAAGCAGAGGTCAGCCCTTTTCTTGGGGCAGAGCACCTGGTGTGTGGAAGATCAGGATCTGCTGTTTCATCAAGTAAGTTGGCTCCATGAACAAGATGTATGGACAAAGAGGGTCAGGAGATGAGTTTCCCAGCAGTGTTTTGATGGAAAGGCCTTTATTGTCACAATCCTTTCTCCCTCACCCCCTGCTTGTGGATGGGAAAGAGAAGCTGAGGCACTTTGCAGCCGTCTCAAATCTAGTCCTTGCCTGGCAGGGAGAGCCTGAGGCTGTGGCTGCCAGGCTGTGCCCCAGCCTCCCTCCATCCTGCCATCCAGGCTGGTTAGGAAGGTGGTTCATCATGTAATGATAAAACCCAATTTCCGCCCTTGGTGTTGACTCACTCCCTGTCCGTGAGCAAAGAGCTTCATTCCCTCTGGCCCTCGGTTTTCCCATCAGTCAAACAGGACAAGGACATTGCTCCAGCCTTCAGGCAGCTCAGCTGCTTCTTTGATTGTTTAATGGCTCCAGGTGCAGGTGCTGAGCAGCCACAGGAATTCTGAGTGTGGGGCAGTGGGAGGGGTGGGTGCAATGCCCCACCTGCCCCACTGTCACTCTGGTGCTGGAAGGGGATGTGACCTCATCCTCCTTACTCTGGGAAGACTCCAGTGGGTGCCATGGGCATGGAAGAACAAGGACTTGGATGCAATTTAGCTTAGCTAAACATTAAGCTATGGGCAGGTGGAAATGAGCACCTGCAGCCCCGGAGCCGCATTCCTGAGGGCCGGGTCACAGGATGGGTGACTCCCTGTGCCCAGGAAGGGCCCTCGAGCCAGCTCCCCATCATGGCTGAGCTCCATCGATTCTGCTTTGCCTGAAAAGAGTGTTCTAAAAATTGCCAGTCTTTCCTAGCTAAAGTAGGTGAAATATTTATAAACCCATCCTCTAGAGAAGACCTTTTGCGTAAGCACCGACTGCTCCGGCTTTAAAACACGCGCCCTCCCCCCGCCCCGAGCCATCCTGTGCTTCTTATCAGGGAAGGGGCAACTTTAATTGCGTTTGTCTGGAAGGGTGGCACCTATTTACGGGCACGGGAGAGCGCAGGGACGGTTGGCAGCAGGGGAAAAAAGAAAAAGGAGGGGGTATTTCTGGCTTTCCTCGCTTGGCTGTGCTCTGCTCCATCGCGTGTGCAGTTCGATGCCGTGGGGTGCGTGGACCGCGCAGAGGGGTCGCCCCACTTTCGGAGAGATGATGCGAACGCCGTNCCTGCCCGGCCCCCCTCCCCGCCTCTGCCGCCGGAGCGGGGCACGGGCGCGGCCCCCCGGCCTTGTACGGGCACGGCCGCGCCGCTCCGCCCGGCCCCGGCCCCGGAGGCGGAGCCAGCGCCCGGCGCGGCGGGATCTACAGCCACAGCCCGCAAAGGAGGAGCGGGAGCGGGCTCGGAGCGGGGCGGCGGCGGGGCCGGAGCCCACCCAGCAGCGCAGCCCATCCCATCCCATCCCATCCCATCGCCGCGGCCGCCCCGCGCCGCACCCGCCATGTGGTGGGACGAGCGGGTCTCGGCGCGGTTCCGGAGGAACCTGCAGCCCACCCTCACCTACTGGAGCGTCTTCTTCAGCTTCGGCCTCTGCATCGCCTTCCTGGGGCCCACGCTGCTGGACCTGCGCTGCCAGACCCAGAGCTCGCTCTCCCAGATCACCTGGGTCTTCTTCTCCCAGCAGTTCTGCCTCCTGCTCGGCAGCTGCCTCGGAGGGGTCTTCAAGAGGACGTAAGCGCGGGGCACACTCAGCGCCCCTCCCGTGGGGGCCTCGGCTCCGCACAGACCCCCTGCCCTCCCCCGGCTCGGGGCGGCAGCGCCAGCCCCCCTGCCCGGCTTTCGCCTCCCTCCCTCCCTCCTTCCCTCCCTCCGGCTTTGCCGGGATGCTGCGTGGGAAAAGCATTCCCGACGGAGCGGCCGCGGAGGTTCCGCAGCCCCCTGGCCCGAGCGCTCGGAGGGAGCAGCGGGGCAGGAGCCGCTCCCGAGGCTCTCCCTGCCCGGGTCCATCCCCTGGGAGAGACGCTGCCCGTCCCTGGAGCTCAGCGCAGCCATAGCCTTAGCGTGAAGTTAGAGCCAGAACTTCCCGGGAGGGTATTTTCCTTAACCTCGATTGTTTGTCGGCAGAAATATTTTTGGAAGCGCGTTTTAATTAGCTCGCTGTCCGCTGTCCAGGCATTGTGGCGCTTCCCGGGAGTTTGGGCAAACACGTGGTGGGATGTGCGTGGTCCTCGTGGTGTGGCCGTGGGGGGGACAA
Organism: Sakesphorus luctuosus; assembly: GCA_013396695.1. Classification (NCBI taxonomy): domain Eukaryota; kingdom Metazoa; phylum Chordata; class Aves; order Passeriformes; family Thamnophilidae; genus Sakesphorus; species Sakesphorus luctuosus. Next base: position 107,018 of record VWZD01000825.1, on the reverse strand, counting down.
AGGCGGGGGGGCAGCAGGAATTGGAGGGGCTGGAGACAGACCCGGGCACAGCCAAACACGGATTTGCAGCGAGCCTTCTGTCCGTCCAGGATGTGTTTAAAATAAATAAGCCACGATGGCTCAGCCCTAAAGATTGCCAGAGAGGCGTTGGATTTGAGGCTTGGTGACAGTTGTGAGAATCAGCTGATTATTTACATTGTCACTAATTCTCGAGGTGATGATGTAACGTGTCAGCCCCGTGCGTGTCTGATACACACACCGTGAGGATGTGCGAGGTGTGGATGGGAGGATTTCGCTTGAATCCTTTCAAATGCGCATTCGAAAATGCTTTGTTAAACGTTTTCACGTTCTCGCTCTTGGCTTGTGAAGTGAGGAGAGTGTTGGTTAAAGGAGGAGCACCTGTAAAGTGGTCCATGGAACTGTCCTGTCTGGTGGAGCCCAGAGGTCTTGTGGAGTGGCAGGAGCTGCTCGTGGGGCTGTGCCAGGGCAGGAGGTGCCAGCTGGGGCACTCAGGATTGGGAACAGCACGTGGGAACTTGCTCTGGGTCTGACACGGATCTGAGACTGCTGGGTCAGCAGGCAGAGCCTTTGCCAGCCCCTGGGCTGCCTCACATATGTTTGAAGGAGCAGGGAAAGAAAATGCAGAATTGTTTCCTTCTGTCAGCTCCAGCCAAAGCTCTGGCCCTGGGCACACAGTCCCATTTGGGGGTTTGTGCTTGGAGACTCCCAAACTTTGCTGCAGAGGGGAAAAGAGTGTTTGCTGCTGGATGTGTTGGGGGTGCAGCCTCTTGGGGGTTTTGTGGAGTGGCTGTGAATCCCCAGTGAGGATTGACAGCCCTGCCAGGCAGGAGGGAATGTTTCAGAGCCTTGTGGCTCAGGAGCGTTGTGAGGGGTTACTCAGAGCCTGGCAGGGTACTGGTGTGTGGGTTTGGATGGGAATATTAACTGTTCAGGCTCTGAGAGCTCCAGGACTGTTCCCTCTTCAGGGATGGATGGATTGAGCTGTCCTGCTGCTCAGGGTTTCTTCTTCTGGGCCCTGCTGTGGGTGTATAAATCAAATTAGGGCAGCCCTGGTGCCAGGCAGGGAGGAGCACTGGACAGGTCACCTTTTCCAGCTGGGACATGGAAATCTGCTCCAGAGCATCCCAAGTGTTCCCTGCCTGTGAGCAGCGAGCTCAGCCTGGCTGCAGGCTGTGTGTGATTCCTGATGCCTGAGGAGCACTGACTCTCTTGCTTGTTTTTGATTAAAATACGTGCTGGTCTGAGTGATGGACACCTGAGGGACAGCAGTGTTGTCACTGGACTCTGTGGCAGGAGTGGGTGGGGGGACCTAAATGAAGTTTGGTTCCTCTCCCCAGAGGAGGTGCTGGATGCTGGGCTGTGGTCGCTGCTCCTGGCCCAGCTGGAACCCCAGAGCACTGTGGGGATGGAGCATAATGATGGCATGAATCCCTTCAGCACGAGCCTGGGCTGCCAGAACCAGCTGCAGAATTCCCTTTCATGTTGAGGTTTCAAGGAAGAAGAAAGTTTGCTGTTGGGAGGTTCCCTGGGGGATGGTGGGTTTGCTGTCCTGCAGTCACTGCTGGTCCCTTCCTGGCTCTCTGGGGTGCCCAGTCAGGGCTGGGGGAGCAGCTTGTGACTCCAAGGTGTGTTCTTTGAGCTCACACTCAGGTTCACAGCAGGCTGCTGCTCTCTGGTAACACGTTCTTGGGGTCTGCTGGGTTGCTGTGCCAAGCTCTGCTTCAGGAAATGCAGCTTTTCCCAGGGTGTTGGTGTGAGTGGGGTTGGGACTGAGGTGGAGTGGGAGCCCTGGCTCAAACCCTGGTGCTGCTCTGCTGTTTTAGAGGCTCCTGGGGCACAACCAAAGCTGGTAGGAGCTGGTGCCCTCTCTAAGGAATCCTTTTCACTAAGGGCACCTGACACCCTCCCTGGGCTCAGAAACCCAAGTGGGAGGTGAGGTTTTTGGGGAATCCACCCCAGAGCAGGAAATCCACCCAGCACTGTGAGCTCTGTTCACCTGCATCCCCTGGGATTGTCCCTTTTGCTTCCCACTTGCCTTTCCCATTTTGCTGGATTTTAGGCTTGCACTGGGAAGTTAAACTCACCCTCCCTCTGTTCTACACACCCTGATGACAGAAGCCCCAGAGTAACTGAGCTCCTGAGCCCCAGTTGGGTTTTTTAATCCAGAAACTGCATTTTTGTGTCCTGCTGGATATTTACTTTTGCTCCCGGTGTTGGGGTCAGCCCTGAGCTGGTCCCACTGGTGTTAGCAGAGAGGAGGAGAGGACTGGTGGGTCTGGTGATGTGTTGGAGCCCTGAGCAGGCTCCACTTGCAGTGATCCCCACCAGGACTGGAGGGTGGATGAGATGGGACCCTTTTACTCTCCTTTCATCTTTACCTCAGGGCCCCTGTGCATGGCACAGCTGAGAGGGATGACCCTGTTCTCTCCCTGCCCTTCAGACTCCCATCTTCTGAAGATTTCAGCTCCAGCCTGTGGTTGGTGCACACAGGACAATTCTCCCTGCAAAGGGAAACCTTTTGTTGCTGAGAGAGCAGCAGTGACTTGAGCATGAGCTCCTTGGGGCAGGCAGTGCTTCCTGAGCCTGGCTGTGCTTCCTGCAGGAGACAGGGGCACTGAAGGCTGATGTGGAATAATCCACACCTCCTCCATGTCCTCACCTTGTCCCCTCAGGGCTTTGGGGTTTTAATGATCAGTTTTGCAAGTCTGAGTTAGCCTGGTTATCATTTTTCTTCTTGATGTGAGCGACTTAGAAAACACTCCCTGGGGTGGAGAAAAATGTGCTAGAAGTTGAAGAGAGGCTGCTGCAATGGGAACACCGAGGTGGGGGTTCTGTGGGCTGTGTGGGAAGGAGAGGGGAAGCTTTGCTGGCTGTGACTACAGGACTGAGTGTAGAATTGATCACCCTAATCCTGTGGAGATCAACCTAAACCTCTCAGGGGCAGGCACAGACCTTCCCTCCAGCCTTGTGATGGAACCAGAACGTGCTCTGGGGGGTCCTGAAACAGAGTCTGTGACATTGCAAGACTCATTTCATACCCTGCTGAAGTGGAGCCTGCCCTGGGCACAGCCACAGCTGGTCCAGAGCTGTGCTGGGCACGAGGACTGGTTAGTGGTGGGCACAGAGTGGTGTCAGAGAGCCCTTTGGAGGGGTCATTGATTTGCATCATCCAGACCCAAAGTGCTCTGAGAGCCAGGGGGTGGGACCTCGGTTAAGGATGCTTTCAAAAGGGTTTGTTTCCCCAGAAATCCCCCAGAGGGTTGTTTGGTGCCCCCCTGGGTGCTGAGCCGTGTCCTGCAGCTCCTTCCTTTGGGTCTGCCATGGGCAGCAGCAATTTCTGGGTGCCCCCTAATTAATGCCAGAGTCAGGGAGGGGCAGCAGGGCCATGTTCCACCCTGGACTGGTGTTTGCAGGGGGTACAACTGTGCTTTTACCTTATGGCAGGAGTTTTTACTCATTGGGGCAAACTGAGGTGATATTTTTAAGGCTTGTTAAGGATGCCACATCTTGTACAATTAATGCTTCCCTCCAGTAAGGAAGGTGCTCCCCAGCCACGTGCAGGCAGTGCTGGGGGGGCTCTGCTGAGGCTGCAGAAGGGCAGAGGCGTTTTGGGGATGTCTCCTGTGCTTTCCCCCATCACTCCCAGCCTCGGGGGCACCAGCTGCTGCTGCTGCCTCTGCCTCTCCCCCTCCTGCTGTACCCTGGAGAGAGCTGCCTCATCTCTCCAGGCTCGAGGCTGCTCCTCTCTCATTTGAGAGCAGCTTTTGCTGCCGTGACTGTGCACATCTCGCCTGGCTCCCTCCCTCCCTCCCCCAGAAATCCCACACTGGCTCCTGGGTTTGCTGTCAGAGGAGGATCAGCAGTTACAGCCTCGTGCAATGCTGTCTGCTCCAGCATGGGCTGCCTGGCAGGTGAGCTGGGCCTGGTGATGTGGGCACACCAGGGCCAGGTTTGTGCCACTGGGCAGCAGGAGAAAGCAGAGGTGCCCTTGGCCTGTTTTCTCTGTGGTGCTGTTGAAGTGCAGGGTAAGCAACGAGCAGGACTGGAGGGCCACACAGAAGTGCCATGCCCAAGGCCAGGCTGTTCTGGATGAGCAGGCAGGGCAGGAGGGGTGGCACCGATGTGCCCACCAGCTCTGCTGTGCTTCCAGCTTCTGCCTCCTCCTGCCCTGGCAGAGTGGGATGGGGTGTTTTCCATGCTGGGGATGTACCTGTGCACTGCCAGCCCTTTGCTGTGGACAGACCCACATCCCCCAGCACACCCCAATTATTGCTAATTACCAACTCATTAAGCAGCTGCTGGCATTGCACTGGGCTTATCCCAGGGCTTGGCAGCGTGGGGTGGGACAGGGCCTGCCTGTGCTCCTCGCTGTCTGCTGTGCCTTTGCAGCCCCATCTCTGTGCTGGTTCCAGTGCTTCGCTGTCTCATCCCTGTTTCCTTCCTTCCTTCCTGCCTTCCCCCTTGGCAGCGCCGGCGCCGCCCGGTGCCAGCCCGGCTCCGTTCCCTGGCACGGCCACTCTCGCCAGGAGCTGCTGCCAGACCCCAGAGGGCACACACCGGCTTTGCCTCCACCACACCCAGCCCTGGGGCTGCCCTGGTGGACCTGGGGCTGGGGAGTGGCTGCACCAGGAGTGGCAGCAGTGCCAAATCCCACCTTGTCGTGCTGGGAGGAGAGATGGTGCTGCCAGAACAGAGATGGCACAGGGCACGGGGAGGGAAGTGCAGTGGCTTCCCTGTGTTCCCTGTGAGTAGGACAGCATGTTCAGGCAGGTCTGGGATGACATGGGGGTGTGGGTGCCAGCAGCTCTTGTGGGATACGTGAGAGAGAATGTCCCAGAGCTGCTCAAATGTCCTGATGTGGCCTCACCTACATCCCTTTCCATCCCCAGATCTGCCCAGTTAACAAAGGAAAGTTGTTACTTTGCCTTTAAACACACAGAAGATGGATTTGAAGGGGTAGTTACTCTTCTCCACAGATCTGCCCCTTCCAGGCATCAGACTCCATGCAGGAGGTGGCAGTGCTTGTGTGCACATCTCCTGCTGGTGCCCACAGCACCCAGTGACCCGGGGCTGGGAGCAGGAGGCAGGTGTGGTGTGGGTGCTGCTCTCCTGGTACTGATTCTGTCCTGTCTTTCCCGCTCCCAGGTTGGCTCAGTCCCTGTTTGCACTCTTTGCCTCATCCCTGGCCATCTCCCTGGTCTTTGCCATCATCCCTCTGTGCCACAATGTGGTGGTCCTGGCTGTGGTCATGGCTGTGGCAGGACTGGCCATGGGTTGCATTGACACCATCTCCAACATGCAGCTGGTGAAGATCTACCAGAAGGACTCTGCCATTTTCCTGCAGGTGAGTGTGGGTTCCTTCCACCCCTGGGGCTGTTCTTCCGAGGAGGAGGAGGAGGAGGAGTGAGGGCTTTGGCACCTCCCTGCGGAGCTGTGACCCCCCCTGCCCTGTTGGGTGTCTCCTCTCCTGCAGGCCCTTCACTTCTTCGTGGGCTTTGGGGCGTTGCTGAGCCCCCTGATCGCCGACCCCTTCCTGTCTGACACCAACTGCATCCTGTCCAACTCCACTGCCAACGCCTCCCGCAACCTCCCGCACATCCGCAAGTCGCTGCTGCCCCACCACCCGGGCAACCTGTCCCACTACGACCTGCCCATGAAGGGCATGGTGGTCACACGGGTCTCCTACGCCTTCTGGATCATGGCCCTCATCAATGTAAGTGCCAGTGGCCTGGGATGTTGCTGGGGACATCCCTGCCCCTCAGGTTTGCAGGAGGCTGTGGTGGGTGGAGCGTTGGTGCCTGTTGAGTGGTCCCAGCAAGGGAAGGGGCACGAGGGTGGTTGTGTTGGTCCCCAGAAAAGGCTCATTTTTTTTGCCAAGTGCCCAGTTTCCATCGGGGCAGGACTCTGTGAAGCAGAAAGATCAGACAGGGTGGAGCGGATGTGCCATCCTGCAGGGTTTGTCTGAGCTCTCTGGGAGCAGTTTGTACCTCCAGGATCTCCTGGGCAGGAGTTAGAGCAGCAAACTCCCCTCAGACCCTGTGGGTCTTCCTCCATGGTCAGCTGGAGATGAGCTCATGGTGTGGGGATGGTGTGCCAGGAGGGGTTTGCCAAGGTATTCATAGGAATGTGCCCAGCAGTGAACTGGTGGCTGAAAGCTCAGTCAGGGGGGCTCTGCCAAGGTTTTGTGTTTCCCTGGGGCACCACAGCTGGTTAGAAGCCCTGTGACCCTTCCTCTGAGAGGGAGATGGGGTTTGGTGCCCACCCTCTTCCCCTCCCTGCTGAGTCCCAGAGCAGATCCCCAGCGAGCTGCTCCTTCCTGCAGGCTCTGGGGTCTCTGCTGAAATCATAGAATAGAATCACAGGATGGTTTGGGCTCCTTCCACCCCCTGCCCTGGGGAGGGATGCCAGGGATCACCAGACCAGGGGGCTCAGGGTCCCATCCAACTTTGTTCCCATCCCTTTATTCCTTATCTCTGGTTAATACCAAATCCCAGCAGGGTTAAATCCAGCTGGTCCCTTGCCCAGCCTGGCAGGGCTGTGGCCATGCTGTGCCCATCTCCATGCCCTCTGCTGTCCCTGCCCTGGCAGCAGGAGCCCTTCCACACGTGTCTAATGGCCCGTGTAGATCTGCAGTGATAAGAGCACAGTGAGTTGTTGCAGGAACACCAGCCCTGCCAAGTGGTGCTGCTCATGCCAGGGCTGATGCCAAGCCTGGTTATGATTCGTGAATGGGGTCCTGGGGTGCCCTGTGGGCAGAGCAGAGCCCAGCCCCTGGAGCCCTTGCTGTAAAGTGCTCTGTTCTCTGTTTATAAAGATCTGGCAGGGCAGAGAGTGCCACTCTGGTGCCCCTTTTGCTCACCTGAGGGCTCCTGCAAGTGGAGGGTAGGGGTGATCCTGCCCAAAGGACCCCTGATCTCTGGGTGCCCTTCCCCCTCCCAGGCACTGCCCTGCTGCCAAGGCACGAGGAGGTGTGGGTGCTCCTTCTCCCTGGCCCAGCAGCCCTGGATCTTTGCCCACTCCACCTGCACTGGGCAAAGGGAATTGGTTTCCTTGTGTTCTTCCAGTTTTTGAGTAACTCAGACCTGCCCCAGTGCCCCCCATGCAGAGGTTTCACAGCTCTGGGAGCAGAGCAGGCTGGAATGAGCTTCTGTACCAAAAGAATGCTCTGCCTGCTTGGAGAAGCAGCTTTAATTACCTCCAACTCTGCCCATGCCATGGGAAATGTGCTTTTAATTACACCTGAGCCTTTTCTCCTTTGCCAGTCAATCCTGAGCAAACTAATTTAGGTTTGAAGCAGCTTTTAATACCTGACAGTGTGTCTGATACTGGGAGCACTTGCTGGTGGTTGCCAGACCCTTCTTTGTTCCCAGCAGTGTCCTGTGGACATTCTGGGGCAGGGTGGGACCCCAGGCTGTGCCCAGCAGGTTGGGAGCCCATCACGACATGCCCAAGTGCCGTTTGCCTGTGGGGGTGGTTTGGGTGTGCACACACTGAGCCCAGAATTCCTCCAGTGTCCAGGATCAGGAATGTGGCAGGGGCTGGGGGGCTGGAGACCTGTGGGCTTTGGGAGGAGGGTTACAAAACCCCAAGCAGAGTGGGGAGATGGATGTCCCCAGCTCTGGAGTGTGTCCCTGTGCCAGGGCCAGGCTGTCCTTCCCAAATCCTCCCCGAGGGAACTGACTCTTTATTCCTTGTTTAAACCAACACAGCCCACTGGAGATACTGAGAATGGTTCAGTTCCAAAACTGCTCCCCCTTCTTTAAGGTGTAAAAGTCAGAGGGAGATGAGGGTAATGGGTATTAAACCCCCCAGGGGCGTGGATAAACTGAATAAACTACAGAAATGGAAACCAGGACCAGCAGCTTTGTTATAAAACACCCCAAAGCCCCATTTGCATCCCAGTTTTCACAGGGCTGTGTGCATTCTGACAAGGCACAAGCTGAAATGATTCATTTGGAGTTCTGGCTTTTGTGTTTAAAGTGGAAATGTCTCAATCTGACTCTGGCACAAGGGTGATGTGCAAAGCTGACAGCAGAGCTGTGTCGCTGTTACTGAAACGAAATGGTTTTGCTTTAGTCAAATTAAGCAGCTCAGCATAATCAAAACAAAGTGCTTGGATGAGTCCCGGCCAAAATCTTCCGTTCTGAGAGAAAAATTTCGCCTTTTCATCCAGATTTGGAGCAAAAACATATTTTAAAATCCAGTTTCCCACAGAACGGAAATTTCATCATCCAACCCGTTCCAAGGGGCTGGAAATGAGGAAAATGCTCCTCTGGGAGGGCTGTTTGTCAGGAAGGTGCATTCCCAGGGGCAGTGGGGGACACTCCACTGTGCTTGGGTTGATCCCTGGGCTGTTCCTGGGGGGAGAGAGCGAAGTGGCAGCTGGAGGGAAGGAGCTGGATCATCCTGAGTTTATAAGGGTGGTTAAAAGCTGCCAGGGGAGGGGAGGGCACAGCCCTGGCAGTGTGGCAAGGGGAGCTGCTGGAGGGCTGGGCTCCTGCTGCCTGCTTGGTCCTGGGATGCTCAGGTGCCTCTTTCCCCTTGGAAAAAGTAAAACCTTGGGCTGAAAAAGGCAGGAAAACAGCAGAATCGCCCTGGGAAGAAAGTCTGGGAGCAAATGGCTGGGCAGGATGGGGGGCTGGGCAGGGGGGGGACTGGGGGTGCAGCTTGGTGGGGTTGGGGACACTGGGGGACACTGGGGACTCTGCAGGGGGGTCTTGGTTGTGGTGCCCCATCTCCTGTGCCCACCTCAGAGCTGTGGCTGGACCTTCCTGTGGGCCAGGTGGGCACAGGTGACCATCCCCCAGGTGAAGTGCCAGCCATGGGTGGGACCCCCCAGGATTGGAGCATTCTGGTTAAAGCCCAAGGGACCTGCTTGCTCTGGGATAGGGATGTGGAGAGCAGGGACACACCTCCACTTTGGGAGTTAGAAATTCCCAAATTGGGGCCCTTTTCTCTGCAGGCATCAGGTGCCCCTTGAGGCTGGAAGTTCCCAGGGCCATTGTCTGGATGGCCAGTCCCTCTGTGTGGGTATTTTTTTTGCAAAATCTGCAGTTTAGAAGGATCCAATCTGGTGCTGACCTCCGGAAGGATCAGGACTATCAAGCAAATGCGTTTTTCTTCCATGGGACCGAACTAACTGTTCCTTTTCCCATTGTTCCCAGAACAATGAGGACTCATAAATGAACTGAGGCGAGAGAGGCAGGCTGGGGGGTGGGGGGGAATTCTCCATACATTTAAATCGAGCCACGAGCCAACAAAAGGCAGGAAATTTGGAGCTGGAGCTCACACTTGCTCGCAGACATGCAGAAAACAAGAGAATGAGCTGTCACTTAGGATTTCCTGGCTTTCTCCCCCAGTTTGCTGCAGAGTAAACACCACTGGGTTGTGATGGGAGGGCTGGCAAGGGGCAGAACTGCTCCCTTTGCTTCCCTCTGTTTTCTCACTGAAAGAAAGAGCAATTCCCAAGGGGCTTGGAGGCACCAGCGAGTCGTGGGAGTGTGCAGGGAGCAGGCTGACCCCCTGGGAGCTCAGGGCCAGGGAATCTGCTGGTGTGGCTGCTGCCTGATGGCTCCAGAGGGCAGGGACAAGCCCAGGTCCCTGTGTGTGCTGGCACCAGGCAGGAGGGGACTGGGAGGGTGGGACTGCAGGGAATGGGACTGTGTGTGCTGGGAGCACCCCTGGGTGCACAGGGGTGGCTCAGACAGTGACAGCAGTGGCTGGGGGTCCCCTGTCCTCATTGCAGCTCCCTCCTGGTGCAGAGGCTGAGCCAAGGGGCTGTTTGGAGTCACTCAGCTGTAGCTGTGCTGTCCCTGTTGGCCTGGGAACCACGAGCTGCTCTCTTAGGAGATGCTGAGCAACCTCTGCTAATGGCTGGGGCTGGGGCTTGGAGCAGCTTCCTCTTCCCTCCCAGAGAATTCCAGCCCCAGAAAGTCTCCCACTGAAACTTTCCACAGGCAAAAGCTGCTTTATTGTTTTATTCTTTGGGCAGAAGTGGCCAAATGTTGGACACCAGAACGTTTTGGTTTTGAAGGGCTGGGCTGGTGCTTCATCAGGTTTGTCTTTAGGTGCTTCTGTCCCTGTGCCCAGTGCCAGGTGGAGGGTCCCCAGCCCACCTGGCATCCCACAGGGACTGGCTGGAGATGCCCCAGCAGATCAGGAGACTTTTGTCTCAACCTGCTTTGTTTTTCCCCCTCTCTGCTGTCTCCCAGTCAGCTCCATCCCTCCCACAGTGGCCCTGCCCTCACCTCCCTTCCTGTGCCAGCTGGGTCAGCACTCTGAGTCATGAAACCCTGCCTAGAAATGACATGTTGTTACATCACTGCACAGAATAAATAACCAGAGGTGGTTCATGCCAGGTGACATTTTTTTCAAACTTACTTCAGAACTTTCAACAACATCTGAATTTTAACTGGTGTGTGGATCAGGGGCAGAGCATTTAAGGCTCCTCTGAGTCTGTTGACATCCTCTGTCCTTGCCCTTGGGGGTCAGTTCAGGCACCTGCAGTGTATCTGCTGGGCCTGGGGGGATGTGCTGGGGGTTTGCAAGGCTTGCCTGCTGACGTGCCCTCTGCCCTGCCCAGCTGCCCGTGCCCATCGCCGTGTTCTTCCTGCTCTACAAGGAGAGGATGGTGCCGTGTCTGAACGGGAGCAGCCACCCCCTGCTGTCTGCAGATGAGCTGGCACTGGAGACCCGGCCTGTGGACAAGGAGGAGCTGCCCACCCCTGCTCAGAGAGCCCAGGCAGCTGCAGGTGAGCTGGGGGCACTGCCCTCGAGGCTTGGGGCAGAAAAACAAAGACTGGGTGTCTGAGTTGAAGGAGTGAGATCCAGAGCTGCTGCCTGAGGAGGAAACTTTCCCAAGTGTACACATGAATGTGGTCCAGCAGCACTCAAACAATCCAAACAAGCCATTTGGTGCCTAATTACCCTCAAATTAGATGGAACCCCTGAAGAGAGATTAGAATCCTCATCCTATTCAGGACTCCAGGCTGTATTTCTCCAAGCCACCCTAAAATTAACCCTGGGCTCCCCAGTCCTTCAGGCACAGGTGGAGGTTGTGCCCCTCTGTTCCCTCTGGGTTTGGGTGGGATTTCTCCCTGGCTGCTCAGTTTAAAAGTGACCATCGTGCTGTAGATGCTGATTTTTCTGGGAAAGGAATCAGGACAGTGCCCTTGGTTGAGGGGAAGAGTTAAATCCAGCAATAGTTTGCTCTTGAACTTGTGACTACACCCTGTTTTGGGGACAATGGTGACATTGTTCTTTGCTACCCAGGAGAAACTATAAAAGCAAATTCTTTGGTTAAATAGTGATTCTCAGAAGTAAACATGGCTTAGGGCTGTCAGGGGAGGTGCTCAGTGCTGGTTCTGGAGAGATGGCTCTGCCTGAGCAGGAAAAGGGAATTTCAGGGAGTTCTTGGAGGTGGGAGCAGCTGAGATGGGAAGTGCTGCAGGGAAGGGTCGTGGAGTGGATTCCCTGGTGTCTGGTAAGGTTGTGTCCATCTGACAGTGTTCCACAACCCCTTGGGGCTTCGTGTCCTCCAGATCTCCATCTTCCTCTTCCCTGCAGTTGGGATAACCCTTAGGGAAGCAGGAAGGCTGTGCTGGAATCTCTGACAGTGCTGGTGAAACCCCTCCCTGCCCCCAGCAGTGAGAATCTCCTCCCTGCCATGCAGGATGTCCTGCCCAGGACTCAGGTGCTGCCTCAGCAGCAGCCCCTGGCACATCCCAGAGGAGTGTCCTTCCCAAGGATGGGAAGGTTGGGAATTGCTGGGATCCTGCCCCCAGCTTTGCCAGGCTCCCAGGGGGCTGTTCAGAGCTGTGTGTTTAACATTCTCTTCCCAAAGTTGGCTTGTTTGGTTACACACAATTTCCCAAGGAGTGTGAGCTCTCCTGGGCAGGACTCTCCTCTGTGGTGTGGTGATTCCAGGGGTGAGGAGCTCTGATTGCTGTGCTCAGGTGGGCTTGGTTTTATTGCCTCTGAGAGCAGGGCCAGCAATGTGGGGCCTCTAAATGGGAAGAGGAGCACAAGGAGCTCCACAAGGTGCAGTGGCTGGAGATCCAGGAGCCCAGCCCGTGGAGAGCAGCCCATGAACAATCCATCTCCCTTCTGACAGCTCAGGGGTGGGCAGGGATGAGGTGGTGCCAGCCGAGGTCAGCACTGCCCCAGCTCCAGGTCCTCTATGAATGTGGGCACAAAACAAAGCCCCACTGAGGGCTGGCAGCCACCCAGCTCCAGGGGGACCTGCAGCTCAGTTTGCTTTGCATTGTTTGTCCCCAGGTCACGATGACTTACTCAGCTGCTGCCAAAGCAAAAACTTCAGAGGGGCTTCTTCCACCTACTTGGCAGTGCATGTCACTGGGGCTCTTGTTCTCTTCATGACTGATGGGATTGTGGTGAGTTCAGCTGATGGAGGGATCTTGTCTGAGCAGAGCCCTGTGCCTTTCTGCCTTCCAAACCACTTGTAACAGCCCAAACCCAGCAGGTGGCCTCTCTGGGTTGGGCACCAGGAGCCCAAGGAACTCATTCAAAGCTAATCACAGTCAGGCTGATGAGTGTCCTCCTTCCTGAGAGGTTTCTGGGGCTTCTCCTGGGCTCTGTGGTGTTGCAGCTCCATTGCTTCTGCCACTGCCCACAGCTGGTTCAGAGCTGGAGCTGGGATGTCTACACAGCAGAGGTCTCTTCTCACTTCAGCCAAGAGGCAAGAAGAGCTTCATTTTCATGCATGAGAAATGGTGGCTCTTTGTTTGAAGGGTCTCCTGAGCCCTCAAAGTGCAAGCTGAGAGCAGGTGGGGACAGCGCAGCCCTGAGGTGGCCTGGCAGCCTGTCCCTGCCTGGGCTTTGCTCTGTGTGGCACCTCTGTCCAAGCTCTCTCTTGGCTGGCAACATTCAGTTCTTCTTTCAACAGCTTTAAAACACTGCTGGGTCTTAGAAGGGTGTTAATCAGGGACCTGAGATGGGTGGGGTTGCACAGCAGCTGAGAGGTACAGAACTGCCCAGGGCCTCCATCTTCAAGGATAACCAACTCTGGGTTCTAAATGTAGTATTTTGAGAGCATGGAATCCCAAAAGGACAAGGCAGTCCCTGGGGAAGAGGGAATCTCTGCAGATGGACCTTAGCTTGCATTTCACCTGGTGCTGCTGTTGAGTCTTGCCCTCTTAGCAGAGCTTCAGTCCTGTGCTCTGCTCCTGCTGGAAGCTGCAGTCCCTTGGGAACAGGTTCCTGCAGGTGCCAGGGGGGGTCCCAGCAGCTCCCCACGGGTGAGAGGTGGGTTTCTGCCCCAGGGGTGAGAGAGGTGGGTTCCTGCTCCAGGGGTGTGAGTGGTGGGTTCCTGCCCCAGGGGTGACACAGCTCTGGTTTCCCTGCAGGGAGAGTACTCGGGCTTCGTGTACAGCTACGCCGTGGAGGAGCCTCTCAGCGTGGTGCACAAGGTGGCTGGGTACCTGCCCAGCCTCTTCTGGGCCTTCATCACCCTGGGCAGGCTCATCTCCATCCCCGTGTCCTACCGCATGAAACCGGCCACCATGGTCTTCATCAACGTGGTGAGCAGCGTGGGGTTGGTCAGCCTTGTCCTGCTGCCTCGGGTTGGGCTGGAGCTCCAGCTCCTCTCGTGCCACCCCCAGGGCAGGTTGGCACCAGGTGGGGCTGCACAAGGTGCCCTTCACACTTCAGACTTGATGGCACAGCTTTTCTGAGGCTGCTCCTCAGTGGGTCTGGTGTGAGGGCTGTGAGAGCTCCTCGTGGAGTCTCTGCCAACTTTATTTGCTCTGCACGCCCCGGTGCCTGCAGGGACAGGAATTCCTGTGCTCCCCATGGCAAAGGGAAGGGCAGCCCATGAATTCCCTGCTTACACTGTAGCAGTTGTCAAAGAAACCAGAGTGCTGTGAGGTGGCTTAAAAGAATAAAACAGAGGATGGAATCCCTTCAGGATATCCAAGGGGGATGTGTGAGGATGAGGCACAAAGAGGGAGGGAGATGATCCTGTTCCCATTTCTTACAAAGAAGGAAAAGGGGCTGAGAAGGCAATTAATTTACAATTTATTTAAACCAGAAGTTATTGTGATGCTGAGTTTCACAGCTGAGGCCAAGCACAAATAAAGGGTGCTGAGAAGAGACATTTTGGGATATTTTAAGTAAAAATTCACTTGACTGGCACTGCCCTTGTAGGACACACCAGCCCTGGGAATCATTGCAGGGTCACAGCGAACTGGAGCTTGAATTCAGCTTCTTCAGAGTCCAAAAGGCCCTTGAGTTGGTGCCCATGAGCCACAATCAGGGCCGAGACAATAATTCCAAAGCAGCTGGAATGGCAGAGCTCCCTCTGCTGACTCTGCCCGGGCTCACTTGGGCACTAAAGGAGGTTAAAGAATTATTAGTGACAGAAATCTGCAAGTATCCTGGAAGGAGCAGTACTGCTGTGTTTATTATTTGTTTTAACACTATATAGTCTCATTTACATAGCTTGTAATATAATATTGATAATTATTATATTAATTTTTTAAGTATTAAATATAAATACATATTTCTTCAGATACAAACTTAAGTTCCTCCATAAGTTGAGACTTAAGTACCGAGTTATAAGGATAAACCAGGTTACAAAAAGCACCAAATTCCTTAAAGGCAGATGGATTTTATTTGTGTGGTTACTTCATTTTCTCACAGACTGATCTTTTTTTCAGCACATCTGAAATTCCAGGTTATTTTTAACTCTTAGAAGTGAAACCTAAGCTGAGCCTTTCTCTGTGTGTGCTGTCCCCAGGTGGGAGTGCTGATCACCTTCCTCCTGCTGCTGATTTTCTCCTCCAGCGTCGTGTTCCTGTTTGTGGGCACGGCGTCCCTGGGGCTCTTCCTCAGCAGCACCTTCCCCAGCATGTTGGCCTACACTGAGGACATCCTGCAGTACCAGGGTGAGCTGGGACTGGGGCAGGCTCTGGGAGCAGGTGGGTGCTCAGCTCCCAGCACCCCCTGCCCTCTCAGGGATGCCCGGGGGGCACGGAGGGCACAGCTGCTTTGGAAGGCAATGTCTGTTCAGGCTTGGAGGCAGAAAAGCAGCCTGAAAGCACCTCTGCTTCCAGGGCTAACACCTTCCCCTGGCCGGCCCTGCTGTCCTGCAGCTTGGGGGATCTCAGGCTCACAGAAGTGCTGCTGAAGAGGCTTTTACAGGGAAATAGTTTTGCAAACATCCAGGGATTATCAGTGAGCTGGAAATGCCAGTCTGGCCAGCTCTGCCAGGAGGGCTCTGCCAACCTCTGTCTCAGGGGCAGTGAGGCAGAAAAATGAGAATCTTTCCAGCAAGAAGCAACATCACCTGTGCCAGCAGAGACAAGGGGGAGGAGATTTGGGGGTTGGCCTAAACTGTGACCTTTCTGCAGGTGAACAGGGGCATTTTCAAGGTGAAATGCGCTGAGTACTTTAACCTTTGTGTGGAGAGGTCCAGGGAAGAGCAGTTTAGAGCTGATCCTGCTGGTTGTGCCACCTGCCCCTGCCACCATCCCTTGCACTGTTTCTTTGCAGGCTGTGCCACAACAGTGTTGGTGACTGGAGCTGGAATTGGAGAGATGGTGCTACAGCTGCTGGTGGGCTCGGTGAGTAGCCAAGACATGCCAAAAACTGGCTGCAACTTGAAGCCAAAACCTTAGGCCTGTTTTTGTGCAGCTGCTGGGAAGAAGCACAGCCTGACCCTTGAGCTGTCAGTCACTAAAACCCTCCCTGAGTGCCCACGAGGGATCTGAGTGCTGTGGTGATGTCTGCTCCCTTTTTCTTTCCCTTCCCACTGCAGATAATCCACGATCGGGGCAGTTACAGTTTCCTGGTCTGTGGGATGATCTTTGGGTGCTTGGCCTTCACCTTCTACGCCCTCCTCGTGTTTTTCCACAGGATGTACCCCAAGCCCTCAGCAGGTAAGAAAGCACCAGCCCTCAGGCCTGCTTTGGGAATGAAGGGAAGAGCAGCACCTGCATCACCCCAGCAAAATGCAAGGAAATGTTTATTTTACTGCTGCTTCCTCTCCCCTCTTCCTGCTTTGACTTGCCCACAAAGCCTTGGCAGCCACAACCCAGGGTTTGCTTTCTTTTCTGTTGGAGAAGAGAGGGGAAAAGCAGGAATGGTCTGTGGATCTCAGAGAGAGAGAGAGAGGCTGCCCCAGGTTCCCTGTGCTGTTCCCTGGCTGAAATCCAGGGAACAAGTGGGGCTGCTCTCCAAGGGCAGCTGTCAGGCTCTTGTGAAAAGCCTCACTGATAAAGCATTTCTTGCTTATCACCTCAGTCTGCATATGCTGTTTGTTTTTATGAGCACCTCTTACAAAAGGAGCAGAGTGTGACAGGGAAAAACGTGTCCAGGGTGCAGGAAAGGGGGGACTTGGGATGTGGGAGGTCCCAGCTGGAGGGCTGTGTCCAGTTCTGGGCCCCTTGGAGGGGCTGGAGCATGTCCAGGGCAGGGAGCGGAGCTGGGAAGGGGCTGNGAGCTCTGGACTGGGGGACAAGGTGGGGATGGGCACAGGGTGGGCTGGGAGATTTGGAGGGATTTTCCACCCTCAGTGATCCTGTGATTTTTCTCCCCTGCCCAGTGACTTAAGGGGGTGTGGTGGGTGGTGGAAAAGCAGCATCCCTGTTTGGGAGAGCTCAGAACTGCACACTGAGTGTTCCCTGTCCCCCTGGCAGAGCTGGACGAGGCCTCTCCTGCCAAGGCAGCAGTGCCCGATGACACAGGGCAGTACCAGCGCTGAGCAAGGGGCCAAGCTCTGGACAAGCAATAAAGCACCCCCAGCTGAGCACCACCCTGAGGATGATTTCACATTTAATGACTGAATCATGCAAGTCCTCTGCAATCAGAAGCACATGAGATTGGGTAAGTGAGAATCCAGGAAACATCCCCAAACACGGCGTCGAGCTGAGCTCGAGGTGCCAGGGGCACTTGGACCAAAAGGACTGGAGGTGCCACCCTGGACCCTGTGGCTGCAAGGGGTGAGCAGAGAGGATTTCACAGCAATTCCTCCTGCAGATGAACTTTCTTACCTGTTCAGGATGGAGGGTTGGAAGGAAGAGGTTCTCTCTGCTCCATCTCTAAGACTGAACGTCTCCTGGCTTAGGCATTGAATTGAACAGGTTATTTTTCTGCCCTGTAATGTACAGAAGCCCCTTGAATTTACAGCACAATTCTGGATTTTACATCATTTTTGTGCAACAAGGACTGGAGTCAGTGATGTCACCTCCATTTCTCCTTCCACAGGGGGGAGTTGCACACTGCAGAGCCCAGCAGGTGCACGTGGTAGCAGGACCTGGCTGGCTTTGCACACTTGATTCCTGTATGTCCCCCCAGCATCGGACACGTTCACTGAGACAGTGTCTTACTCAGCATGCTCAGGCCTCTTGATTATTGAAATAATTTTATTTTCTGTCTTTTTTTTTTGTTTTTTAAACGAGTTATGCTGGTTTGTTTTGCTTGAGGTCACTACTTTAGCTGCTGCAGTTGCAGTGTCCTTTAGGGTGGTTTTATTTCCAGCTTCCCCAGAGGTTTTGGGGAGCGTCTGCAGCTGCTTTACCTGTGCAATAGTCTCATCCAGTGCCTTGTGGAAGGTACTCTCATAGCATGGCCTGGCCCAGCTCCAGGGGAAGGGCTGGAAAGCTCCAACCAGCCCCTTCCTCAGGGGTGACTGGACATCCTCCTGCTTTAACTGTCTGTGATGTACATATGTACGTGTGTATATAAAGCAGTGTTTAATTAAAGGTGATTGATTGCTAAATGCTCACGTGCCTGGACTCAGGTATCTCCAGCTATTTCTGGCTAAGACCATCAGCTCCCACCTTTACCAGTTTTTAAACTCAGCCTAAATGCACCAGCTGTCTAATTTAAACTGGGTTAAATTTCTAGAAACCCGTCCAACCCAGACCATTGTGGGACCTTAGAAGACCTTTTTGTTCCCCCACCTTCCACAGCCCAGGCTGCTCCAAAAACTGAGTTTAGTTTCATTAGAGAATCACAGAATAGATTCTGATTCTGGGGGGTGAGGCAGGAGGGCTCCTGAGGGCCAGGGATGAGCCAAGCCCAGAGTTCAGCTGCATTTACCTGTGCCTGCATTTGCTTCATCCACTCACCACGAAGTCATTTTAACTCCTCAGCTCCTGAGGCTGTTTCTGCAGGAACATCCAGGGGAAGTTTGTGAAGATACTTTATGGAAGGAAAATGGGGCTAACCCAGAGAAGCTGTGGCTGCCCCAGCCCTGGGAGTGTCCCAGGCCAAGTTGGATAAACTTGGAGCTGCCTGGGCTGGTGGGAGGGGTCCCTGCCCATGAGGGGGGACTGGGTGAGCTTTGAGGCCCCTTCCAACCCAAACCATTCCATGATTCTCTTCCAATCCTAGAACAGATTCCATCCAGGGCTGCACTCTGTGCTGTAATTCTTCTCCAGCTCCACAGGATGCCACTGTTGCTCTCCTGGAAACTCCCACAACGATAAAACGTGTGTTCAAACCCCATTTCCAGCAACCAAACCCACCCCAGTGTGTCCCTCCTGGAGCCCCTCCCACCCTGGGGGCATCTCTGCAGCCCTGCCCCGAGGAGGGAGCAGGACCAAGACAGGAGGGAGCTGATTTGGGTAATTCTGCTCCCAGGGCAGCTCTGGCAGCTGCTCCACCTCAGCCTGCCCTGGCAGATTTGCTCAGCCAGAGCCAAACCCACCCTGCCAGAGCAGCAGTTCAAATCTGCACTTTGCTCTCAGGATGGAATCTACTGAAAGAAAAAAATCCTCCTTAAAGGAAAATTTCACCAGAATATTACCTGATTGGGGAAAAACCACTTCCCAATTCCATCTCTGCCTCCAGCCAAGCCTGGGATGCTGGAAAAGGCCTTTTTACCTCAAGGTCTGCTGAGCTCCCTCCTCCTCCTCCCAGCCCAGGCTGCCCTGCAGCTGGAACTTTCTATTTCCTCCACTGAGAAAAAATAAAAACCAGTCAAAAGAGCAGAAACTTTGTTAAAAATATTTATTTAAAAAAATACAATTGTTTTGCATGTCTGGTTGCACATAACTATTAACATATGATTGACTTGAATAATTTGCTACAATGCTTTTTTAAAGCCAGCTTGCATTATACAAAGCAAATCCCTCTGTCAGTTCTTACATAAAATAGTTTTCTTTAACTATTCCCACCCCATTTTTAAAAAAGATTGCAATACATTGATTTTTATTTTATTTTTTTTTGCACAAAAATTGAAGCAATAGAAAAGTCACCTGATTTCTCAGGAAAGACCTTCATGATGTTTGAATAACAATTCCCAATGAGCCACTCTAAAAGCAGCATTTGAAGTGTCATTACAGTGCAAAGGAAGTTTTGCATCTTAAAACTTTGCCTCCAAATTGTATTCAAACCTGAAATGTGTTCAAATAACTCCTTATCTGCTCTAACCAAGTTGATCAGACTTTATGACATCAACATGCTGAAGGTCTTCCTAAATGTTATCTTGGAAGGTTAAATAAAAGCAAAATTTAGTAACACTGAACAATTACTGAAAACTTTGGCTATTTATGTACTTGCATTACATACCAGCATTTTCTTTAACACAATGGCATTAAGATACTCTTATTATAAGGTATTATTTAAAAAAGAAAGTTAGACTGAGAAGCTTTTCTGTCCCAGGCAGGTTCACCCAACTGTAACAAGGAGCACAGTGGGTGAAATTACAGTTGTCTCTAAGAGATCATGTCTAGAAAAGTCTCCAGTGCAGGAAGTTGAGACACTCACTACAACATAACTTGCTTTGTCTCTAGACTTGGTACTATATATATATTTATAGAAAAAAAAAATGCAATCCTGTTCTGGAAAGAGCAACTGAAAATGTTCTCTCTGCTGCTTTCAATGTCAGTTTTACCACTGATGGTTCCGGTAAAGTCACAGGAAGGTAAAACTGGACCCACTGCAGAGTTAAAGAGGAAGTTACCTGATAGGCAACTGTGCCCAGGCTGCTGCTGGAGCCCAAAACTGCAGCAAAGAGCCCAAAATTCAACCAAGGAATGACCACTGAAGGCACCAGAAAGTCACTTTCCAGGAGAGAAGTGCATGTCAGAAATAAAGAGGACAAAACTGGCACACGTTAGCACAGCTGAGCAGGTTAAAGTTGCTAAAAATCCACCTCAGCTTCCCTGCCCTGAGCCCCCCAGACCAAAAGCTGCCCAGAGCAGGTTCCCAGCCCAGGGAAGGGGGAGCAGCTGTGGGGAAGCCACTGGATCTGCTCTGCTTTCCAAGCCCCTGGCACACGATCCACATCTGCCAAGATCCTCAGAATTCCCAAGACAGTCTCATGCTGGTTAAGGATTTAGTCCCAGATTAATTCCAGCTGCCCCAGTATCCATGAGGGGAGACAACAACCCTCCTCACCTAAAACTTTGCTGTTTATTCAGCTCTATAATTACAAATATACTTCTCAGCTATAAAAACAGAGGGGAAATAAGCATTAAATGTGCTACTGTACTTATCACAAAACACTGTGACGTACATAAGGCCATCTGGTAACACTGCAACAGGAAACAAACAAGATCTGAAAAGGGAGTTTTAGGATACAACTTTGTGGGTTTGTTTTTTGTTTTGTTTTTGGTTTTTTTTAAACTACAAGGAATAATCTCCACCCTGTTCACAGAGAATTAACGTTAAAAACCAGCACATCATATATAGGAAACTCTGTGCAACTGAACAACAGCAGAACAAAAAGTCAACACAACTCTAGGAAGCAGTTTCAAAGCCTGAAGGTTTAAGACATGCGAGTCAAAAGGAAAACAAACCCCACAACACATCTCAAGGAGCTTCAGAGCAAACCCAGGTATTGTAACCCCCCACCCCAGCACACAGCACACACCAGGAACCATGCAGAGGCCACCCTCAAAAAGCCTTCCTGTGTTCAAAAAACCCATGAAAAAATAACCCCAAATGAAAAAAAAATAAAAATTAAACTAAAAAAACAACAGCTTCCAGTTATTGGTACAGCACTGCTGCTTGTACTGCTCCAGGGCTGGGATGGGCTCCTCAATCACCTCCAGCTCCTCTCACAGGTCACTCAGAGTCTCCATCCAGATCCCTGTTTCCCAAAGGTTCAGGATTAGCCTGTCCCACCCCCTGCACGTTGAGATGAAAACCTCCTGCAATGCATGGGCTCAACAGAGAAGTGCTTTGAGGAAAGAAGTCCAACACAAAACTATTCAAAGACACACTTAAGACACTTTTTTTAGGAGATGTGGCATCCAACAATGTCAAAGCTGCATTTAAAAATAACCTTTGGCAACTCACGAGTCCACACTGTGACACGACTGACTTGAGTACTAAAACAAAAGAAAAAACACCCCCAAGAAACCTCACCAGAGTGTGCAAAACATGACAAGTGGTGACTGCACAGGGCAGTGTCTGTTCTGAGTGCACAAGGGAAGGGATTTGCACAGATCTGGAAGGCAGAGCCCATCCTGAACACATCCTGCCAGGCATGAAACAAGTGTGTTCCATGCAGGGCTATTCCAGGCACAAGGAATCCAAACCCACCCCAGTGTTCAGCTCTGTGTGCTTCTCATCAGACAGCTGGAATAGCTCCACAGCCAAAACCTACTGCATTCTTTGGGAGGGGTAAACAAAAAGCAATTCCAGCCAGTTCTAGGCTTGTTTTTTTTCCAGAATGATGTATATGAAGCCTGGATCTTGCTACTCCAAAAGGGAAACACTTTAGCACACACACCCAAGGAGAAACAAGGCCCTGCCCAGCTTTCCTACCTGTTCTGGTCAGCCCCCAAACAATCCCCTTCTGCAGTGAACAGACCCCTTTTACTTCTGTTTGGTCTTGGTTTAAAGGTGAGAATGATATTCCACTGCCACTAAACCCAAAGCTTCACCTTTCTGCTCCAGGTGGCACCAAGTCCATCAGGGGATTCCAACAGGAGCTGCTGCTGCTGAACAGGATGGCAGGAATGTGCCATCACCCCTGTGGCTTTGTAGCTCCTGTTTGCACCCTTATGACTAAAATTAGGCTGTGGAGAAAAGACTTGGTTCCATTTCCAAGAGTTGTTCTCTGTGCAGACCCAGCTCCCACCTGCACAGTCAGCTCCAGGTGGGATTCCACGTGCTCAGGTGCTGATCCAGGGCAGAGCCTTCTGCAGGAACACCCTGAGGAACTGCCCAGAACACCCTTCCACCTTCCCCTGATCTCACACAGCAGCTCCAGCAGGTCCCACATCCCACCACTCCCTACATGGCCACAAAGGCTTCCCCATGAACCAGATTTGCTGCTCAGACTCAACAGCCACTGCCAATTACTGCCTGATTAAATTCCAATCAAACCATAAAAATCCCTATTTAGGCAAGCCATCCTATAGCTCATAAAACATCCTGAATAGCTTCTAAGCAACATGATTGCAATCCAGATGGGTTTTGGACTGAGCTGCCAAGTGTGAGATCCTGGGGTGCTCTTTGCAATACCACACTGTGATTTCTGAGACAAAAATCTCACCCATCTCCACAACCTCACAGGCCAGGTGGTCTCTTTTCTTTTCCCTTTCTACTCTTACAGATACAAATTCTATTTCTCACACAGGAGAACTAAGGAACAAAACAGAACAAAATTGTTGTGGACACCCAAAACTCAAACATCGAGTTTTAAAACATCTGTCGACTTTGACAACGTTCTTTGACTACTGTAAGTTGATTTTCAGAGCTGACAATACCAAGAGAGCCTCTTGATACAACACTGAGATGTATTGTAAACAAATATGCCTTAAAAATGGAAGAGGTTAAATCATAAAACAGGAGTACATACAAAACTGCTATAAAACAGTGGCAAAAGGTAACTAAAAGATAAATGAATAACTCATGGGAGACAACAGAGTCAGAACTGCAGGTTCTGAGCTCAGCACTAGGAGAATGCTGCAGGTGTGGACCAGAACTCTGCCCTGTGCTCACCTGAGAAACCCAGCCCTGTTCTAGGCCAGCTCTGTCCTCCCACCTCAACCTGCAGAGCTCTCTCTCACATGAAAGCTGAAGTCACGAGGGACAATGACAGTGATGCAGCTCAGAGCTGTGGAAAGGGACATCTGCACCCAAGCAGCCTTCACTGTCCTCAGAGTAACACCAGAAAAACAAGAAGAATCTATTTGTGAGAAATCGGAGGTCTGAAAAGGTATCAGAGGGAGAAACTATCCCAAACAAACCACTGGAAAGCCAAGGCCTTTCTGTTCTCACACACACTCCACTATGCCAAAGACTGAATGGATACTGAAGGCTGAGGATGCTCCAAGTAAAAACAATGAACTCTCAAACTCAAGGAATTTTATCACCTGCTGACCTCTTGCAAAACACAGCTGGAAGGTGCCAAAGCCCGCACAGGAACTGCATTCAGCCACCACTGCTGAAAAGCTCAGTTTTGAAACAAGGCTCATACTTGAGCTGCTGATTAAAGAAACCCAACTGCCCTCCATCTCCCTCCTCCCCAGGATCCCCCTCCCAGGGAGGGCAGAACACGAGTGGGTCTGTAATGTGGGGTATCCTGAACACATTCCTGCCTCCATGGGCTGTTCCTGCCAGGAGCTTGTGTAGCCAGTGGCATCCTGAGAGTCCAGGATCTGAAACAAAGCCAGGTGGAGCACACACAGCCCCAGCAGGGAGAGGTTTCCAGCTATCCCACAGCAGCAGTGACACGGAAAAGAGATTTCCAGAAGCAACACAGATGTTCAGCTTCCACGCTCATCCAGTCCAACAACCAATGCAAATATTCCCAAGCATTCCACCACCCCATGGCTACTCCAGCAACACGAACTGTCAGCTAAGAAAAGGTTCCTGTAATGCTGAATTATTATTTTATAACCCCCCAGGGTGCAGACTGGTCAGTAAAGAAGAATCTCTATGAACCCCCACCTGCCCTACACTAAATTAAATACAAGTTGCAAGGAGCTGCAAAGTGCTCCTGAAGTGACCTAGTAGAGAACCAGCAATTGCCATGACTGAGCCCCAGAAGTCCCAGGACACTGTGCTCTGTCAGGAATGTGCTCCAAAAAGGCTGGCAGTTCCATACCTGTCAGTAAATGTGTGTTTAAAGAGGCAGAATATATACAAGATAATATTCCCTTAAGTGACCTGAAAGCTGTAATGGAGAAAAGGCAGCAAGCTGCTCCTCTCCCACCTCCCTGCCCTTCCCATGTGCTTTCCCAACTGCCTCCCAAGATTATAATCCTTAAGTATAATCCTACATGGGCTTTGATTTTCCTTGAAAGGGAAAAGCAATCACCTTCTCAGTGCTGCCTGGTGGATATTACCAGACAGAACTCCCCCCTCCAGGCTGCATTTGCAGGTGAACTTCCTCTGCAGAAGGTATTCCCACAGGGACAGGTGGATCTGCCCCAGCCATGGCAGTGCAATCTCAGGAAGCTCCTTGGAGAAGAGCAGGAGCCCAGGCTGGGCCCTCTTGCATACCTATGCTCAAAGTGATAAAGTTTACAAAGAATTAAGTGCATGTGTGCACATACACAACTTCTAAACAAATAAACTTGGCTTTTCTCCATAGGGGACAAGGAAAGGGAAGCAATTAAATTGCAAGTTCTTAGTGCTCATTAATCAGTTTTAAATTCTAATCCTAGTCTGCAATGTTGCTCTCAAGTCCATACACTTGGTGGGCGTAAAATTGGCCAACCTAAAACAACCATTAAAAGTGCTGCTATTTATACATAGCTATATATATTTTCTAGAGCAGACTCAAAAGCCATCATGCAAACCAGAAAATTCCAGATGCCTGCTCTTAATTATCATCTGCAGGTTTGCTTCTGCATTAAAAAAAAAATAAAAAAGGTCAATATTGCACATTTTAAGAGCTGCTGGCACAGGAACTTTAATCCTGCATCTTGCTGATGTCTAAATGTGAAGCATTTATGCCTCTGACAGAACCCAACAGGAAGACAGGTCACTCCATGAGCTCACTCTCTGCTTCTCCACCTGAAAAAGGAA
Source organism: Sakesphorus luctuosus (assembly GCA_013396695.1). Taxonomy (NCBI): domain Eukaryota; kingdom Metazoa; phylum Chordata; class Aves; order Passeriformes; family Thamnophilidae; genus Sakesphorus; species Sakesphorus luctuosus. Next base: position 82,043 of record VWZD01000825.1, on the reverse strand, counting down.
CACTCTTCTCTCCCATTCCCACTGGGCAGGTGTTCTGGGTGAACAATGCCCCAAAAACAGCAACTCTGCTCCACCCACCTGTCCCACCAGGAACACACAGAGTGGTTTACATGTTTCAATGTCAGAATATACAGAAAGGTGACATCACTGCAGGAAGAGAAGTCTTGGGTATTGTCACACCCTTTGAAGTGAATCCCGAGCCTGCAAAAGTGGCAAAAGGGAAACTCTGGAGAGCTCAAGTTCTCCATGGAACAGGTGCAATATATACAGCAAACACTGCCAGCTCCTCCTGCTGACAATCTTCTGCTCATCACAACTCTGAAGACAGCCAGGGAGGATGCTGCAGGAGGGAGATGTTTCCAGCTGTTTCCTACTGGGTATTTCATGGAAAAGACTCCCTTACATCCCCATCTCAATGCACACAGTAGCAAACAGAAGTTGCTGCCTGGCACCAGATGCCCAGAGTGGGAAGACACAGGGCCCAGCACCCACAGGCCAAGACACCCAGACTCTGAGGGGCTGAGAGAGGAGAGTCTCTCTCCTTTCACTCCTCACTTCCCTTAAAAGGCCTCCTGAGGTGTAAAAATCTAAATGTGGATTTCATTTTCATCTCAAATGGCTCTGGAAATTCCTCTTGCATTATTCATCCAGCCACACCACCAAGGAAAGGGATGCAAGGGCAGGTTTACAGTGTGGAGCCCCTCAACCAGCTGGACACACTGAGCCTGCTTTGGCCAGTGCTTCCTCAAAAAAAATGCAAAACTTGAGCTAAGAGCTGGTAGAAGAGGAGCTCCTCCACTTAGGGAAAAGCAGGAAACTTTCCCAAACCTGTGGGAAGGAGCAGTAACGTTAATGCTGGGACATCAGTGTTCTCACCACAGTCTGGGTGTGGAACTCCAGCACCAGGCAGCAACCTCAGCACAGGCACCCCCAAAACCTGCATGGAAAATGCACCATCCTGCTCCAACTGCATGGAAAATGCACCATCCTGCTCATGCAGCACTGAGCTCACAGGCTCTGCAACAGGTCTCTGGCACAAGAAATGTTTGGACTTCAGCATTCAAACTCTCTGAGAACTGAAAGGAACCGATCCCACCACTGATTTCCCTCCAGAGCAGGGAAGCATCCAGGATGCAGCCAGAGCACTCCTCCTTGGGGCTGGGCTGGTGGGACACTCCAACCACTCTGGAATTGTCCACAGCTCAGGAACACAAGCACTGAATAGTCCTTGAAATTTCTCCCTGCAAAAAGACAAGATTTTTTTTTACAGCAGAACAGACTGAGCTGCTTTGTTGCTGCAGAAGTCCCCGTGCCCCGAGGCAGAGCTGGAGGGCACACGCCCTTTTCCCGAGCATTTCCTGGAATGCCACCTTCCATCCTGACCGGATTCCTTCTTGCCAAGCACAGGGAGCAGAAGAACAGAGGGTTTTTTTCCAAGAGTCACAGAGAAAAGACTCTCTGCCACTGCTGAGTGCCATCCGTGCAGACTCAGTTGCTGCACCACCAACCCAAAGTCCCTTTGAGCAAGTGAATCTTCCAAGCCAAGGAGGGAAGAGAAGAGACTGGAGCTGCAGCTCCTATTAAGGCGTTTGCATATACATTCCCAACTTGGGTTCCTCAAAAACAGGGCATTTTGCAAAAAAAGGCATTTGATTTGGGAATGGCAAAAACTATGATTGTTGAGAATCTCTGCGGAATTATAAATTGCTCATTTTAAAAAATGTGGTTAAATAGAAGTGTCCTGTCTTTCCCTTGCTTGCCAATGTGTCCTTTCCATGAGTTCATGTGCTATGTCTTCTGGAGATCAGGGGAAAATGGGCCAGGGGTAGAGGGTCCATCCAGTCCAGACAGAGTAAAAGGGCCATGACTGTTCAGCACTGATGGAAACTGAGAGACAAAACAACTGCATTAAGACAAGAATTCACTTTAATTCACTGTTCCTCCCATATCTGTGTATGTAGAAGCTCCCCCAGAAAAAAAAAACATAATCCCAACAGCAAACCAAAGCACATCAAAGGAAAAACACCCCAAACTTCAAAGAATCCTCTTGGCTTCCCACTTTTAATTTACTTTTTCAATCCCCAACCACTACAACCAGTGTCACTGTAGCACAGAGCACTGCCCAGGCCCTCAATTAATGAGTGACTTTAATACATGTAGTTGGGAAACCAGAGGTCTAAACAGTCCCTCTGTTAATTATCAGCTATTTCTAGAGAGAAACGTCCAGGGCATTTTCAGCCCTACTTGTTTATTCCCCACCCTCATGGTACATGTGAGTTACCTCCTTCATCTCCATGGAGATGACAGATCCCAACCCAAAAACCCACCAGTGAGATCCCACCCTCTGCCCAAGCAAACTCAGGCAACAGATGTGGTTGTTCCAATGCCAAAGTGGAAGGTGAGGGAAGAGCAGGAGGAATTACAGCTAAAGGAGGGGGGGGGGGTTAAATATGGG
>VWZD01000825.1:66461-79573 GCA_013396695.1 Sakesphorus luctuosus | reverse complement strand
GGGGGGGTTTAAATATGGGGGGGGGGGTGTTCTTGTATATTAAACAAAATTATTTATTGAAAACAGCAAAGGTGAGAATTTCCAAATAGCAGAAGGACTGGTTTGGGTTGGAGGGGACCTTAAGATGACCCAGTGCCACCCTCTGCCATGGGCAGGGACACCTTCCACTGTCCCAGGTTGCTCCAAATCCCATCCAACCTGGCCTTGGACACTTCCAGGGATGGGGCAGCCACAGCTTCTTGGGGCAGCCTGGGATATTGGAAGGTGTCCCATAAAAACTATAAAGAATTGTGCCACACGTTGTCACAGAGATCAAACACACGTTATTTCCTTCATTAATGTTGAGATTAATTAATGTCTTTCAACAGAAACAATGAAAACAAAAAAACAGTGGCAAAATTCGATTTTCAGGAAAATCTCAACCAGCAAAGTTAGAGGGAGGCAAATTTTACAGAAAGAACAGACCTAAAAATCAACAATAATTATCTCTACCAGCAATCTGTGCTGCAGTTAATTTAAAACAGTTCTGAAACACCAAGGTTTTCAATACCCTGAAATAAAACTGTGTAACCACTAAAATTAGTGCTCTCAAGAACTAACAGAAAACAAGGATCACAGTGTTATTTCTACAGCAGATATTTGGGTAACTGATTCCTGCAGAGGAAAGGGTTGAAAAAAGCAGGGAGAGGTTGGCTAAACTTGCTGGAACTCACCTGAAAGAGGGTATTAGCACCTTGCAACCTGGCAGGACTGAGAGGAGCCACCGGGCTCAGGGTACTCCAGAAGTGGATGCTGGAGAGCAGAGGGCTGGGAGTCAGCAGGATGGGAGTCTGCAAGACACAGGAGAGCTCAGTGAGACCTGCCCTGGAGCAGCAGCACATGCAAACCCAGCCAGAGCAAGCTCAGCTCCTGCAGCTGCCAGGGCTGGGCCCCAACGTCAGGAACTCCCATTCCCTCCTCCCTCCCAGCCCCATCCTGCTCTCCCTCCCCTTGCTGAGCAAACAGCCCTCTGTTCCCAACAGCTGCCAAATCCTGCTGGAACCTCCAGAAGGGCAACTCCTCCTGCAATCCAGCACCTGCAAGGACTTTGGAAAACTCAGACTGTGAACTCAGAAGGAGCAGAGAGGGGAACGTGCCTGGTCTGGTGACAGTGACAACACAAGTAACAACAAGAAGTTTCCACCCAGCTCCTGAATGGCCTGGATGCTGCAGGTTCACCAGCCAAGCACTTCCCAGGGGGCCACAACAGCAACTCCACTTGCTTTTCTTCCCCTGCCTTCAGCCATTTCACTTTTCAATCAGCAGCTTCCCTACAGCTTCACTCTAATTCCAATTTATTACAGGAAAGAGATGAAATAGATACAGAATGATTTAACAGCCCAGTTGGATTCAGTTCTCTTCCAAGTTTTCCATGAGACATGAAAGCTTTCCTTTCCCACACAAAGATAACAACCAAATTAAGCAGCTGCTCTTATTGCTGTTCATGTTCACTCACAAGACTCTGCCCTTAAATAAATGCATATCTTTGAGTAAAAAAAAAAGCTGCTGCCAAACAGACACCTCTGTGGGGCTCTGTTTTTAAAGTATTTTCAGAACCAGCTGAAGGATAAGGGCAGGGTTTGGGTTTGTGAAACAATTCAGTGTCCCCCTGGCAAGGTTTACAAGGGACCTGCTGGTGCTGGTTTGGGTTTTGCCCCCACATGCCAACCCTGCACAGACGTGCACGGCTGACACACCACTTGGGCACACTCTGGGGTGAGGTTAATGCCAACTGTGAATAAAACTTCTGTTTAATTAAAAACAAAAAGAAAGAAAAAAACGAAGGGAGGGACATCCTGAGTTTCAGAACCCCACAGAGAGTCAGCTGCCTATTCATTTTCCACTTGCCTTCCCTTACAGGTTTAAAATGTAACATAATCACTATTGTTACTTTAAAAAAGGAAAGCAGGAAGGGAGTTTGGTTACCTGGGAGAAAAGTGCTGGAGTAAGAGAAGCCGTTGGGAGGGAAGGGCTCAGGATGCCCAGAGGGCTTGGATCACTGCCTGTAATGACGAGAGTAGGAGCCAACTCCAGCCCTTTGGGTTTTTTTGACCTGGAGAGCTGATTGGCAAACTCCTTCTCCAGCACAGAGGAGTCCTGCTCTTTGGGCTCAGGGGATTGGTGCTGCAGGCCCTGCGCCTGCTCCAGCTGCTGCGAGGCCACCGACTCGATGTCCGTGTCAATGTCCAGGTCGGGGTTGGAGCTCAGGGGCGGCGACGGGGGCGTGGAGGGCACCTGCAGGGTGGGGGACACCGAGGACATGGGCGGGGGCGGGGTGAAGCTGCTGGTTAAGCTCGGCAAAGGTGCTGGGGCTTCGGGGACAGTTAACTTGGGCAGCACGAGCGTCTCCAAGGTCTGGAGGGTCTCCTCGGATCCCATGGGAAGGGAGGGGCACGCGGAGGGAGCGGCAGACGCCGTGGACGTGGCAGAGGCTGCTGAGGTGGTGGAGACCAGGGGGGCAGAGGGGGGCTTTTTGGAGGGCATGGTGACAAACTTGATGACGGAGGGGGTCGGCTCCTGAGGCTTCTTCTCCGTCAGCTTCTCCGCCGGATTCTCGATCTTGATGGACCTGAAGAGTTTGACGCTGGAATTGTTGAGGGAGTTGAGGGTGAAGGAGGAGTAGAGGCCTGAGTGGATGTAGTCATTGCGGCTGGAGGACTTAGCACACGACTGGGCCTTCTCCTTCCCACAGTTCTCCACGTCCTTGGGGGCACTGCTGACCTCTGCAAAGCCACCCAGCTCAGGGTCTCCTTCTATCCGGCCCACGACAAGAGGGTCCATGTTCAGAATCTCCGGGTACGACACAAACTTGTACACAAACTTCTTACCATTCACTTTCTTAATGATATTCTGTGGGTAAGGAGAGATACATATATATATATTTAGACCTTCTTCAGATTAATTTGCTTCCTACAAACACTGCCTAAAATAGGCAGAGGAATTAAAGGCTGTAATCTTTCATCAAAAAAGGTTTCTTTTTTTCTGCCTTAAACACACACTGTGTTCCTGCAGTTGGGTCCTGCTCCCAAAGCAGCACTCCCACAGCTCACAGACCAAACACCAAAGCAGGTGAGCTTAACCTGACATTAGATATACCAAAAGAGCCTAAAAACTGCCAAGCTATTCTGGTTAACATGTTAAATAAAATAAAAAAATACCCAGTACCCCCATCAAGGATCCTGGGTGCAATAAGGGTGATCTTACAGGAGAACCTGCAGAGTTCAAGGGTCTCTACAGCTTTACAGAACCAAGAGCTGGTGCTGCAAATCAAACCACCTTTATTCTTAATAAGATGATAATAAAGGAAAATAAGTAGCTGAACTAGTCAGCAGAATGTAGGATAATCAGCTATTTCAATACCACAAAACAGCATCTGCCAAACTTGTTTTGCTCCTCAGTGAAATGCCACACACAATTTGGACTGGAGATTATCCTCATTTATCATACAATTATTGTCACTGAGATCTCTCAGCACAAAGCCATATTTGTGCCACCCAACAATAAACATCAGCAACTTGCCACCTGCTACAAGCTGAGGTTCCTCAGAAACTGGGGTTTATTTTTATCTCCCACACTCACGCAGTAACAGTTGTGGGATAAATGGCTTATTGAGAGGAAGGTAAGACTCAAAGGCATTTGCTAAACAAGAGAAGCCTCTTCCTCTGCTGCACTGAAATCACTGACCACATTAGAGGTGAAATTCTGAATACACAGAAAAAAATAATAATACCTTGGGCTGGTTCACTGAAAATCCTTATTTTGGAGTTCTTAGAGACAACTGCAGAAAATCTTAAGGTGGTGCAACACTCACCATCTCAAAGCAGCACTGGAAGATGATGATTAACTGGAGTGTTGAGGATTTTAACCCTTGCAAGGGTGTGAATTTTTGGAAAGGGGATTAGGATTCAACAGGTTGGTATTAGCAAAGACAACACTTTGCACAAAGCAAGAAGTAACCAGTGAGGAGGAAACGCAGCACGACACACAGAATTCAAAAATTAAAACAAGTTTCAACAAACCAGTACAACTTCCCTGAGCCTGAGAGGAGAGAGCAGTGACACCCATCCCCTGGAAGGGAGTGAGTAAGGAAACAAAGCTCCTCAGGCTGGTGAGGATGGATAAGGATTTGAGGGGGATTTACAGCCTGTTACCTTCACGTAGTAGTATCTGAGCGCCCGGCTGAGTTTATCATAGTTCATACTGGGCTTGTTCTTGCGGATTCCCCACAGTCTGGCCACCTCCTCTGCCTGCAGCAGCTTGAACTCCCCGTCGTTGGAGGTCCAACAGATGATATTCTTGTTCTGAGGCTCTTGGAGGAGCTGGAGGAGGAACTGCCACAGGGTGATAGCACTGTCCATAGCAGTGAGCTGAAATGCAGGGAGGCAGACAAGAGGCAGGTTAACAGTGCATTTTCCTCCTCTCCCTACAAGGGGGGAATGGAGCAGAGATGTTATTTCCAAAGCCAGCAAGAGTAAAAATTATTAGTCACCAGTCGTGAAAGATGTTCCCTGCAGAACAGGGAGGCTGAGTGCCAACTCTGTCGTCTCCTCCCACATGTCAGTACTTTTCACATGGGTTATATTTAGCCTCATTTAACTAAATCAGGTCACTTTGGGTAAGTTGCAGTGAGTCACTACCCCCAAAAAAATTTTTCTAAGTTGTTCCATGTTCACCCACTCTGGCTTGTACTGCTTGATGAGAAACAGCTCAGGTACACCCAGGTAAGAACCAACCCACCCACTCACCACCTCCTTCCCGTGCCTGCTCCCACCTCCAACCCCAAAACAGCAGATCCAGGAACTGCAAAGCTCCAGGAAGATGCCAAAGCAAAACAACTCCATGTTCCTTCAGTTCAATTTCTGCCTCTTTGTCAGCAGCCCCCTCATAACCTCATAAGATTTGAAAGATTCAAATTGTTCTTTTCCAGGTATCATCCCTGTTTTTCTAAGAGAGGAAACATAAAACTAAATGAAATTATTTCAAACGCTGCCTTTGCTTGTCTCTTAATTCCTGCCATGTCTTACCTACACCAATGATTTAGGCTGAGGCTTTCTAGGACTGGTATTTGCCAGTTGATTCCTGCTCTCCCAGCACAGTTTTCCTGCACCAAAGCTGTTGATGTATAAATTCAGCAAGGACAGACAAGGCAGAGACACTTTTCCTTGGCCATATCTGACTACACAAAACAGTATTTCCAGAAACATTTTTAGGCAGAACACCAATAATTCTGTCTGCACAAGGGAAGTATAAGATACACTTCAAATTACATCAGATAACATATTAGTTCAGTATCTCACGTGGATTCTCTTAGTCCAGAACTGTGACAATCAATGCAGCTTAAACACCTTCCTATGAAATAAAACCAAACCCAGATGCTCTGGAATAAGAACCATCATGATGGAGTACACTAGAAATGTTTTGATAAGCATAATTGCTGGGGTTTTCCCCCTCAGAAAAGGCAAACCCAAGAGCACAGGGGTTTCCATGTGGGTGACTGCACAGCCTGAGCCACCAGTTGCTGCTCACAGGCAGGAGCTCCAGGGCAGAGGCACCAAGCCCAAGGCCCCACGCTGGTGTTGTCTGAAATCCACGTGCACACAGGGCTGAGTTCAGGATTCAGCCAGGCCTGCCAAGCTCATCTTTGCTCCCAGAGCCTTTTATTCCAATCTCATTAGTGCCCAGCACTTAGCCAGCCCTATATAAGGAAGGGAAGAGCCTGGAGTGAGAGCTGAGAGCTCAGTGAGCCCTGTGAAAGGATTACTGACAGTTTACACAGTTTATCCAAACGAGGTGCCCCGGGGCAGGTGCCTTTTTGGGCCCTGCCCATCCCATTTAACCTCTTTTCCAGAATCCCTGCCCCATGGCAGGCTGTGACTCCACAGGGCTGTGCCATTGATCAAGTCAGTTAAATTGCTGCAATTACCTGAACAATCTCAAACTGCAGGACACCCACACCACGTTGTTATGGTGGCCTAAGGTGCTCTCCTCCTTAATTACCGTGCACATGCAACTCCCTGCTTGCCCAAATTAATTGCTCGGCACTCGAAGAAACTCAAGGCTGCACCTCCAGACTCTTCCCATGGTGTGCCAGCTGATCCACGGGGGACCAGGTGGGGCAACCACCCCAAAACCCCTCCTGGAAGCTGCCTGGAGTCCACTTTTCCCAGTCCCATTCCCATCTCCAGGCCTGGGCCATGCCCCCATCCCGGGGATGATGCACACCCATGTGCTGTGCAGACAGAAGGACTCGACTCCACGCTCTGCAGAGCTGTCAGTGCCAGGGAGATGTGCTAAGAGAGAGCAGGGAGATGAAGTTGAGTGATTATTCCCACGCTACATTTATCTCCAGCACTTTGGGAACCCAGATCAGCACTGCACCAAACAGGCTGACTGATGCAACGGGAGGCAGCCACGTGGAAATCACATTAGCAACAGGATTTCAGAGTGCCAAAGGCTTGCTTTCTACTCCTCCTAAAAATCCATGCAGATTGCATCCCAGAATTTAATTGCTATTATTTCATGAAGCTGCTTCCCTTTAGGAAGCACCACCTTGCCAAAGCTCAAGGCTCACCCACCTCTAAGGCAGCCAAGCATCCCTGTCTGGGTCAGAGCTGGCTTGGGATCCAGCTGGGGATGCACAAAGGGGACAGAGCAGCACTGGGACAGCACAAAATTCAGCAGCAGAGCACACACAGGGCAGCCAAAATGACAGGAGATACAAGATACCAAAAAACCCTCAACCACCCCACACCTTTCCCTGCACTGAGCTATTCTTGTTCTGAGGAGCATTTACCAAAATAAGAGTTTGTGCTGCCCAAATCCCACAGTTTTCCAGCTGGAAGGATCCTTCTCCCAGGGCCAGAGTTACAGCCTATACTGCAGGACACTGATCAAATCCCTGCTGATGTTTCTGGCATTTCCAGCTTTAGGGGTGACCCAATTCCCTCCAGCACCTGGAGGACACTTTGAGTACCCTCAGCTTTAAGTCCTGTGTTAAACAACACAGTAACAGGGGGGAGAAGTCTCAGGCCTTGGCTGTTGTAGAGCACTGTGGAATTGGTCATGGGTGGGTTATACTGCACATATTCCTCTTTCTGAAACGTTTACCGTGTGCATCTACAGGAAACAACAGAGATCCCTCAGTGGAACCTCAGGGATACCTCAGTGGAGTTTTTCCTGAAGATTTTACACAAAGGGAAAGGCCAGAAGACACCGCTGCATGCTGGTCAAAGCCATGGAATCCCAGGGGGATGGAGCAGGTCCGGAGAAGGGCAACGAGGCTGGAGAAGGGAGTGGAGCACAAGTGCTGTGGGGAGAGGCTGAGGGAGCTGGGGGTGTTTGTGCTGGAGAAGAGGAGGCTCAGAGGTGACCTCAGCACTGTCTGGAAGTGCCTGAAGGGAAGTTCTGGCCAGGTGGGGGTTGGTCTCTTCTCCCAGGCACTCAGTAATAGGACAAGGGGGCACGGGGGGCTCAAGCGCTGCCAGGGGAAATTGAAGTTGGAGAGCAGGTAGAAATTCTTTGCAGAGAGAGTGCTCAGGGATTGGAATGGGCTGCCCAGAGAGGGGGTGGATTCCCCATCCCTGGAGGTTTTGAACCTGAGCTTGGCCGTGGCACTGAGTGCCATGATCTGGTAAAGGGACTGGAGTTGGCCCAAGGGTTGGCCTTGCTGATCTCAGAGGGCTTTTCCAACCCAATCCATTCTATGATTCTATTCTATGTTGTCCCCTCAGAGGCAGGAGCAGCTGTTCCCTGGGAAAGCATAACCTGTACATGGGAGACATCACCGTGCTGTGAACCAAGACACTCCATTTAACTTTAGCACAAAAACTGCTTTGATACAGCACAAGAACACATCAAAGAACTCCTGTTTCTTCAGGAAAAAGCAGAATATTAAAAAAACACCACACAAGATGTAAAATTACAACCAGCACAGGCAAGCTGAGCCCTTCTCTTTGTCTGAGAACCAACACCTTGAAAAGGCTCTTCCTCCTCCAGCACCTGGGGCAGGAGGCAGTGGCTGCTCCTCCCAAGCCTTCCCCTTGGAACCACAGGGATGTGAGGTGGGTCACTGTGCTGCCCCAGCTTTGCAGAACATCCTCAGGTGCCCTGGAGAAGGGGATCCACACCATGGCCACTCTCATGGCCACACACTCAAACCTCTCCCGCACTGACACAATTCAGAAGATCCTCTTGTCCTTTTTGTTCAAAGACACACCAAAAAAACCCCACACTCTGCCCATGATCTGGAGAAACTAAAGAAATGAGGATGAGGACAGGAACCCACTGTTCCACTCCTACCCTGCATTAATGATGGTGAATGTTCCCTCACGATTTGCAAACAGCATTTCAACTTCTTTCAAATTCACAAAAAGGGCCCAGTCTGCTCACACAGCTCCCTGTCAGCACAAATCTGATTGCTTTTTCTTCAGCATGAATACACCAATAATTACAAAACACACCAATAATTACAAAACACACCCATAATTACAAAACACACCACTGCAAACCATCTTTTTGCTGAAGGATATCACAGAATCACAGAATCAGTTGGGTCGGAGGAGACCTCTGAGATCATCAAGTCCAACCCTTAATCCAGCCCCACTGTGTTTGTTATAAGAGCCCCTGGAGGAAGGGAAAGGTCTGAGCTGAGGCAGGAAGGCAGCCCTGCTGCTCATGACAGCAGCCTCTCCACTGCTGCACCATCTGAGTGCGAGGCAAAAATAGTTGCTCGAGGCAGAGGGCAGTTATACTTTGTAATGAGCATGCTAAAATAGAGCACTATTATTGTCTTGAGATCTTCTCTGACGCCTACGGATGACCCTTGAAGTTCACGGAGGAGCTGGCAGAGTTTGGCTGCAAAGCTGAGCTCTCTCTTTCTGCTGCTGCTGCTGCAGCTCCGAGGCCTTGACTTCACAGCCTGGGGTTTACAGCAGAGCCAGGACGTGAGATACGGATCTTTTCCGGTGACTTCTCCTCGCCATCTGCGCCACAACCAGCCCTGTGTGGTCCCTGGGAGTGCAGAGCTCTGCCCATCCTGGGAAGCAGAGGGTGCAACCAGGGGTGGCACAGCGGGCAGGAGCAGTTTGGGAAGTGGCACGTGGTAATCTCACCCTAATCTCACCCAGCAGCTACACTTACTGTGGGAAAGGTGTCTGGAACTGCCTGAAGGGAAGTTGTGGCCAGGTGGGGGTTGGTCTCTTCTCCCAGGCACTCAGCAATAGGACAAGGGGGCACGGGGGGCTCAAGCTCTGCCAGGGGAAATTGAAGCTGCAGATCAGGTAGAAATTCTTTGCAGAGAGAGTGCTCAGGGATTGGAATGGGCTGCCCAGAGAGGGGGTGGATTCCCCATCCCTGGAGGTTTTTCAGCTGAGCTTGGCCATGGCACTGAGTGCCATGATCTGGTAAAGGGACTGGAGTTGGACCAAGGGTTGGACTTGATGATCTGGGAGGTCTTTTCCAACCCAATCCATTCTGTGATTCTGTGGATGTGGCACTGAGTGAGAATCCACCATGTCTTGATCCAACCCTACTGTGATCACCAGCCCAGGGCACGGAGTGCCCTGGGCTGGTGATCACAGTGGGGTTGGATCAAGGGTTGGATTTGATGATCACAGTGGGGTTGAATCAAGGGTTGGACTTGATGATCTTGGAGGTCTTTTCCAACCCAATCCATTCTATGAAAACAAAGCCCAGTGTTCACCCAGGACAGGAACCCCTCCCTGTGCCCCAGGAGGGAGTAGGGGCTGGGCTGGGCTGTGCTGGGGGGCTCAGACCTGTCCTAACCCCCATCTCCAAGGTCTGCTGGCAGATTTCCTGTGCTTTGACCCAACACCAAGTTATCCCCAGCAATCTTTCACCTCCACTTGTTCCAACAGCCTCTCCTGAGGAGCATCTGCAGCCTGATGATTTCTGCTGAAAAAGCCTCATCAGGACCCACACAGGGTAAAGATGGAGCAAAGGAAAGGGGGGATGTCACAGTCACACAGCAAGGACAAAATCAACCACCACCACCATTTAACTGGCTTGGTGACAGCTGTGACACAGAGGGGACACCTCAGCAGGGCACTTGGGAAGCTGAGGTAACACAGGCACACACAGAAACCTCAGCTCAAAACACAAGAGGCACCAGCAGGTCTGGGAGACCTCGCAGTGGTGCAGGTGAGACACTGAGGGGAGCAAATCCAGGTTTCAGCTGCAGGGAATTCCAGGAAAGGTGGGAGCACAACCCTGGGAACTGCTCAGCCTTTCCCCTGCAGAGCCATTCCCAGGGTTTCTCAGCAGTTCAGGATGGCCATGGTGTGTGAACAGAAGGAATTTGGAAACAAGAACTCCTGCTCTGTTGTGCAACATTCCCGTGGACACGAGGCCTTGAATGTTCCAGGAAAACAAACAGAGGTGGGTGAAGGAGACTTTGGGAGGTCACAGGTCCAGCTCCTGGGTCCAAACCTCAACGTTTTTCAGTATCTTTGTCCAGACAACTAAACAGATTCCTCAATAAATGTCAGCTCTATCCCCTTTATTTTAGTGGAGGACAGGGAGGTGGGACATGGCTGATGAAGTATCTAATTAAGTGCTTATCAAAATACCACCAAGCAACAATTCCATTAGCACAGCACCTGAAAAATCCCATTACTAATAAAACCTTCACAAAAGCTTTCCAAGCTCCTGAGACTGTGACTCACCTGAACGGGCACTTTTAGGATTCGATCAGTTTTAATTAATTTTAGAAAGAGACAAAAAAAACCCCAAACCCTACTGCCCAAAAACCAGCTGTGACAGATCCTGATGGGGTAGGAAGCATGGAATGGTTTTGAATCCTTCTCCAAAACAGACAGAGAGGTGAAACACCAGGTAAAAAACAGGTGAAACACCGGCTAAAATACAGGTGAAATACCAGGTAAAATACAGGTGAAACACCAGGTAAAATACCAGGTAAAATACAGGTGAAATACTGGGTAAAATACAGGTGAAACACCGGGTAAAATACAGGTGAAACACCAGGTAAAATACCAGGTAAAATACAGGTGAAATACCAGGTAAAAGCCTGGACATGTGTAAAATAAAGTAACTATTCACAAGGACTTAAACTAGAGATGCAGAATTCCCCACCTGCAACACCACCTTAAATTCCAAACCAGGCAATAATCAAATTACACCTTCTCTAATAACTGAGTAAAACCAGGCAAGAATAAGGAACAAACACCCTGGACTCCAGTGAATTCCTGTGTTCCCCTTGGCCCTGTGGTGTCCAGAGCAGTCAGGACCAGCAGCCTGTTCTGCAGGAGGAGTCTTGGTTCTCCAGGCAGGAAGTTCCTTGGAAGGAAATGCTGGAGGATGTCCGTATGATAAGAGCAGCTCCAGAGTTTTCATTGCCTAATCCCACTCCAAACCTTTTTTTTTTAAACTCAAAACAAATGTTGCAATAATTTTTGGGTTCCTGGCTCAAAAATTAAGTTACTTCACACGGAATTTAAGTGTTAACAAATATTTTGGGAGTTAGGAACAAACTGTTTCAGCTTTTGAACTCCTGAGAAATAAGGGATTTGTTTTTCTGGGTATTTTCGAGTTTTTCCTCAGTATTTTCTGGCCTTTCTGAATTAGCCAACCAGGATCAGAAAACAAGCCATGTGGGACAAACAGTGGCATCAGGATTCCCATGGGATTTATGGCTGCAGGCTCAGGTTGGCAGAGGATGAGCCAAACAGCTTTTTGGGATTGTTTTTTTTAATCTCCATACAATTTGTTATCAAATATGATTTTGACTATCAAAAACTGTCACTTGAAAATGTTTAACTGGATAGAAAACTGTGAAAAAGGGGATTTCAGGTACTTTCTCCAGCTGCTCCATCACTGATGCTCCACCCCTGGCTGGGCATGACTGACACCCCAACACTGATAGTTTCATGGATCCACCCAATTCTTCTGATTTTCCACACTCTGAGTCTCCCTTTCCCACCTCTCCTTTTATAGGATGAGAACACAGAGGGCATGGGAAGGTTTGGGACAAGTGGAGGGAATGGGAAACTTCCAAACCAAAGCCCTCTGAGCATCCCTGGGTCAGTCAGTGACACTGATGGGCTTGTCAGCCACAAAACCACGGATTTCCTGGAAGCTCCTAAGCAGATTACACTTGCTGCCTCCCGAGGATGGGCTGAGGGGGATGTTTACCAACAGCAGATTAAACTGCCTGCAGTGGGCACAGCTGAGTGAAAGGATCCCCTGGGAACACCCCCAAACAACAGGTTAAAGGGTTGGTGTCCATCCCAAAGTGGTCACGGAAAGGAAGGCTGGAAAAGCTTTCCTTGAACAATGTTTATGATACACTCAGCCCCGTTGCTATGGAGATGGAACAACTATTCCCTCCAAACAGGCACCGAGACCCTAAAAATAAACAGCCCGACAGAAATCACGCACAGGCTGCTGTGTCAGGCACAGGGATTGGGTTTGTGGGGAATGGGATGGGATCTGAACACCCCCAGGGCAATCCCTGAGCTCCTCAGGAGCTGCTCCCTCAAACCCAGCCCTGCCCGGGGGGCAGAGGGGCAGCCAGGGCAGTGCCTGGGGTGGCAGTCGGGGGGGTGTGCTCAGGGCACAGCAAATCCAGGCACAGCAGCAGGGATTGGCATTCCTGCTCCTCCCCTCCCTCATGGTGTGGGCAGGAATCCACCCACCTCACACCCAGCAGTGCAGCAGGATTGGGAGAAAAATAGTGGTGGGGTGAGGAATTGGAAAACAGCAGCCAACCTTGGATGCAACCAGCCAACCCACCCTGATCCCAAACAACCCCTGGATCCAACCAGCCAACCCACCCTGATCCCAAACAACCCCTGGATCCAACCAGCCAACCCACCCTGATCCCAAACAACCCCTGGATCCAAACCAGCCAACCCAGCCTGATTCCAAACAATCCCTGGATCCAACCAGCCAACCCAGCCTGATCCCAAACAACCTCTGGATCCAATCAATCCACCACCCTGGGATCCCAAAACCCACTGGATCCAAACCAGCCAACCCAGCCTGATTCCAAACAATCCCTGGATCCAAACAACTCCTTGATCCCACTGACCAACTCT
>VWZD01000825.1:36728-55933 GCA_013396695.1 Sakesphorus luctuosus | reverse complement strand
CCCCGCCTCCAGCACCACCCATTGGTCATTGACACCGCCCATCATCCTCTGACCACGCCCTCAATCCATGGTCACGCCCCCGGCCACGCCCCCGCGCTCTTGGCGCCCCCTGGCGGCCGCCCCCCTCAGAACAAACACCTTTATTTTCTCATAGAAATTTATTCCAGCCTTCCTCGCGCTTTGTACACAAAATATTTACTCTACCGAATAAATTAAACACGGACACCGCACAGAAAGGTACGACCCTGAAAGGAAAGCCAACATCCACCCGTTCATCCATCCCTCCATCCATCCCTCCCTAAGCCAGACACCCACCACAGGCTCACGGCACACTCTCCTCCTCCCCATGTCCACACCCCACACCAGCCTGAGAAAGGAAAGGTAAGGCAGGAGTGGCCTGTGAAGACACAAAAATTTCCATGTCTCCATCTCTGAGGAGTTTGTCCCTGTGGGCACACAGGGCAGAAACCCAGGGGTGACACCACACAGGTGACATCACACAGGTGACATCACACAGGTAGGTGACACCACACAGGTAGGTGACACCCCACAGGTAGGTGACACCACACAGGTGACCCCAGGGAAGAGATGCTCTGACCTTCACCAGAACACCCCTTGTGCTCTGCATGTGATCCCCACACAAAAGCTGGTTTTTTGCAGAAACCAGAGAGGCCAATCCCACAAATAAAGGAGTTTCTGGGAAAAACCCACCTCCTTGGACCACGGGAAAGGCTTTTGGCTTGGGCAGCACACGGACAGGCTGCTGTGGCTTTGGGGAGGGCAGCCCAGCTCCCACCTGAGCTCAGCCTGCCCAGCCAGCTGCTGGACATGGCCCAAATCACAAAGCTGGAGGGTCTGAAGGGCTTCATGGGCTGGGAGAGGGGACAACAGAGGGGTCCCACCCACCACAGGGCAGCCCAGTTGCAGCCAGTGCCCCACACCAGTGCCCCACACCAGAGCCCCACACCAGAGCCCCACACCAGTGCCTCCCATTGCATCCAGTTCTCCCCAAGCCCCTTCCCCCTGATCTCTTGCCCAACCCCAGCTGTCTGCCCCTCTACCCCTCTGCTCCATCACTCAGGTGTCTGTAATGAAGCATTTAAGGTCTTTACCACCAAAGCCCTCCACCCCAAGTTTGGTGTGCAAGTCCTCCAGGCACTTAAAGAAGTGGCTCAATTATCAAAAGCACTTCAGCAATCCCAACGTGGGAAGGTTCCCCACATCTTACACAAGGAAAAAAATAAAAATCAAGGATTCCTCAGCACACCTGTTTGAAAAATTTGGGGTCAGAGGAGCATTCAAGAAACACCCCAGCTTTGGGCAGAAACATTTTGCCTCAAAGCCTGCCCTGCTCCAGCCTGCAGGGGAAGGAAGCACAGACCCCAAACTGTTTCCATAAGTGGTTAAGCAACTGCCAAATCCATCCCCAAAACAGCTGCGTTTCAGCACACAAACCTTGTTGTGGGAAAGGGAGGCTGGCAGGCATATCATTTGAGAAGAAATAAAACAAAAACAGTGACCCCTGACGGGAAGGAAGCGTTTACAAAGCTGAGGAGCCCTCTGAGGATCTGTCTCAGACAGCAGGGGAGTCACCCAGCCCCCGTGCCAAGGAACAGCCTGGCAGGACTCTGCCAAAATAGCAACACTTTGCCCTTCAGCCCAACCTCACAAGTGCATCTCACTGCCCACACACCTCCACAGAAAATTGCTCCCAAACAGCTCGTCTGGGCCAGCCAAAGCCAAGGACTGGAGAAGTTTTGTGTGCTCACAGGACCAACTCAGCCTTTCCTCTCTGCTCTGTCGCAGAGTTCGGACCATTCCAAAGCCCAAGTGCTGACTGGGAGCCAACAAGACCTTGCCTCCCACTTGGTGTGTGGGTAGAAATCTGCCATCAGCAGAATTATTCCAGCTGCTCCACTCAGATGGGGAATGGGAATGGCCAGAAGGACTCACAGCTGCAGAGATGGCTCAGAGCTGGGAGCCAAACAACTTGGACAGCCCAGGAGGATTTGGTGCCAGTGCTGTGGCATCAAGAGGTGCTTGGCCTTACTCTAACAGAAGTTTTGAGTTTTTGCTCTGTGAGAATCTGGAGTCCTGTCTGGAGATAAAATAAATGCTAAGAAAGCCCAAACAGCCACAGGCAGTGACAGCTGCAGGTACCCACTGCAGCAGTGATGGCTCCTGAGTTCAACTCATCATTCCTTCAGCGTCCCCAGGCTTGGTACACCTTGGCACATCATCTGTTCCCAGGTAGCCTTCCAGGAGAGCTCTTCCTGTTCTACTTCACTGTCACAGGACTGAAAACCCCCTGAGAGTATTTCCCTTGTGTACAGCAGCATCTTTTAGGGACCACGTGTGGAAGAGGCACAACAGGCTGGATCTGTCAGAGCAGGAGGCAGGTCCAGGCACTGAGGTGAGGAGTGAGAGGTCAGAGTTACTAAAAGCTGTGTGGAAAAGGTAAAAACAACCATTAAAAAAAAAAAAGGCTCAGAAGTCCTTTCTATCTGATGCAACCTGGTGCATAGGTAAAAGATAAGTCACCTTTTGGAACTGGTTCTAGTGGAACGTTACTTGTTTTTCCAAAACAAGACGAGGTGACTTCTCTCCTGGGTGGTTTCTCCCAAGGTGGGGAAGGACAGGAGTGTTTGTGCACCCCCTTGGCTGCGTGGCCAAACCTTCACCACCCATCTTTTTCCCAAGGAAATCTCCTCCCACTGTCCCATTTGCAGAAGTATTGCTCAAGAAGTTGTGTGAAACTACAGCAAGCAGGGGGAGAGGCTGCAGAGGCTGCAGCTGGGAGTGGGGAGCAGGCCAGGCAGGGATTTCTGCCCTCCTTGTGCCACGGCTGCTCCTCCTGCTCACACACACCACCCGTTATCAGAGGGAAAGTCCAGTCCCTTTCTCTCCCTGGTACAACCCCTTTGGTGCTGCCTGGGCTCTGCTTCCTTTTGATAAAGGCACCTCTGGAAAGCGCTGCTGGCCCAAAGCACAAGCCCTGATGGCTCCTGGTGACACCTGAGAGTAGCCCTGTCCTGCCCCCAGCCCAACCCACCCCTGGGGGCAGCGGGTGCCACGCCGGGCTCCCCACGAGCCGCCGTGGGGGCACACACAGGTCTCAGCTGGCCACGTGCAGGCCCCTCATGTGCTGCCCTCGTGCCCCCCATGTGCTGCCCTCGTGCCCCCCAAGTCACACGGAGTACTTGGCCATGTCACTCTTGTCAAAGACAACTTTGGTTGCGAAGTAAATGGCGACGAGGCCGAAGCCGGCGGCCGACACCATGTAGGCAGTGACAGACTGTGTGAACTGCACGATGGAGCCCATGAAGAGGGAGGGCACGACCTGAGAGAGGAGGAAAGCACTGTCCAGGATGGCAAGGTCCAGGCAGATGCCCCTGCCAGGGGCCACCGGGTCCGGCTCTGCCACCATCATCATGAGCGAGACGTCGCAGGAGGAGCTGACACAGAGAGCAGAGCTGGGGGCAGCGGGAGGGGAGGAAGGGGAGGAGGAAGAGAAGAGGCTCCCAGTGTGGCCATTCTGGTAGGGCAGCTTCTGGCTGGAGAGGAGGCCTTTAGAGAAGGCTGATTTCTTGCCCAGGAGAGCTGCGTCTTCCTCCTCTTTGCTTTTGTATTTATGCAAAAACACCTATGGAGAAGAAGGAGGCACGTGAGGATGGAGCGAGGTGGGGGGAAGAGGGGTTTTTTGGTGGTTTTTTGAGCAAGGGAGCAAAACCAGCATGGCTCTGTGTGTGTTGGGTCAGGCTGTCAGGGTGGGGAGTGCCAGTGTGAGCCTGGCCCACGTGAGATGGCCTCCAGGAGCCAGAATGGCTTTTTCCGACTGGCACGGGATTCAAAGCAGCCCTGACTCACTGGGGGAACGTGGCCAAGTGGGGCCTTTGTTATGTTGAAGCTCTGGGGCTCAGCAAGCTGCTGCAGCCCACAGCCAGCCTGGGCTCTGCCAGGGGACAATTCGTGCTGGTTGTCACTTCCTCATTGAGTGCCAAGGCAATCTGGGCTCACCCCATCCTGAAATCACCTGGGACAGGGCAGGAGGGAAGGGCCAGAGTCCACTTGGGCATATCACAAAGCCACACAGCCCACTCCAGTGCAAACAGGAGTGTTTGTAGAGTGGGTGGCTGGGAACTCAAAGCCTTCCTGCACAGGAGCCCAAAGGGCAGATGGTCAGACCAGAGCCCTGGATGAGTGACCAGTCCCATCTAGGGTATTTCCAAGTGACCCCAGCTGGGATGGCACAGTGCTGGGAACTCAGGGAAGGGCTCTGCAACAAACCTCAGCAGTGTTGCCTCATCTGCCTGCCCTGAGCCTTTTTATTCCAGCTAGAAAAGGGGGGTACAGAAGAAGCAAAGTCTTTCTCTTCTCATCCCTTTTTGCCTGGCTCTGCTCAGGCTCTGAGATCTCTGGGGCATGGCTTGCTCCACAGCATTCACACAGAGTATTGGGATGGAAAAACTCTCCACATTAACAGCAACAAATCATGGGCAGTCATGTGCAGACAGGGAAAATGCTGCTTTAGAACACCAGAGTATTTGCAATTATGCACCACCCCTGGTCTGCAGGGGGTAGGGCAGATAACCAAGGCCATGTCAATCCATTATCTGCATGGAGATTGAACAAACAAAGCAAAAAAAAATGGCCAAACCAGCACCTGTTTGGGAACAGAGAGCTGTACCTAGAGCAGGCTCAGAGCAGAACCATCCTCCCTTTTGCAGGAGGGACCTGGACATGGATCAAGAGAAGGGAGCAGGGCAGGATGTGGGCACCCCAGCTCTGCTGCAGGGCATCCCTAAGCTCTCAGCAGCCTTGGCACACTCAAATGCATCAGTATGGGCTGTCACTTATCTTTCTGGAGTCTAAAAATCCTCCCACAGGCCTCCCATTGCCATCAAACTTCAAAGCAACTCAAACCCAGCACAGGAAGGGCATTTTGTGAGCCAAAGCAGGAGGGCCCTCAGTTCCAGCCTGACTGACATTCCCAGGAATCTGCTCTGGGAATGTCAGTGGCTGCCCTGAAGGCCCAGGCCACAGTTTCTTGGTTTCTCTCCTGATCCAGGCTACAACTTCAGGGATATGAGTTTTAGTAGATATGTTTGAATATCTAGTGTGGAGAATTAATGAGAAAATGACTTTAACATAAAGGAATGAGCTTAATGAGAACTTGGCTTTAAAATCACCCCTGGTAACACAGGATACAACCACAACAGTCAGTGGTGCCTCAACCAACAGCTTTGTGTCCTTTAGAGCTGGTGGGAGTGGTGGGAGTGAGGACCCCAGCTCTCCCTGACCTCCCATAGAATGTTTAGTGGCCATGGGAGGAGGAGGGGAGGGATGCAGGAGAGCAGTGACTGACACAGCCCAAGCAAGACAAGGGGCTCCAGCTGAGGCTGTCACCAAAGCCCCTGCCCAGCATGAAAGCCACAGCCCCTCTGGATTCCACTGATTGGCTTTGGAGGGTTTAAAGTAAAAAAAAAAAAGAAAAAGGAGGGGAGGGAAACCAAAATTCTGACAGATTTCAACGGTAGGAAAAAAGAACAGAAATGGGGAAGATGGAAGATTTCCTGCAAAAGGCTTTTTAGGGACTTCTTGTGGGGTCTCCTGGCTCAAAGCAGCTGGTAAAGGAAGGAGGAACTTTCAGGGATGGCAACAGAGAGACCAGCCCCAGCTGTCCCCCTCACTCATTGTACTCCCAGTGCTTCCCTGTCAAGCCCTTGGCAACCCGTTGGGCCTGTGGCCTTCCCATTCCCAGCCTGTGGAGTTTGGTTTTCATTCCACTGATAACTCATCCATGGGAGCTCCCAGCCAAGCTGAAGCTTTTGCAAAGCTGAACATTCCCTCATCCCCTCATTACTGCCTGGTGCCAACTGGGATGGGTTGGTCCAAAGCATTTGTTCAATGTGAACATCTGGATGCCTGTGGTAACAACTCCTACTTGTTCCACTGCACAGCCAACCACTGCTGTTGGGATGAAAGAGCTGCTCTCAAACCACAAATTAATTCTGCATTTGCAGCACAAGAGAGACTCCTATTAATCCAGTGTGCAACTCAGGAACCTCCTAGGACTTCTCCACAAGGATAACATCTGTGGGACAGGGTTATGAGCTTTTGTGTCACAAGTTTCACAAGGTTTCTTTTTCTTGGAGCTACAGGAATAGGAAGAACCTCAGTTTTCATTTTACTGATCTTGGTACTCTGGACAAAAACTGGAAAGTAGGATCTCCAAGGGCTGACAATTTCTGAGTTTTGTAGCCCCTCAGGCTGGCAGAGCTGCAGGAGTGACTTGGCTGCAGAATGCACACAGGGATAACTAACCTGAACCAGTCTCCCTAAAAACATGCAGGACACAGAGGAACAGGGACCATCCCTTTTGATACACCCATCCTGGCTGCTTTCTCCCATCTTAGCCACTTCTCACTTCTTAAAGATGGATGCTGCTTGTGGTGAACAAGGAATCCCTAAGGAAGGAGATGCTGAACTCCCATCTCCATTGCAGATGAACCTCCAGCCTGGGGACAGGTGGGAAACCTTTGGATACAGGTGTGTTCGTCTCTTCCACAGGGTGGACCGGCCACAAATGGCCAGGCTGGAGCAGCCCCCTACCTGTTTGTCGTGGTGGTAGAGGGATGCCAGGGTGTAGGGCAGGATCTGCAGGGCAGAGAAGGTGAAGCCCGTGAGGGCCGCGGAGATGGTGACGACGGTGACGCTGCGGGACAGGCACATGACGGAGGCAGCGCCAGGGAAGAACACCACGCTGGCCAGGTACACTGCCCGCGTGCCAAAGCGCTTCACCAGCCGGTCCATGATGGTGGAGAAGAAGATGGATGTGATGCACTGCAGGAAGAGCCCCAGGCTGCCCATGCGGACACCTGCAGGGAAGCAGAGGGGGTGAGGACACTGCCCAGCCACACAAACCCTTCCCTCTCCTTGGGTTCTGAACCCCCAGCAGTCCACACAGGGTGTGGCACAGCCACCAACAGCCTGACAACCACGTGGCTGGGTCAGGAAGCAGAGCAGCATCACCTGGCAAATCTCAAGCTGTGGCTCCCCCCTCCACCAGCCGTCCCCCTGGGTACCCCACCCTAACTGAAGGGCAAAGGGAGGTGGGGATCCAAATGCCAGGTGGGGATCCAAACGCCATCCTTGTCTTTGGAAGCCATTGTTTGCACCTTCCTGCTCTTGCCTCAGGATCTGTCACCTGCTCATGAACCAGGATCTGCTGTTATCTGATGCCAAAGGCAGCAGCAGAACAAAAGGAACAAGGAATTGTGCTTAAGCCAAGTCAAAGTATACAACATGCACTAAACCACTGCAGTATCCGGTAGCAATCCGGACCTTACCCTCTGCAAAGATCTATCAGATTTCAGGGAATTAAAACCATTAACTCTTTGGAGCAAGGATCATTACTCAACACACGTTCCTATGACAGCCAGCACAATGGAGTGCCGACCTGCTGGAAGCTGAACAGTGCAAGTGTTAAATAATAATTAAGCTCCCTGTAAGTTAAACAGACACCCAGCACAAAGAGGCAGTGTGCTGCAGGGCTCCAGTGGAAAACTCAGGGGGCAAGACATACAGCTGGAGGAGGAGGGTCAGGAAGGTGCCTCCCAAAATAAAAGATTTGGATTAGGGAGAGGAAAAGAAGGGTTAGGAAGCGAGTCAAGGCTCTGGTACAACACAGCAGCCAAAATGGCACAGCAGGAACACCAGGGAGCAGGTAATGTGCTGCTGTGAGCAGTGTCCTGGGATGTGGAGTGGCAGCTCCAGACTTGTGGTAGGCACTAAAGCACTGGAGAGAGGGCTGAGAATGGGGAAAGCTTCTTGAGGGCTCCCCAGATGCAGCTGTGAGATGGGAATC
The DNA here is from genome assembly GCA_013396695.1 of Sakesphorus luctuosus. Taxonomy (NCBI): domain Eukaryota; kingdom Metazoa; phylum Chordata; class Aves; order Passeriformes; family Thamnophilidae; genus Sakesphorus; species Sakesphorus luctuosus. The sequence goes on along the minus strand of VWZD01000825.1, from coordinate 48,066 downwards.
TCCCAGCAGCAGGGAAGGAAGAGGCAGCAAATCCCACCCCACTGCTACGGAGCATGTCCTGGCTTTCCAGCCCCTGCTCTCCAAGGGCTGGAGAGCACCATTCCTACTGGTTTAAAAAGGAGGGAAGAGCAGAGAGAAGACCTGGCAGCAGCAAGCCCAGCCTGCAGACAGAGCTGGATCAGTCCTGTTCAGAGTGCAACCTGCCAGACCGTTCTGCCACTCAGCAATGCAGCCCCAGGCCAGGGCTGCCCTGCCAGATCCAACTCTGTGCTGGGAAACTCAGAGAACAAGCACGTGTTTCCCAATTTGCTTCCCCTGTGCCACGCTCTGGGGGCCATGGGAGAATGCTTTTCCCTGACCTATCTGCAGACAGTCAAGTTTCCTGTAACTGTTTTCTGCATTACTAGCAGAGCCGAGCCCATTCCTGGCTCCCACAACACGCTCCTGTCCTGGGGAAAAGGCGCTGCAGCCTCAGAGCAGCTGCTTCCCTTCTCACCTTCATCGTAGTGCCGCCTGGCATCCGTGCCCGGCTTGGCTCTGGGCACCCCGTGGTACAGCCCCTCCCCAACAAAGTCTGTGTAGAACAGCATGAAAGTCATGAGGGCCATCCAGCTGCAGAGCTCGGCCACGAAGAGGCGGCGGATGACACGGGGGATGCGGCAGTAGAGGCCGTGCAGCCTTGGCAGGAGCGCGCACAGGTCCCGCAGAGCGGGCAGCACCTGCCTGGCTGGCAGCAGGCAGCAGCCCCGGGCCAGCTGGCAGGGGCAGAAGGCAGCTGAGGGCTGTGGGGACATGTCCCTCAGCGCTGTGCCATCCCCAGCGTCCCCCTGCACCGCCGCCGCCTCCTCCGTCACGAAGAGCGTGGCCAGCATGCAGCCGAGGAAGATGATGGCGAGCAGGCTGAAGAGGCAGCTCTCCTGCCCTCCCAGGTAGGGCGCCAGGAAGCTGCCCCCCCAGTCGATGGCTGGCAGCAGGTAGCCAATGCAGCCCCCCAGGCTGATCATGAAGGCGTACATGGAGAAGGCCTGGCGGCAGTTGTCCGGCTCCTGGAAGAGGTCGGAGAGCAGGGCCTCCAGCGGAGTGAAGCACACCTGGCCACAGAAATCCAGCAGCCCGATGCCCAGGATGAGGAAAGCGATCTCCAGGGGCCGAGGGTTGAGGGCAAACAGGCTGGCCAGGCTGCTGGCATGGGGGATCACGAAGAGGCTCAGCAGCACTCCCAGGCACAGCATCCAGATGAAGGGTCTCCTCCGGCCGTAGCTGCTGTGCCAGTGGTCGCTGGCAGATCCGATCAGCGGGACAAAAACCAAGCCAAGGACTGGTCCTATCCCTGCCAAAGAGAAAGAAGTGGTGTTAGGGGGACAGACCCGGAGGTCACTGGTTTGTACACACTGAATAAAGCCTGGGATATTTCAGGAACTTGGGAGGTTTCAGTGGGTCACAGCCCCCTCCTCCAAACACAAGGCTATCTTTGACTGAAGAGCAGCCCTGCAACCACCAGGCAGAGACAAGTCTCCCTGCCCTGCAGACTCAAAGAGGAGATAAAAACTGCCTACCCAAAACCATGGTCATGAACTTCTCCTCGACGCCCACCTCCAGCAGCAGCGGTGGCACGTAGGTGATCCCTGCGGCCAGGCACACCTCCAGCCCGAAGGTCAGCGAGTTGACCAGCAGCAGCTGGGTCCTGCGGCCGTGGAAGAACATGCTGCCCCAGCCCCACAGCCACCCTGACCCCTCACTGGCACAGGGCTGTGTCCCTCTGACTGCAGCACTGCCAGGGGTGCCCCGTGGGCAAGCACTGGATCTTCCCTTCCCAGGTTGCTGGACAGATGCTGCTTCCCATTTTTGGCAATGATGGATGAACTGCCTTCTCCTCCTCTTCTTATTGCAAGATGTGGCCCCAGCAGTGTCAAGTCCAGGCGTGGGCAGGCAGGGATCCCACTCCAGGCTTCCCCTCCTGCTCACATGCTGTGCTCTGTGAGGAGAGAGAGATTATTAGACACAGCAGCGTTGAGAGCTAAACCAGGTATCACAGACACCTCATCCCTGAAAGGGACAGTGCCCATCCCAATGGGCTTGCAGGCATTGGAGGAGCTGGGAGAGAGGGAGGGTTAAAGGACACAAACTGTACTGGTGCCAGGTTTCTCTCCAAGGGTTTGTGACAGGTGAGACCCAAACCTGGCAGATGTGGTTTGGGAGAATCCAATCCTGCCTTCAGGCTAAGGGAGGTCTAATGACCTCTCAGTGTCCTGCCCAGCCTCATCTTAGAGCTGGGCAGTTGTAGCAGAGACAAAGGATTTGGGGTCCCCTTTCGCCGTGAAATCAATTAAGAGTCCCCTTTGAGGACCAGGGCTGCACACACTGCCTGCAGTCACCCAGGATCATCTCCAGAGACCCACAGCCCTGCCTAATGACCAGGACAGCTCCTGTGCTGCTCCACAGGCTCCCAGGGAAGCAGTTTCACCCAAATCCCATCTCCAGCCCCTGAGATGGGGCACAGAGAACAGATGGTGCCTCCATGGAGTTTCACAAACAAACCTGACCCACTTTAGCCTCATCTAACAGTGAATGGCAATTACCTTACTCATTAGACTGAGTCACTTATTTGCCCTGTAACGTGCTCCCTCTCTCCAGCTTCTTCAGAGGGGAGAGGCCACCAGACCAGGATGAGGGCTAAGCAGGGGGAAGCAGATGCCCCTCAGTGACCTGTTATGAGCCTGCCACTATATCAGTCCCAAATGAAAGAAATCCTCCAAGGTTGCCAACACCCAGCCCACCAAACTTCTGTTTTGCTGAAAGCACCTGGGGAGGGTGGTCCATGGTTATTCTGGCAAAGGCAGAATGGGACAGCAAGACATTAAGCTCCTTCACAAACATTAATTTAGGAGTAAAACAATCTGTTGCCTAATTCTCAAGGTTGATGTGCTCTTACTTCTCACCCTAAGGCAGAGGGCCAGACCTGGCAGAGCTGGAACTGCTGCTCAGCAGAGGGACGAGAGGGATGCAAGAGACAGGTGGACTGGAGGATTTGAAAGGTCTTTCCCAACCTTAACAGTTCCATTATTCAAGTTATGTGCACAGGAGCTGAAGCAGCATCGAGCTGGACCACAGCCCTGCCACAGCTACACTGGACAGGGATCAAACTCCCTGTGGTCACTAAACATGGTGCTAATTAGTGATCCCTGACATCACAGAGCATGTGTTTGGCTCCATCACTGGACAGGTACAGATGGGAGAGTTTCTGCTGCTTTTCTCCTTCTTCCCCTCTTGCCATCAGCCCATTTGGAGGTGACAGGGTGAAGCTGCCAGTGTGGGGATGAGGTTTAGGCATCCCCCTGCCTCTTGCTGCTGCAGAAAAGCAGCACCACTCCAGAGCTCAGAAGTTGTCAGGCTGCCAATTACACACAATAAGTGCCAATTATTTTCCTCCTGCGATCCTTCACCTTCCCCCTCCACACCCACCGAGACCTCAACTGTCACAGGAGATCCCTCCTTTCAACAACTGTGACCATTTAAGCGACTTGCCCAAGGTCAAACAGCAAACAGAGGGGGAACAGCACCAGTTTTGTCTTTAATCACCAGAGATGGCTTCAAAGGAAGCCTCTGAGGCCCCAGCCAAGCTGAGCATCCCTCCAGTGCTCTGGGCCTGCAAGGAAGGGATGGGGGCAGCGACCACCTTGCTCAGATGTGGCTTAGACACAGATGTCTTGGCTGGGATGGGTGCCCAGCTGGCTCCCAGCCCTGGGGGAGGAATTTAAGCTGCAGCCCTCCAGCTCCAGCAGCACAAGCCTGGGTGCTGTTCACCAGAGGAAGCAGAGTCATGGGGCAAAATTAACTGAGCCACCATCCCTCTAAGTCTGACATCAAAGGGAGATGTAATGTCCACTGTCTGCTCTACTCTGGGATCTGGAGAGCTTAAAGAGGGGGATTTATCTCAAGTGAAAGCCCAAACATGAAGTAAAAGATGTCTCACACGCAGAGATTAAAAACTATTTTCTTCCCTTTTACTGCTATGACATCCTGAGCACTGAGGAGGCAGCAGGAATCTCTCCATCTCCCCAACTGCCTGAGACTTTCAGTTTGGAGGCAAAGGCTGAAATTCTTATCAGTAGGGAGGAAAAGACCTGTCTCTTCCCCCTCCACACCCTCACAGGGCTTTAATGAGAAAATAAATCCCAGGGTGCCCAGCCAGAGATGAGACGTTGTCAACAGCAACGCAGTTGTAGCAAATTATGAACTTTTCTGTTTAAATTGCTTGTCCCAATACCTACAAATTACTTCTTTAATTTTGCTCACAGAATAGAGAGAGATGGATTGGCTTAGTTGGAAAGAAATGCCAGTGCAGAGTAGGAAAACCCCCCCAAGCAGCTGATCTGTAAGGACAGACGCTGGCAAAGGAAGATTTGGGAGGCTCAGAGAGCCAGGACTCACCTCCTGCCCAGGGTGGCAGGTGATCCCAGCCTGGGTACACAGCACTCAGGGAAGCTGCTGAAGGAGTTTGCAGGCAGGCAGAGGTGGAACCGAGGTGGTGCAGGCACAGGTTTGGTTCCAGGGCCCTCCCTACCTCCTGATAACAGGTGTGTTCTCAGCCCCAGAGCGCAAACAGCAGCCCTGAGAGCCCCCAGCTCGCTCAGTGCTGCCCCAAACCTGCCCAGAGAGCCAGCCCAGCTCAGGGCACACTCCTGAACTTTGCCCTGTTCACATTTATCACCTTCCCTCGCTGATCTGGTGTTTCACAACACCCAGCAGAGATTTACTATGTGTTATTATTATTTTTTTTTAATGCCAACAAGGTGTTCCCTGCAGCTTTGCAGGTAACAGCCTGGCCCCAAGGGACAGTCCCAGCAGCAAGACACATCCCTCACACCACTAATCTAACCCCTTCCAGGACAATTTATCCAGCAGAATACGCAGGAGGACTGGTTTGGCTCTGGGGCTCTGCAGCTTTGCCCTGGTGGGGAAGGAGTCAGGAAAACCTCCTGCCAGGTGGGAGATCCTGGTCTAAGAGCAGCAGTTTCCCATCACACCCAGCTGAGCTGGCAGCACCCTGTCCATCCCCGTGGCATTTGGCATCTTGGGGAGATCTGTCACACTCAGATGGGGGGGCTGGTCTACATGGCAGCACCTCTGGCCTCAGTTTCCCCAAACTTTGCCATCAGGGACAATATTTGTCCTTCCAATGCCAAGTTCCTTGACAAGGACAACAGCCAGCCCCCCAGAGGGACACCCCAGCCCTTCTGTGTAAGGATTCCTCCCACAGAAGCAGAAGGGAGCCACATGTGGGGCTTTTCCACAGCTGCTCTCTGAGCTGCCGTGCCATGGGGTCATCAGCTGCTGCTGGTTATGCTCCTTCTCTGCTCTTCCTTTCCCTCCCTAAGGACAACTAAACATCTTCAAACCCCGAGTTTCTGTTCTGCTTTTCAGCTTGCAACCCAAACTTTTCCTTTCCTTTCCCTGCAGAGAAACAACAGATCAGCTCCCAGGGGCTGGTTCACCTGGCAGCCAGGTAGGAGGGCGGGTCTGGGGCAGGAGCAGAGCATGGCTGGACAAAGGCAGTCAGAGAGCAGAGGGCTCCCTGCCACCCCGGGGCACCCAGAACAGAGGGGCAGAAGCCCCTGCAGCCCTGCCCTCTGCTCCCCAGGCACTCAGGAGCACAGGGAGGAAGGCAGGCAGAGATTCACTCAGCCTCTGCAGAGACTGGCCCAGCAGCACTGGCAGGGAGTGAGGATGAGGAGCAGGGATGAAGGCAGGGAGAGCAGCTTCCCAAGAGCTTGTTGCTCCAAAGACAGTGGGGCAGCAGAAGGGATTCCCACATCTCCCCTGCTCAGAGTTCATTCTCTGTCCACTCACTACAGGAGTTTTCACAAACCCCTTCCTGTGGTCCACGTGAGCCAGGCTGAGGAATCCAGGGATTCTGGGTGGGAGCAAAGCACAGGCACACACAGAACAGGACTGGGTGTGCTGGGGATGTCAGAGGCACTGACTGCCTGATGTGATGCAACACCATCCCCAGCACAAGGTCACTTCCCTCTTCCTCTCAGCCCCCTGGCCAGGGCTTGGGACACACCTCCTGCCTCCAGGAGAAACAAGACACCTGGACAAGCTGGCTGATGTGCAGGGCACCGATGGCCACACACAGGCTGAGACTTCTTTCAGTCTCTCCTCCTCCCAGTCTCCTCAAATCTTTCCCACCCAGGACCTTACATGTCAATAGTGTTTATAAAGAAGATTGAGGGAGGAACATTTTAAACATAAAATTTGGGTGTATTTATGTGGCCGAGAAAAACTGATTTACTCCGAGAAGAATCCACATCCTTCCACTCCATAATCCTTCCAGTCTTTCACATGGGTGTAAAAGAAGCAAGAGATGATAAAAGGTGTGGCTGCAGCCTCGGATTTATGCAGTTGTGCACCTACTCCTCAGTTCAAATACCAATCCCAGCAGTGATCAAACAGCAGTTAGATCCAGGGGGAGGGTGCTGAGGCACTGGAATTGGTTTTCCAGAGAAATTGTGGCTGCCCCATCCCTGGAAGTACCCAAGGCCAGGTTGGATGGGACTTGGAGCAACCTGGGCGGGTGGAAGGTGTCCCTGCCCATGGCAGGGGGTGGAATGAGATGAGGTTTAGGGTCACTTCCAACACAAACCATTTGATGATTCTGTTATCAACTATTTTTGACTTGTCAGGGCTGTCTTGTACGGAGAAAAAAAAATTGCCCCACCAAAGCCTTTGCCTTAGGAAAGGAAAAGCTCAGGCAGGGGCTGCTCCAGTCCAGCAGTTCCCAGGTGACACAGGCAGAGCCTCCCCTTCCCTCCCCATGGCATGGCAGGTTGGATGCAGAAACCCAAGGGGCAGCAGGGAGAGAGGAAGGCAAAGGGCACTGAGAGCCTTTGGGCTTCCATTCCTAACCCCAACTTACACCTCCAACCTCCCGAGGGGCTCGTCATGAGCAGCATTAATTTCATTCCCCACTCCCTGGAAGGCCTTTGGAAGAAAGGCTGGGGGAGAGCACGAGGGGCAGTGCTGAGGGAAGGGCTGTTCATGCAGTGCCAGAGCCTTTCACAGCTATCAGTGTCCATTCAGTGGCGCTGAATGGGAAATGCACCGTGGAGAATAGTCCTGGCAGGGCCGGCGGGACGCAATGGAAACCTCACCTGACCCCTGCTGACCCCTCCCCTTCCCCCTCCCCTCCCAGATCTCCTTGACCCCATTCACAGTGTGGGGAGAGGGGGGCAGGCATTAAGCAGGGACCGGGAAGGCCGTTTATTTAGTCCCTGAATTAACTCTGCGTTTCCTTTGAGCTCCAGGGCTCCATTCTCTGGGCAGCTCAGCTTAGGGAGAGAGCAGCAGCAGGTGGAGATCCCCCCAGGGGACTCAAACACTACCTGGGCACCCCAGGCCATCTGAAGTTCCCTCCCTCACCCCCCAGTGCAGTGTCCAACAGCCAGGATATATTAACCCAGGACAAATGGGAGATGCTACAGATGCATCCAGAGTTATGGAGAGGGGCAGTTCCCAGTGACAGCTCCGAGTTCTGCACGGTTTGATTCAAAGGGAGACACCTGAATTTGCCACAGCTGGGGGTGAGTCCTTTCCTGCCTCGCTGCACCTACAGCAGGACCACCCTCTAAAAGCCAGAGCTGGGCCCTTTTGTGCCCCCTGCACTCCTGAGGCACACACAGCCCCCTGGGCACCTCAGTGCCATCCCCACTGGGAACTGACAGCACAGAGAGGGCACTTCCCAGGGTGGGGAAGGCTCTGTCCCCCTCGCCCCTCACACTGCTGGTATCTCAGTGTGCCTCTGGGATGTTTTATCCTCACCCCACAGCACAAACATCCCAGACAGCAGAGCAGCCCTGAGGCTCCACTGACCTCCCGTCCTCTGGTGAAGGAGTTGCTGCTGCCAGGAGGTTCCTCCCAGGGTTTGGCTGCCTGAGCTCCAGTGCCTGAGAGCTTGACCACAGAAAAGATACAGCAGCAAAGAGTGGCCAGTTCCAGCCAGTCCTCCTCTTCCTCTCCCTCCTCCTCCTCCTCGTCCTCCCCTCCCGTTACAAACAGGAACCGCCTGTCTGACTAACGGGGTCACTGACTCAGCAGAGGCCACGCTGACACTCTTGGAGCTCTCAAAGGGACAGACACGAGCCCAGAGCCCACAGTGGTGCCAGAGGGTGTCATTAACTCCCCTGTGCTTGGCAGGCAGCAGCACCAGGCGTCAGCCTGCCTGGGGCATCCATGGTAGGAGCATGGACAACATAACTGGGCACAGATTGGAGCTGGACACCCTGACTTCTGCAGCAAGCAGGGGCCAAGGTTGATGGGCTGACCCTCACCTTGCTGGTCTGTGGCTCAGCCCTGTTTCCATCACAGACACTCAAAACCAGCTGCACTGGAGGGCCCAGCTCAGCTCTGAGGTGGGGAAGGACTGAGCACCCCAACAAACACCCCACAGCTGAGCTCAACTGCAGAGGGACCTCCAGACTGGGGGAACCACAACAGGACTTGTGCCTGCCACACAGGGTGGGCTCACAGCATTTTACCTGCTCAGGACTGGCACCTCATCCCCAAACTTCACTGGCACCTCATCCCCAGACTTCACTGGGCACACAGGAGCCTCCCAAAGTCCCAAACACACACAGAGCAGCCACCCCAACAGCCTCCCTGACTGCTGGTCACGCTCCCCTGAGCCAGCAGCAGGTCTGCTGAGAGCAGCCCCAGCCCTCCAGACAAGGTTGGCTGCTCCACAGCAGAGCCACAGCTTTGTTTGGCTGCTGCATGACCCAAGCTCTTGCTTTTATTCATGAGAGCAGCCCCCGATCTGCAGCGGGAGGGGAAATGAGATGATCTGCTTCTGCTTTTCACCAGAGCTCAGTTTTGGTGTTTAAATACTGTGCCCATCGCCCTGGCATTTGATCCACATCAACCTCTCCCCCCCACCAGCCTTTCTTCTTCATTTATTATTTTTAGCAGAAGAATAAAAATGTAAATTGAACTGGAAAGGGGAAAAATAAGCCCCCTCCAGGTGCCCCCTTCTCCCCAGCGTGGTAACAGGCACAGATTATATCCGGCACCACATGACCAGGGCCTGTATTTATATGTCAGAGTGGAAAGCCCACCCTGCTGAGCTGCCTTTTCTCTGCCTGGGGCTGGGGGCTTCTGCTCTGCGTCTCCCCCAGCAGCCCCACAAAGGGGATTAAGGAGAGCCCCTCAGCCCCACAGAGTAATCCATCAAATTAGCCCTTGTTGGCATTGCTGTCCTCTTCAGGGAAAAAAAAAAAAAGAAAAAAAAAAGCCCTCCAAAGGCTTTTAAAGGCACTGAAATTACACTTGAGCCTGAAACACTCCACCCAGCTGCCGTGGCCCTCAGCACAATGGGCTGGTTGTGAAGGGAAGTGAGGACAAGGCAAAGGAGATGGACACTGTTCCAAAGGACAGCAGGTTCCCCATGGCTGGAGCTCCAACAGGTGGGTCAGACCCCCCATTCTCAGGGTCCTGCTGGCCCAGCAGCACTGGCTGCACAGCCCAGGGGCCCTCCCTTCCCTGCACGGGGGGGATCTGGGGCTCTGAGATGGGGCTGCTGTGCCCAGAGGGACCCACGGACACGTCCTCAGCAGAGGTGAGGCTTGCAAAGGTCAGCAGGTGTGGAGAAGCATCCAAAGCTCTCCTTCCAAAGAATCCACCTGGGATCCAGCAGTGCCACTGAGCACAGGCTGCAGCCCCCCCATGTCCCTACACTGTCCCCACAGCCCTGAGACTGGACAGCCCTTCAAAAGCCCTGCAGGACCTCCCACACACACAGCAGGACTGTCCAGGGCTCACACCATCCTCACCAGTGTCCCCACAGGCAAAGCAAAGCCAAACTCACACCACACTCACCAAAATCCAGCCAATACTCACCTGGAATCTGCATTTCCATCCACTGCAGCTCCCCCTAAACCACACATGAACTTTTGGGCTGGTGGTCACCACCCTGTTCTGAGGTCTGAAGTCCTCTCTCCACCAGCCCTGCCTGGGCAAGCACATGGGATGCCAGAGGTTTGCATTGCTGGAATCCTTGGGGAAAAACCAGCCCCGGGAGTGAAACAGGGGAAGCAGCTTGCAAAGAACTCACCCCAGCAAAGTGCAACTGGCACAGGGAGAGCAAACCAGTAAACCAGTGCTGGTGGAAGGCTGAGAGAGCACACAGGGAACACACAGGTGGCTGTGCCACTCCACAGGTCACCTCAGCACTGAAAGCAGCAACACACAACTCGGCAGTTTTAATGACCAGTGAGGAGGAAAACCAGAATTATTTCCGTGTCTGTTACAGAGGAGAGATGGGGAGACACAAGCCCTTATTGCTCTGCTGTGCCCACTTTGCAATGCCTGTCCACAGGGCTGAGAAAATGGGAAGTGAAACTGGAACTTCTGGTTTCCAACCAGAGCACAAATGCTGTGTAATGGGACATCTGACCCCTCGGCAGGGCAGACACAACTTCAGCTCCTGCTGCCTCCAGCACTTCTCCCCCATGACAGAGCTTCATCATTCCCAGCTTTATCTGGAAACTGTGCCAGTCACGGGGCCAGCAGAGCCTCAGGACCAGCCCTGGGTGGAGAGGACAGTTCTGATGTATGAGGAAAAGAAGAGGGATCAGAGCAAAGGTCACAGACACCTGGGACTGCAAACGAGCCCCTCAATCATGGATGGGGCAGGAGCAACCCAGACACAAACTGCTGAGCCCTGGGAGGGCCAGAGGGGTGTCCATCCCCCCAGACTGTGTCCCCCAGGCTGGCAAAGCAGCAGGGAGGGGGCTGACAAATTAAACCACAGTGGGAGCTGCTGTCACCCACCACTGCAATCCAACCTGCCCTCATTCTGCCAGAAGTTTGTGCCCAGGAAGAAAGAGGAGAACAACCCAAACTGCACCCAGAGAGCTCCAGTCCCTTTCCCTTAAAGTTTTGGGAGCGTGACCTCGTGCTCTTCCTCAAAGGACACACTTCGAGTCCTGGACACACACAGAACTAATGGGCCCTTTTGTAATCACATGGTAGTTAGTCCATTTTTTCATGGCGATTTTCTGGTCTGCAGTCTCAGTTGTTTGTGGCCCTGCCGGAGCAGTTTGCTGCTGACATATCTCTGGGAGCCCTCTGACCTCCCCTGGCAGGTTGGTGGGGTTCTCCCTCTCTGTTTTCTGTCTGGGAAATGAGGTCATGGCTTTGAAGGACACAAAGAGCCTTTGCAGGGTGAGGAATCGCCCCGGGCCAGCTGGGAGAGCAGAGTGCCCATCACTCACAGCAGCCCCCGGGCTGGGGCTTGCCCAGCGCTGAGAACCCCCGGGACTGGCACAGGGGGGAGGGGGGT
>VWZD01000825.1:5726-28886 GCA_013396695.1 Sakesphorus luctuosus | reverse complement strand
CCCTCCCGGCACAGCAGGCCCGATCCCCGCAGCCTTTCCCGGGAGAACAGCCCGGATCCCTCAGCTCCTCTCCCGCACACCCTTCCNCCTCCCCGGCGGCCCCGGGACCCGCAACGAGCCCCCCGCAGGCACAGCAGCCCCCGCCGGGAGAACAGCCCCGATCCCGCATTCCCGCAGCTGAACCTCCCACCCGCANTCTCCCGCACACCCTTCCCCGCAGCCGGCAGAGCATCCCCGTTCCCCGCACGCCTCTCCGGCATCCCCGTTCCCCGCACGCCTCTCCCGCAGCCGGCAGAGCATCTCCGCTCCCCGCACGCCTCTCCCGCAGCCGGCAGAGCATCCCTGTTCCCCGCACGCCTCTCCCGCAGCCGGCAGAGCATCCCCGCTCCCTCCATCCCGCTCCGCGCAGCCCCCGCCCGTCCATCCAACCCAAACAACCGGCATTAAAAAAAAATCCTTTTTCATAACTTTTTCTTTCCCGCCCGAGCGTTCCCCGCAGCGGGAGGAGGAGTTGGCTTGTTTTGTTTGGGTTCACTGATGTGCTCATTACCGTAATTGCTTGGATTTTATGCAAATGTGCCCTGAAGTTGGGTGAGCTGGCCCGGACATCACTCAGGGAGGGATTGTTGAACTCTCCGAGGGACAGACACAGAAGATACACACACAGAGATCGAGACATTTTATCAGCTTTAACTTGTCACCAGGAGCTGAACAGAACCCTGAGCTGAGGGAAAATCAACGTTCTATTCATCCATCCCCCTGGAGCTGAGAACCCTTCACAGAAGAGCCTTCCCTAAACATCTGCAGCAACAAGTATCTTCTTCTTTTCGTGTGTGAACAAAATGAGCAGAGGGAAAACCAGACAAGAATGCAGTTGACAAAACCAGCTGTTCCCAAATTAATGTTTGGGCCAGTTCTTCAGCTGAAGACTTCAAAAGTCATCAAAAGGCTTGTGCTGGTTTGTGCTATTTAAAGATTTGGCCCTTTGTTTTGCAATGAATTCATCCAGCTCTATTAGTTACAGGAGCATTACAAAGATTTGTTATTTTTAATCTTCACAGGGTCTCTCCTTTGAGCAACTTTGTCCCTCTCGAGGTCAAAAATCCCATTTCCACGTCACGTTTCAGCTTTGGTCAGCAGGAGAGTCGTGTTCTCACTGGGAGCAGCTGTGCCCTCCCCAGGTTTGCTGGAAGGACTCGCCCTACCCAGAAAAAGCAGAGAAGCACCTGCATTTGTTGCCACTTGAACTGATGAGAACTCACTCACTGGGGTGGCTGATGAGGAGAAATGACACTGCTGTTTCCTGAAAAAAAAAAAAAGGAGATTTTTTGGCACTCCAGATGCAGGAACTCAGTGACAAAAAATCCCAACCCAACAAAAAGCAGTGGAGAGCTGGGCTATGACTTCAGCTGGGGAAGTGCCAGGATCCAGACCTGGGTGGGGAGAACTGCCCCTGTTTTCTAGTCAGAGAAGTTCACAAGCAATTAAAGAGCTATTAGTGCTGTTGGGTTGGGGTTTTTTTTCTATTTTCCTCCCTCTCTTGCACTGGAACATCTGACTGTCCCTAGGTGGGTGCCCAAGAGCTGTGCCCACGTGGAGCCAGAGGAGCTGGGCATGGCAGGGCTCTGGGACAGCACGAACTGCACTTTCCCATCTGCTATTCCTGGCTCTGCCTCACTCTGTGATCCCGGGCCAGGCACAGCAGCCAGTTTGAGAGCAGGAATTGCAGGTGTGCTGGTGGACTGGGATGTCACTGAGTGTCACTCTGCTTGTCCCACTGGTGACACTGAGCTCTGAGAGTCCCACCTGCCACCTGCACCCACACCAGGGGCTGGGACAGGGCAGAGAAAACATCCCTTGGTTCAAAAGTCACGAGATAAATTAACATTTAGTGTTTCATACCAGTGCAGAGAACCAAAACCTCTTGGAGATGGGGAGGGTTTGCTCAGAGTCACAGAATCACTGAGGCTGGAAAAGATCTCCAGGGTCATGGAGTCCAACCTGTGACTGAACCCCAACGTGGCAACCAGCCCAGAGCTCTGAGTGCCACGTCCAGTCATTCCCTGAACCACCAAGGTTTGTCTGCAGGGCCCATCCCAGGCCTTCCACAGCCATTCCATGGGCATTGCCAGAGGGACAGGAGGAAACATCCCCACAGAACTAAAATGCAGCCATGCACTGGTAGAACTTCCACGCTCAGGTCCTTCCTTCCTTCCTCCCACTGTGGCTTCACCAGTGACATCTCCCCAAAACTGAGCAAAACCAAGACTTGGCAAAACCAAGACTGAGCAAAACCAAGATTTTCCAGCTACTGAAGATCCCACACCAAGTTCCCAGAAGGTCTTTGGCAAGAGCTCAGTGGGATCTTGGGTGGGAGCAGCAACTCTGAACATTCAGACCCTGCACTGGGGTCCCTAAACAGGACAGTAAGGGTTACTCTGGTTCCACCAGAGCCAGTCCTGGGCTTATAAGGAGACCCAATAATGTTTTCTGAAGCAGGACCAGAAGGTTCAGAGCACTGCAGGGCTGAGCCATGGTGGGAATCTGCAAACCAGAATTATTTATCAAACAGGGGAAGCACAGACTCAACTGCCATCTCAGCTGCTCCTGCCTGATTAGATCCCAGCACAGATTTGCCCTGGCTTTATCTCAGTCTCATGTGCCCAACCAAGCAGAGCTCGTGGCATCAACCAGAACATTGCCAGGGACAAGGAAGCATCACATGGGGCAAAGAAATCAAGGGGCCAGGGAGAGGAGCCCTGCCAGCTTTACCTGGGCACAGCTGAGCTGTGACAGCTCAGATCCCTCTGCTGCAGCTGCACAGGGAGAAGGCACAACCCTGACCCCTCCACAGAGGGATTTCATGGGTGCTCTGGTTGACTCTGGAAGCCTCAGGTTGGCCTAAAGTAGCTTGAAGCCCATTTTGTGCTTAATTCCAGAAAATGCAAGTCCTGACCTTGATTGCAGCCTGGCTGCTCTGACTCACAACCCAAACCTTCCTCTCTCTGCGAGCAGAGAACACAAACCCAACCTCAGCACCCCACCCAGGGAGGCTGAGGGACTGTTTGCACTCAGATACCAAGGGGGGAAAGGGCTGGAGAAATGCAAAACAAACCCCCCCTTTGGTGGTGTTTGGTGCTGCTGCCTGGAGAACAAAGGTGGGAATTCGTGCTGGGGCTTTTAGGAGGATCTTCCCTGACAGTTTAAAACTCTTGTGCCAGAAGATGGACTTTGTGTAGTTGTGTCTAATTCACCTTTAGAGAGCAGAAGGCACTGGAAGAAGCACGAGCAGCACGGGCTGTTTATACTTGAGGTCCCAGAGCAGGAGGCTGCACTTCAGGGCTCAGCTTTGCTCTCTCTCTAAACAGGAAATGTATTTTTGTCTCAAGCATTTCAGGAGAAGCCACCAGGCTACAACCTTCAGAGCATGGGGTGCCAAAAAAGAGCATTTTGAGCGCCTCAGGAGGCCTGAGAGGTGGTGGGTGGGTGCCCAGAGCAGCAGGGGAGGAACACAGGGCCTGGTGCTGCAGGAGCCTCCACCACACCAGGGGGAAGATCAAGGGGTGCAGGAGGAGCTCCCAGGTGGCTCCTGAACATCAGAACCTGCCCCAGTCAGTGCTGGGGAGGAGGAGAATCCGGGGCAGGGGAACTGCAGGGCTGCATTTGCCATGGCAGGAGGAATTCCTTGGTCCAGGCACAGGCTGGATGGAGCTCCCAGCACCCTGGGCTGGTGGGAAGTGACAAGAGGAGCCTTAAGGTCCCTTCCCACCAGAATCATCCTGGGATTCTGTGATTCCCTCTGGCTGGAGCAGTGCCAGGCTGGAAGGTGCCCATTCCTGAAGGCTGAAGGGAACAACACACGTTTTTGCTTCCTCTCCAACAGCAAAGCAAAGCAAAGCTGCACCACCCCAGAGCTTCCCTGTGTCCCTCCCCAGTGCCATCACCCCCAGCCAACAGCACAGGCAGCTCCTTCTCCCTGGGGGAGGCTGCAGGGAGGGCACTGGACCAGCTTTGCACCATTTGGATCTCCCCCAGTTCTCTCCCCAGGATTTAGTTTTGGAGCACTTGCAGTCATGGATTCAGTGAATTGGGATGTTTTAAAAAATATTTTTGTTTTTAAACATATCGATTTCCTCCTGTTTTGGTTGTAGGGAAAAAAATAAAAAGGCTTGGAAACATCCCCAGCCCTGAACTGCCAAACCCAGGAAGCTGCTTATTTATTTATTTATTTTTAACTGGGACTCTCAGGAGTGAAACAACCTCCTGATTTTGAGCCTCTGCAAAGCCTGTCTCACACAGGAACTGGGCAGAGAGATTTTCTTGTCTGGTGGGGTCACTCTGTCCCACTCAGTGGACTCCAAGGCCTTTGCAGCCCAGCAAACAAACCTGCTCCCTTGTCACAACCCTTATTGACACTGGACTGGCTCCCAGTTTGCTGTTCAGCACCAGTTGCTGCCTCTGGGAGAGGAAGAACCAAACCAGGTCTTGCTAAACCCAGCCTGAAATCTGGGCAAATCTGCTCTGTTTACAGAGAGCAGCACAACCAGCTGAGCTTTCCCCCTGCATTCCTAACCTCTGCCTCCTGCCCCTCCCTGCCCCAGCACCACCTGCCCCTCTGCCCTCCAGGCTGTACCCAGAGCTCTGCAGGGTGCCAAGCACAGCCGTGGCTGCCCCTGGTCCTGCCAGGAGGGCACAGAGAGGATCCTGGCAGGGAGGGATGCCCAAGGAGGAAGAGGCAGTCAAACCAGCCCAGGGGATCCAGGCAGGCTCAGCCAGGGGAACACACCAGGGGCTGGGCATTGCTGGGTCCTGTGCCCTCCCCTCTGGGGGCAGGTAAAAGCCACATTTCCCACGTGCACAAAGGAAGCTCAGCTCTGGTTTGGTGCCCCGTGGCAGCAGCCACACAGTGCAGAGGGTGGGTTCCAGCTCTCTGAGCTTTAATCCTGAGCACTGCAGTGCCCCCCACATTGGCCTCTGCCCCCCCAGCCCCTCTGCCCCCCACATTGGGCAGCTCAGCACCCTCGGGAAGGGCACTGGGAAGAGAAAGGGCACTTTGCAGCTCTGCTGCTTTGCCCCAGTCTGTGCTCACCCACCTCAGTCCTCCCAAGGCCTGTGCCTGGCAGATGCCAGTTGGGGAGGATCCCACCCCCCTCTGCAAGGTCTTTTCCTCCCCAGAGCAGCAGATAATTGTTCACATCCCACCCCCTCCCTCCCACTCTTACCCCAAGGGGGTGACTTGGATTTCACTGCAGCCCAGAATCCCTTTGCCACAGGGCAGAGCAAACAGCTCCAGCCTCAGTTCACCATTTCCAGCTCCGGGCAGAAGATTTGAGGCTCTTCCTTGTGAGAACAGCCTATTTTGATTCAAATCTGGTTTCAGAGAGAGCTGCCTCAGGACTGAACTCTTTCCCACCCTGCCCGTTGGGTCCCAGCAGCTCAAAGCCACCCCGTGCCTCTCTGCCCTGTCGTTGTGCTGAGCCAGGAACAAAGCCCTGGCTTTGCCTGTGCCTGGGGTGCCAAGGAAACTGTCAGCTCCCATTCAGCCTCTCAGCCTTTCCCTGCGCACACATTTGCTCAGCCACTTGCAAATGATGCTCCCCAGGAGCCATCCACTCGATTTCCCAGGGCAGCATCAGGGCTGAGCCCTGCCCACAGCGCTGGGTGGGCACGGGGGCCCTGGGGAACCTGCACTGAGCAACAATCACTGCCACAGGTCCCTCTCCAACGAGGCCAACCAGAGGAAAAGCAGGTCTGGCTGTTTGTTCCAGTCGGGGCCATCTCGTTCCTTCAATGAAATTCTGTTTATCTGCAAAGGGACATAAAGAATTCCAGTTCTTGGATAAAGCAGGGCCAGAGCAATGGGAATTCTTTGATTCTAATCCCAACCCCTTCCTCCAGGCAGCACCTCCAGCCACACTGGGGGAGTCCCCAGACTCCTGACAGTGCTCTTGCCTTTTCCTCCCCATTTACAATAATTTCCATCCCATCCCTGTTTTTCCCACAGCCACAATTCTTCCAGTCCACGTCCTTATCTTGCCCTGACACTTCTCAGCTTTGCCAGACAGTTTTCTGCAGAACTTGGGGTCAGTTCTTTCACAGAACTGCCACAATTCATCATTACTGGACCAAGCAGGAAACCCCAAACAGAAAATAACTATAAAACCTTTACAGAAACCACCCCAGCCACATTTGCTGTAACAGAAATCTCTTGTCAAACCAGTTGATCAAGAGCAATTATCTCTGAAGCTCCAGAAGATTGAAATTGTGCCTTTTCCTGCCTATTTTATTATCCAGTTGATGGGGGTTCAGGTAAACAACGTGCACCCTGTTTATAGACAGAGTGCAAATATTTCCCAATGTGTTTATTCTGCAGCCCTTGAGCTGCTCAGACAGGAAACAACTGCAGGGGAAGGACACCCAAACTCTGCTCCTTCCCAGAGCAAGGCTTGGAAGCAGCTGGGAGACAAGATCCATCCTTTCTGGAGGAGGAATCCTGCCTTGGAAAGGCTGAGGGACCCCAGATGGAGAAGGAGGAAACCACACACCTGTCTGCAAACAAAGAGGAAAGGGGTCCTTTAGGATTGGGAGAACCTTAATTATTAGTAAAAAAAAAAAGGGATCAGCAAAGGAATAATAAGAGTTTTCCACTCAAATCTCACAATGACAGGACAGGACAAACATGGCTATCCATGATTCTGTCTCAGGTCTTTGTGTCTTCACAGGTCATGCCCCTCTCTCCCTTTCACATCTCTGTAACTTATTTTCCTTTCTGTGTCACTTTTCTCTTGACTTTTTATGGCTATTCCAGCACCAGGAGCTCTCCCAGAACCAGCCAAGGCATCAACTCCTTTGCTCCTGTTATTCCCAAACAAAATAAAGAATATCAATAGTCCATGTGCTTTGATAAGTTGGTGATTAATTTGATTAATCCTAATCAGCCTCACCCTCTAAAATCCTAGTGGTGACCTTGACCTGAATGTTAAAAATTGCTCTGAGATGAAGTCTCCAGATATAATTATTGACAATTGTGTCACTCCCAGCCCTGGCAGCTCAGGAGGCTTCCTAAGGGCTCTCTGGCATTCCACAAATCCCTGGATTAACAAGGGAAGAAAGGAAGGATTGCCTGGGGTCAAGGCACACACAGAGCACGGGAGACACTCCCCAGCAGTGGCCCAGACAGGGTCCCCCAGTGCCCCCTGGCACAGTCAGTGCCCAGATTTGATGTGATGAGCCCTGTCAGAATGGGATCAGCTCCAGAGGACCATCTACCACCCCCCTTTATTCCTTTCTCTTTTTTATGGAGCCAAGAAACCTCTTCTGGAGGGGATTTGCTGTCACTCGTCTTGGGTTTTAGGAGGGAATTTTTCTCTTGCTCAAGCTCAAACCCTGGAAGGGATCAGAGTTAATTCTGCACCTGAAGGAGCAGGTTTGTTGCTGAGCCTCCTCTGCAGCTCAGAAGAACCAGCTGGTGGGGCCACCTCTCCCTGGAGGGACAATCCAGGGCCACCTCTGCCCGAAGGAACAATCCAGGGCCACCTCTCCCTGGAGGGATAATCCAGGGCCACCTCTCCCTGGAGGGACAATCCAGGGCCACCTCTGCCCGAAGGAACAATCCAGGGCCACCTCTGCCCGAAGGAACAATCCAGGGCCACCTCTGCCTGAAATGCTGAAGGAACAACACAAAGTGTTCCAGTGTGTCCAGAGAGGAGCACGAGTCCCTCACTCCCAGCTCAGCCTCACGAGGAGGAGGATCCTTCAGGTTTTCCCTCCTTTTCCTGACTCACACACAACATTTCTCAGCTTTTCCACCACAATACAAAGGGAGAAGCTTCTCCCTCATTCCTGGCAGCAAATCAGCTCCTCAGTCACAGGGAGAAGAGTCCCCAAACCACAAGGAATTGGCTCCAATTGGCTCCCCCCTGGTTTTTTGGTCAGGAGAACTTCAGACAGACCCCAACAAGGAATGTGCTCTAATTAGCACCAGGTTGAGGCCAAGTTCATTTTCCAGGCTCATCAGGACAAACTTTATCCACACCAAGAAGCTTTGAACCTGTTGTGGAAGCACAGAAGCCCCACGTGATGGCATTTCCCAGCCCTTTCCTCATTGTAGGCCTGTGGAATTCAGGGAAAAGCCTGGAGGTCAAAGGAAGCTTTGAGAAAAGCTGCAGCACCAGTGAGGAAAAGAAGGTGGAAGCTTTTATTTGATTTTTGTTAAAGGTTGTTCTGTCACCAGCAACTCTGCCAGCCAGCCCAGGCTTGGGTGTTAAAAACTTTGTTTGCATTTAACTCACCTGGGAAAAGCAAAATGGGAGGAAACACAAGTTTTTAAACTCTGCATCTTGGTCTTTTTTACACCTCAAAGCCCTTGGTGGTGTGGGAAGGAGGAGATTCAGGAGTGAGAACCAAGGACTTGCTTCCAAGGAGAATTTCTTTTTCCTTCTCTGCAAAAGGAGGAAGTGGGAGAAATGTTTAAAAGCCACTTAAGTGGTTTTATGCATTTAAAGGTGTAAAACCAGTTTAATGTGAATGAGACTGAAAGAACATGAGGCACTTCCAAACCAAGGCCTGGCCTTGGAGAAATGTGTTACTTATGAGTTTCAAACTAATGCACTGAACTGGTTCAGGGAACAGAAACTGTTTAAAATGCAGGATTATAATAATCAGCAGTGAAGTAAAATGAAATTTAAAAATTAAAATTAAATTTTAATTAAAAAAAGAGTTAAAATTAGGCCAGTTTAGGGAAAAAGAAGTGAGAGCCCCAGGGCTCTTCAATCAGTGCATGAAGAGCAGACACAGAACCCCTCAGAGCTCCCCTGGACACCAACTCCACAGGATTTCAATTATTGGTGGTATCTGTGCTTAATTTATCCCACTGTGTGGGGCACAGACCCAAAATAACCAGAGCAAGAAACAAAAAAATCCAAACCTGTTCACTTTGCAATTTGCTGCATCCCAACTTTACCTGGAAATGTGTTTTTAAAGCGCTGGGAATTTGCTGGGAATCCCAAATTTCCAGAGTTTTTCCATGTTTCCTTCAACATGCAAAATGGGCCAGAACAGAATAATGGAATATTCTGAGCTGGAAGGACCCCCAAGGATCATTGATTGCAACTCCTGGCCCTGCACAGACACCCCAAAATCCCACCCTGTGCCTGAGAGCAAACAGATCCCATCTTGAATTCCACCTTTTGACTTGGTTTTCATCCTACCAAAAGGAACACAAACAGGATATTCCTGAGGCAAAATTCTCTCAGATTAAAACTTGACAGCAAGGACTGTTTGCCAAGGGAATCTCATTCCCCCAGTTTGGCAGCACTTGCTGCAGTTACTAAACCTTCTCCGTGTCCACTGCTCAGATGCACGTCCAGAAAATCCCAACACAAAGAATTTGTTTCTGGGATTAATTCCCTGTAAACGCCACAAAGCCAAAGGGAACTTTGGTTGGGGAAGTTTCCTGAAGTTGTGCTGGCAGAGCATCTGCCAACAGGATGGAGCAGTCAGGAAGTGCACCGGGCTCTGAAGAGCAGAGCTGAGGAGGAAAACAGCCCAGAGGTGAAGTGGAGCGGCACCTGAAGGAAAAACTGTGGCTGCTCCAGATCAGGAATCCGTGTCAGGGCCGCAGATGCCACAGCAGTGAGGGAGGAACACCTGGCAGGGTTAACTGGCTGTGTGTTCCAGAGGAAAAGGCAGGAATGCCACAAGCAGAGTGATTAAAGCACCCCCTCCATTCCCTTTATTCCATTCCCAAAGCACCTTGGGCAGCAGCAGATCCAACACCAGACCCTCTTGGGATACACAACCTCATTTGAACACCCTGTGGGGTAAAACAAAGGGAACAGGCAGAGAACCTGCAGCCAGGAATGGAGGGGGCATTTCATAAAGTTCCCCAAATAGCCCGTAAAAATAAATATATTAATTAACCCTGCCCTTCTCTCCTGTCTCAGCATCCAGGACCAAACAGAGATCACAACTTCGTTTTGGTTGAGTGTCCTGGGACAACACACACCAAAGTTACTCCCTGGGTTACAACATCCCAAACCTTTAGGAAAACACGTTCCCTTTGAATCTCAGGAGCAGCTTCAGCCTTAGCCCTACAAACTATTCCAGGGCTTCGTCCTGATTATCCACTTCAGTTTTTAGTGCACACACATGAAACACAAACCAAGTGCAGGAGCTCCATTTATGGTGCCAATGGTGACAGAGCACCTGCCCAGCACAGCATTCCAGGCTGTCATTCCAGAGGGTTCCCAACTCATCCCAAAGGTGGGAGCGGGACAAGGCGCCGTCCCAGCGCGCCCCCTCCTGGCACAGCGCGGGCAGGACACCCAAAATGGGCCCAAATCGGTAAAAACGGCTCCAAACTCGGCTCGGATGCTGCGGGGAAAGGGATGAAAAATGGATTTATTACGAGAATAAACTCACAGTCACCGGGACCTCCAGGGTGTGGGACAAACACCCCGTGCCTGGGCCAATCCCCCCACACTGGCAGGACAACCAAGTGACAGTGATTTAGAGAGTTGGGATGATTCATCCCAAATTCCTGGTGGACACAAGAGGTGTCAGGTCCCCAAGAAAGGGCTGTGGGGCTGCTGCTGGCACTGCGGGGCACACTGGGCAGCAGAAATACCCTGGGTTGCTGCAGGGAAGGTGCCTGCAAAGGGATTTGGACTCTGCTCATCATCCCTCAAACTGGGTTTGAATTCAAACACCTCAACCCACAACTCTCCTGTGAGAGCACAGGTTGTTCTCCACAGCCAGCAGGGCTCAATTAATTAATTAATTAATTCTTTAATTCTTCAATTCTTCCCCTCACCTCACAGGTGGTGATGGGAAGGTCACACCTGCCCAAATGGCCAAAACCAGACTTACCTCCTCAGCCTTTCCAAGGAATCAATCCCCAAACCATCACACAGCCTGCAAGATGAACACATTTTCCACCTGACATTCAAAGAAAAAGCAACCACAGAAGGCTGACACCTTCAAACAGCAGAAAAATTACACAACTCGTGTTTATGGGTTATAAAAGCCCTTTTATAAAGCCATTTTTAAACAAAACCAAAAAGTTTACAAAAGAAAATAAAAGATACAGAAGAATGAGTTGCTTAATATATTCCAAAAAGGAGAAAAATAAAAGAGGGGACACAATTCCAACATGCTGAACAATAAAGGGTTCTTTTTTTTCCTTGTGGTTCTTTTTTTTAATACAAAATACAAGCGAAGGATACACATACTTAAAACAGAGCTCAGGAGCAGGTATGCAGTCCTGGGAACCCTTTCAAGAAAAGCAAAGCAGAGGGTTGTTATTTTTTTTTTTCTTTCTTTGCAGGTACATACAGAGACTGGAATATGTCAAATTAAGTAGCACAAAAGACCATCACACAATTCTACCAATGAATGTTGCACCTATAAAGTCACGAACATGGTCAACAGTCATGTTCACTTCAACCCCTTGGAAAAACAGAACAAAAAAAAAAAGAAAAAAAGAAGGAAGTTGTGGGGGTTTTTGCCTTTTAAATAAAGCAGTAATGTTACATTCAGACTTAACTCCCAGTACCATGTGGGTCTCAGTGTTGTCCAGGTATTGCAAGAGCTGCCAACCCCACTGGGCCCAGAGTGACTCTTTGCAGCTGCCCCTTCTCTCTCTGCTCTTGAGGTTAAAAACAAATCAAAATTAAAAGGATGGGGAGGGGAACTGCAAAGAGCCCATTTTTAGAAAAGCTCAGCAAATACTCAAGACAAATATCCATTGCATACCATGTGATGATGCCTTGCAGAGGCCCAAGGCCCTACCTGGAGTCTCCTCTACCTTTTCAAACTGATTATTCAGGGTCTGCTGTGACATGATGTGAAACAAAAAAATTACGTAGCTCTTATTTACAATTTTAATTCTGTAACAATTCCTTCTGCAGGAGGGGAGGAAAAATTAAAAGAAATTAAAAAAGAGAGCAAGTAAAACTCCCCAATCTTGTGAACACAAAGGGAACCAGGTGTCAGCCACTCCCATGTGCCACTCACACCTGAGCACTCACACACCAGAGACACAGCAAGTCTGGCTGAAGCTGATTGAGGATTCCTCCATCCCACCCACTCCCCCCTCCCAAAATATATATATAAAAAACCCCTTGCCCCAATATACAAAGCATATGCACAAAGGTGGTTTGCAGTCACACTGAGCATGCTGGACCAGGGGCAGGAAGGCTGAGCTGGGGCCAGCAGTGGTTGATACAGAGTCAGCACATGGCAGGACTTGACTAGACTTAGAAATATCTGTGGTTTGTTTTCAGTAGAAAGAGTTCCATGAAAAGACATTCAAATGCCAGTCAACTGCTGAAGTGGGAAGTCTAAAATGAGGACACACTCGATTTGGGGAGGTCTCAAAAGGACAGTCAGCTCTCAGAGCTCTGATGTTCCTCAGAGCACTTAAAAACCAAAAAGTCACCTTGGACAGTAAGAACAGCACAGTTAGTGTTGCTTCCTCTTAGGACTTCTATTTAAACCTCCCCAAACCATAGGAAAATATTCAAAAGTTCAGGGAACATCCTCTATTTGATCATACACATACAGAATATATAATTTCCACATATAGGTGTGACCCCCAAACTGTCCATCTCCTGTATTCCAGCACCTGCTTTGTGACAGTGTCCCTTTAAAATCCCTCTGCTGCACTTCCACGTCCTGCCTCCCCCAACAGATGAACATCCACTTCTCCATCCAACCCTAAACTCATGGAGCAGTTTGTAGCTTTGAAGAACCCAACCATGTGTTCAACAACATGATCTGTTATAAAAATAAACACTTCACAAACAAATTACAGAAAGCAAAGCACCAGTTTCTACAGCTCAAAAGCTTCCAGCATGTTACAGTTTGCTTCCCTCCCTCCTCAGCCTGGCTGCCTCAGTGTCTGTTGTACCTTTGTGACCATCATTAGTGGAGGGGGAAAAGAAAAAGGAAAAAAAAAAAAAGGACAAAGCAGGAATTCAGCAAATCTTCTGCCCCCACCCTGGCTGTCCATCACCTGCTGTGCTGGCACAGGAGCTGGGCAGGCTCAGCACCATCACCTGGCACTGGGAGTCACCCCAGGGTGCTGCTTCTCTCCCCTCACACTCCTCTGTTTTGAAGTTAAAACCAAATGAAAAGCTCCTCAGCTGCCCCTTTGTGTCAGGATCTCCCCCACAGCCCCCTCTGAACCTGTTTAGCTCAGCATCCTCCTGCTGATCACACAGAAACTTTGATGTGCAATTCCAACTGAAACTGCCCCTTCTGACTCCTCAAACCTTGTGGGCAGTTCCAGGCAGGACTATTGGAATAAACTGCAACACCTGACATGGTGGTGGGGACTCAGAATGGCCAAAAGAACATAAAAAGCAAATTATAAACTCCTATTTTGTAGGGGTAAGAGCAGGGCAGGGCTCTAGACTGACTCAACTTTGGAATGCATCTATTGACCTCCCTGCAAGGGCTCCAAAGCTACAGCTGTGGAACAGAGGACCATCTTGCCAAAGCCTTCTTTCTCCTGGGAATGAAACCTCCTGCTCCATGAAGAACTATCCCTGCTCCCAAAGAAAGGCATTTGCACAGCTCTCCTTCAAGAGATCAGAATGCTCAACACAAATTAATTCCAAAGGACATTGGAAAATGTGAAGGTGCTGCTGCTGCAAAATGGTGTGTGCTGAAAAATAATAAAAATATTAATGTAAACTGCTGCATTTTAACAGAGGAGCCAAGAGACCATCAGGGTGTAGTGTTTTTGCATTACTCAGCAAAACAGGAGGATTTAGAAAAGGTTATAAACCCCCCAAAGGACAGGATTCCCAGTGTTTGGGTTGTGACAGACTCAGACAGGATCCTGTAGCCTGGAATGACTGTGTGAGAACACAGAACAGCTCTGTGAGATAAAGGGCATAAAATAACCCAGTCCCAACCTGAACTGAGGACAACAGGAGGTTTTGCACAGCCTGAACTTTTCTTAACCGTTAGGAAAAACCCCTCAAAAATATATTTTAAGTGGAATTTACAAAATACAGAGTTCAGAAAGATCTGGTCTAGCAGGTGAAGACTCAGCTGTTTGACCAGATCAGCTGGAATAATCCTTGTACACTTTAATACCAAAAAAAAAAATCCCCTAAGAACCCAATGGACAAGAGCAGCTTGGAACACAGTCTGGACTGAGGGGGAACAACTGTGTGAACCAGACACTTGCACAAGTGTTTGTTACCCCCAGATTTCCTCCAAATGGTGTTTAAAACACGGCCATTTATTTTCCTGTATTACCCAAGCACAGGAACAGAGGGAATGCAAGAGACTCTGCCCTCCCAGACATCAGGGAAGAGGTGTGGGGATCACATTCACTTCTTTTTCAAGATTGGTACCTCACTCCAGCCTTAAGCTGTTCTGCAAAGTTAAACCCCTTAAAAAATCAAAGATTTACAATGGAAACAACGATGATCTTTATTGTAACGGCAACAGTAGTTTCAGGAGAGTAAAGAACGTTAGAGAACTTAATTTTTATAAGCCAAGGTAAAGTAATTTACCAGCCTCAATTAAAAACCAGGGCTATGAACCACACAAGACAATCACTTGGCTGTTGTGTTTAATATTCCATTCCCCAGTTGAGCTCCACACTGTGCTCAGCATCCTCAGGCTCCCTATGGATTCAGCCAAGTGTCCTTCCTGATCATATTAGTGTATCACAACTAAGAGCTCTCTAAAATCCAAACAGGATTAAAGATCTGGTAGGCATGTGCTACCAGAGATCCAACTAATTAGCTGCCTTATGTTACCTTCAAGAGGCTGGTTACAAAATGGGTAGTTCTGAGACAAAAAAATAGGATGCAAAAGCTTGTCAGCTGGAAGATAACTGTGAGCAACATACAGAGCACGAAGGGTTTAAAGGAAACAAAAAGAGAAAGAAAAATGGCAGGTCCAGTTTTCAGTATTTCCAACAAACATGGCAGCAACCTCTGCATCAGGGTTTGAAAACCAAGGTTTGTGTAGTTTAATGGAGGTTTAAAAAACCAAAAAGGATATGGCTGCTTTGATAAAAACACATTAAAATGCCACCAACCACACACATCTCGAGTGTCTTGCATTTAGAGGGACATCCTGCTCTCCCCTTCTGGAACAACAGCCCTGCCTCACTGCCCCCAGCACTCCCCTCCCTCCCAGCTCCATCTTCCCACTGCTCCCACCAGCACTTCCCAGGCTCAGGAGGGGCCAGCAGGGGTGGGAGCAAAGCCTGGCCCAGGGTGGGATGGAGGGACATGAGGAATGGGATGATGGGGATGTTCCCTGCCTGCTGTGCCCACTGCAGCTGCACAGGCTGAGGGACCACCAGAGCTCCTCTGAGGACAGAGGGAGGGAGAGGAGAGAAACACTGAGGCCTGACTCATGGGATCCAAGACTGACCAGAGCACTACAGGAATCCTCTGCTTCACATCCCTCGCCCCAAAAGCTGAAGAATTTACTTTGACCCTATCCATTAGGGGGTTTTTGTCCTTGGAAAAACTCTGAAGACATTTTCCACAACACCAAATGGAAACCGGTTTTAAAAGTTTTTGCAATTTCTCTTCCTTATTCTGCCCATCTACAGCCAACCCTGAAGGAACAAAGTGGAGTAAATGGAAGTGGGAAGCTTGGAAGTTGTGTTATCTGGATTTGTATAGAATGGGCTGCAATTTGCCTACAGCAGAACAGTTTTCTATCCAGCAAAGACAAAAAAAATCTCCCATCATAATTGGAGGGTCTTTTCTAAACCAAAGACACTGGACCATCTCTGAGTCTCTTGATTGCTTTCCATGAAAAACGTGCCTGAAGCCAAGAAACACAGGTTTCCTCCCTGGGTCTCCTTTGCCTCCATTGGAATTAGATCAACTACATTTTTTCTGAGAGTGAACTTGTCTCAACAAAAGTCTGTTAAAGCATAGGTTCATTTTTCTTTTCCCATATATTCAAATACAGAATAATACTTTTAAACAACTCTTACCAGCACTGGGAAATCTATTCTACTTAAGGATTTGTAAGTATGGTTTCCACATAATCAGTCTCAAACCTTATTGCTTCACAACTGCAATATCCCTTGAAAAAAAATATATTTAATGGTCTGTTAATTTGTCTCAAATGGCTTTCAGGTTTGGAGGGGGAGGGAGAACGGAATGGCCAACAGAGAACATTGACTTCAAAATATTACTGTATAAGGGTTTCCTCTTATTAAAAAAGGATACACTGTATTAAACAGCTGAAAGTAAAGACAGCATTCAAAGCCCATGAGTCAAGCCACAGCCAAAACCGTGTTCTACCCCTAAGTATGTTTTTCTTTTCCTTTTTCTTTTTTTTCTCTTTTTTTTTTAAACAAAGATTTCCTCAACTGCCATTTAATCTTCACCAGAGGGTGCTTCATCTTCAGATCCCTCATCCCCTGACTTCTCTGGTGGAGGGCTGGCTGATTTTTTCTTTTCTGGGGGGCTTTCAGGCTCTTCATCCTCTTCTTTGGGGGACGGGGTCTTTTCTTTCGTGGCCTTGGAGGCTGTGGGGCGACCTGCCTTCCCTTTGCCTTTCACTGGGCTGGGGGTCACTGAAACAAGAAAGACCTTGTAAAACTCACCATCAGCAAACACAGAGAGAGCCACAAACAGGATTTACAAGTCACTTCAGCACCAGGTTTCATTTTGCTTTGGCCAGACCCCCCACACAGTGGGGTTTGAACTCCGTATTAGCAGCTACCAAGACTTTAATGCTATTTAATTGCAAGTCCTGACTAATTGCTGGATATGACACCATAAATGAACACAGCTCTTGTCACACCAGAACACACATCACTATTATAAGTTTAAACCTCCTGCAGAAATGCATCCATTTTCCCCTTGGTTCAGATCTCCCCACCTCTCTCCCCCGTGAAAACATCCCAAAGTCCCAAACAAAGCCACAAATCCTCTTATTTGGCTACAAGGCATAAAGAGTAAGAGTAGGGAAGGTTTTGAATACTATGCAGTGTTTACCAACAAGACACAGATACTAATTCAGCCCCTAAAGTAAGAATTAAAGCCACCTTATTATCTCATATTACAGCTTTTATCATGGAAATTTAGCCCTTCAACATTGCTGTGGGTGGTTACTCACTCCAAGATTTCCACCAAGTCCTCTAACAGCAGAAAAAAGAGGCAACACAGGTCTCCAAAGCAAACTGAGCCCGTCCTTTGCAGCCTCACCTGTAGCCTTTAGCCTGGGCTTGGGCATTTTCTTTTCTTTCCTCTCTGGCTTGGATTTCTTGGAGACCTTCTTATTCTTCTTTTTTGAACTGCCATAATCACTGTCATCATCATCTTCCATGAGGAAGTCTTCATCACTTCCTGAATCTGCTGGAAGCATAAAGAAAGTTCAGGTTTTAGGGAAAAAGAGGAAAGGGAGCAGAAGATGCAGTTGAGGGACCTGCCATTTGAAGTGGGAGACAGGACCTTGGGAGCTTTCACTGATCTGCTGTGCTGAAAAATGTAATTTAGTTTTTACACCATCTGAAAGTGGCATCAATGCCTTAAAACCAGAGGGAGAGTGAGAAGCATTGAGAGCTGTACAATAATCCTTCAGGGCTGTTTACAAAGACATACATCTCTGGGAAACACACACAGCTTTGAGCATGAATTTTGGATGTGGAAACCCTAAGCTTGGTCTGTTGGAAAGTAAATCACCAAGAAGGACAATTTAGGCCTTCAGTGTCACAGTCAAAAAGCAAACTGTTCCTTTTGCTGTGTGGCCAGACCCATAAACTCCCCTCTGGTACTGAACCCTTTTACCAACCCCATTTACTCACTCTCCTGGAACTGGGCCTCATCATCCTCCTGCTCCTCCTCCTCACTGCCCACGTCCTCCATGAGCATCTCCCGCTGTTTGGAGGCCGCTTTGGACGCCGCCTGTCGCTGCTGGCGAACGTTTTTGTGGTCCTCCTTCTCATCCTCACTGTCCTCTGCAGCAAAAGCCACCAAGCTGTGATGAACACCCAGCACAGCCCCTCTGCCTCCAGGCAGCTCATGGGCAAAGCTCAGGTCATTTATGAGAGAGTTAATCAAGACACTTATTAACTGAGCTGTGAGGACAACACACTCACATTCAACAAATAAACCCCTTTCTGTGGTCACCCAACTACCAATAACCTCTTTTTTTTTACTTTTCTTTCTTTTTTTTTTTTACCTGCAGGCCTTTTCCTGGATTTGGAGGCTGCCCTCTTATTCTTGTCTGGCTTAGCCTTTTTTCCTTTTTTGCTTTTTTGAGAGCTCTCATAGTCACTGTCAGCTTTGCCATCATCTGCTCCTATGTCATCATCTTCACTGCCAAAATCTTCATCTGCAAGGAAAAGGTACCAAGATGAAGTTTCTTGGGTAATTTTGAAATATGGATGAAAACTACAGGGCAGAGATTAACAAATCTACCCACCTGTGAGGACAAACTTTATAATATCATCACATTACACCAAAAAAAACACATTATCCCAAGCCAGGGTGGGAATTAATAGAGGCAGAATTCAGTTTAAAGTCAGTGTATTAGAAGTGCTGCTGCTCCTCCAGTCAAACTGTGTCAAATCTACTCCTGCAACTCTCACCAACTGGTTTGGAAGATTCACTGCCTATTTCGAAGCTGTATCAGCACAATGTAGGTACCTGCTGAGTGTGAATCATCTTTCTTAGTCTTCACATCTTTGTCTTCTGAATCCTCACTGCAAATGAGAGAAAGATCAAAGTTGGACTCTGCTGTTTTGGCTTCGATTTCAGTCACTGTTGTGTGGAAAATAACAATTTTTAAAGAGCAAACTGGGTGGGAAACATTCACTTCTCCTGGACATTGACACATTTTACTTTGGGATTACCTGGATGTTTATGCAGTAATATCACAGCTGGGAAGATGATGTTCAAACTCTGGAGGACACTTAAATTACATGGAGTCCAGTGAACCAACCAGGCAAAAATCAGGCTGAGGTGAACCACACACCCCACTCTGAACTCTACCAACATGGCTCACTTTTAACCATAATTTGGATGGTTTATGTGCTGAATCTAAGAGGGAATAAAGGTTTATTCTGAATAGGTTTATAGTCTTTATGTCATTGTTTAGATCCCACTCTGGGCAGGAGCTGCAGAGCTCTGAACTGGCACTGGTTTGGTCCAGGCTCTCTCAAAGGATCTGATCTCTGAGGGAGAATAAAAGAACAAGAACCAGGTGGCAGAACTTGAGGTTCTGTCTGTCATGAAAACAGAGAAATAATTTAACAGGTCTCTTGGGAACCATTTAAGGACCATGGCTGTGAAATGGGAGAAACTTTCCCTGTGAGTTCAGCAGGGCATCCCTGAGAACTGGAGCAACTCAGTTACCAGAGCAAGTGATAACTGTGTTTATGAATCAGACAAAATGAGAAAAAAAGAACCACAACACAAACAAATGCCCCCATCCCATTTAACCTCTGAGCACACTGCAAAATGAACTGCACCTTGCCATAACTCACCTGGAGAGCCATCCCAGCTGCCAGTTTTGGGGACTCTGATCATATTCCTCCCCATCCCAACTGTCTGGCTCTGGCAAGCCATTTTAGTGCTGAAGTACCAGTGGCAAGAGCTTTACATGTGATTTCTCTGTCTCCTCAGATAAGGAGGAACCACCTCACTGTCTAAGCTGGTTATGCAAGTTCTGTCAGTGAGAGCTGCCCATCCATCTCACACTGCAGATCTGAACTCCACTCACTCCAATTCCTGGTGGGAGATCCTGCTCCTCACACACAGGCCAAGGTTTGGAGACACATCCCCAACAGCTCAAGTACTTCCCTTACCTGTCCTCCTGAGAGTTCTTCCCAGACCTCCTCTTGTTTTTGGCCTCTCGGGGAGACGAGCGGATTTTCTTGGATGGGGGACCCGAATCTCTTCCATAATCTTCGTCTGGATGGGACAGGACAGGACAGGACAAAAGAGGTTTGAATCAAACTCCCACTTCCTCCCAGCAATCTGAATCCCTCAGCTCTAACTTAAACTGAGCATTTCATGCACAACAAAAAGAGACCCTTAAAAAAAACAAAACAAAACACAAACAAACAACAACCACCAAACAAAATCATAAAGTTTCAAACAAGGTTTTATAGAAGCAAAGTCCTGTCTTAAACTACTGATTTACCTTTTCTTCTGCCAACAGCACAATAAAAATGCTGTGTACAGTCAAGTCTGACACTGGGGGATTAAGAAACATAAAAAGCCTCACAAGAGAACATAGAATCTCATTTTACAGTTAGGCAGTTATTATATAAACCTATAAAAATTAACATTAATAGGTATTTCTGCATGTTTTTAACAGCAAACACAACTCACTGTCCTATGATGGGAAGAAAAAGAATGTCATTATACAGGAGTTTACAGCACAACTTCTTACAACTATTACACAATAACCTTATTGAATTAGTAACAGGGCTGCAATTAACATATTTGCTTCATATTAATTATCAGTGTGATCTGATAACAAACAGCAGCCTCGTGTCTGTCTTCTAAGAACTCAAAACATGTTCCATGTGGCTTCCAGAAAACTTTCTTTAATTCACACAGAACACAAAGATTGTATTTTTTTTAGGGGCAATCCCCCCAAATGCCTGGTATTATGGGCTCAAGTAGAGTCCACTAAAATAAATGGAAAACATATTTTACTGTAGAAAAAGTGGCATCAGGGAGATTCAGAACATAACACAGAGCAAGGGAGGAAGTTGCTGCCAAGAGCCTCAAGGCACTACAACAATACAAGCATTAAATAATAAGATTTCTATCACTATTGTTTGTTTAACACAAAACATATGAAAAATCACTATATTTTCTAATACTTATTAACAGTTCAGGCTGTGAAGAGCAGAAACTCCTTAGAATTAAAAAAAAAAAGAATTAATATACATGGCAATAATGAACAGAATATTATACTGATAAGGAAAAAGTCATTTACCAGCATCATCTGATTCCTGAAACTGGGAGTAATCGACCACCTTCCTGTTCCTGGTAAAAAAGCAGGAAAAAAACATTAGGAATTCATAATTACAGAGAGACAAAAGCTTTCTTTAAGTAACAAGGAAGTTCCATATCCTGGGTTCCAGTGCTGGATTTGTAGCCCAGAAATATCCCAAGGAAACTCTCACAGTCAGTCACCTCCACAAGTGAACACAGAGTATATTCCAGCATTTTCCTATGAGGTATTACAATAGTCTGGATTGTCATCTGAGTCTGAAAAGGCTTTTTGATAAGTACACCAATATTACCATCAGTATCATTTCTGAACTGTTCTGCATTTCTGCTTCTCACAGCTCAACATCCCCACAGACACACTCACCCCTCTCCTGGGATGTTGGATTTCCTGTGTGATCCCTGTTCCCAAAGCATTCCAAGTTTTCCCTGGGCCTTCTGGGGATTTCCTGCAGGAGCTGCAGGGACTCCAGGAAGGTGTCAGAGCTGTCACCCAGCCTGGCTGTGTCACCCAGTGAGAGCAGACACTCATTTCCCCAAATTGTGTCTTTGGTGATGAACATGGACCTGTAATTGTTCCCCTCTCTGGCAGCTCCTCTGCCCCTGAACCAAACAGAGAGTGGCACTGAGGGATCCCCAATTCCACACAAAATCAGTTACCTGCACAAGCAGCTCTGACTGAAAATGCTGCCTGACTGGCCAAGAAAATCAGATCTGCTTCTCTAACCTACTGAGGCCTCAAAAGTGAAATATAAATAATTGGTGGCTATTTTATCAGCACTTTGTCAATCAAGTCACAGCTACTTTACTGACAAGATGTAACTGCCCTGAAATGCAGCTACTGGAGGGAATCAAAGCAGCCAGGAAAACCAATTACATTTGAGTTAACTGATAATGGCTCCAAACCCTCCCTGTAACAACTCACAGGGAAGAGGAGGAGGAGCCACAGCTGGAAACGGCCCCAGATATTTGAACACCCCCTCCCTCCACAGTCACTTCTGACAATCCTGTTTAATATTTTTAAGTTGGATATCAGGAAGAAATTCTTTGCAGAGAGAGTGCTCAGGGATTGGAATGGGCTGCCCAGAGAGGGGGTGGATTCCCCATCCCTGGAGGGTTTTCAGCTGAGCTTGGCCGTGGCACTGAGTGCCATGATCTGGTAAAGGGACTGGAGTTGGGCCAAGGGTTGGACTTGATGGTCTGGGAGGTCTTTTCCAACCCAATCCATGCTGTAATTCTGTGATTTTGTGGATGTGGCACTGAGTGAGAATCCACCATGTCTTGATCCAACCCTACTGTGATCACCAGCCCAGGGCACGGAGTGCCCTGGGCTGGTGATCACAGTGGGGTTGGATCAAGGGTTGGACTTGATGATCTCAGAGGTCTTTTCCAACCCAATCCAAAGCCAAAGATCAATTTTATTCTGCAGGAATCATCACATGAGCTCACTTGGACAGCTGGAAAAGTCAGGAAAACATGGATCAAGTCCCTGCCCAGCACCTCAGAGCACGGCAAAGAGCAGCCACTCCAGCCCCATCCACACAGGGATCCATCCCCCCTTTCCTCTCTTTCCCTCCTCCTGCTCTTCAGACTGGGCAGCTCCACCTTCAGCTCCCACAGACCATGAACATCTTGCACTGCTCAGCTGAAAGACACCCAAAGTCATCTCTCTTGTGGTTCTTGATCCATTTCAATCGATTTCAAGCTGCACAAGTGCCTCTCATTCATGGCTTTCAGCACCACCTTCAAAAGGTGAAGGAGCAAAAGTCTGTTTCCCCCCTACACCAAAACAATCACAAAGCAAAAACCAAAACAAATCCAAAAGGAAAAACAACAAACAAAAAGCACAACCCAAACAAACAAACAAAAGGAAGGCAAGAGCAGTCACTGATTCGTACAGGTTGAATCCCATCCAAGCCTCAGAGCACGTGTGAGTGGAGCAAAGTCCAAGAGCAGCGGGTGCAGAGCCACTCACAGCCCGAGGGGGAAAACACCAACCCAGGAACACAAACATTGCCAAGGCTTTGATGGCTCCTCATCCAGGGATTTCCATCCCATTCCAACAGCCAGTCCTGCTGCAGATTTTGCCTTCAGACCCATCTCACAGGCCCAGGGCAGTGACCCTTCCCTTGTACCCAGCCCTGGTGGGGCCATACCTTGAGTGTTGTGTTGAGTTCTGCGCCCCTCAGGTCAG
>VWZD01000823.1:50449-63892 GCA_013396695.1 Sakesphorus luctuosus | reverse complement strand
GGCTAAACCAGGGCTGAGCCAGGGCTAAACCGAGGCTAAACCAGGGCTGAGCCAGGCTTAACAGCCACTCCTGTGGCTTTACAGGGTGACTTCAACTTCCCAGTTGGGATCCCGAGAGCAGGAACTGGTTGGGGCTGTCAGAGCTGGGGCTGGAGAGGGTTGGGTTGGATGGGGAAGGTCACCCAGTGCCACCCCTGCCCTGGGCAGGGACCCCTCCCACTGTCCCGGGGGGCTCCAGCCTGGCCTTGGACACTCCCAGGGATGGGGCAGCCACAGGGGATTCTCTGGGACCGATCCCTTCCCAACATCCCAGCTCCCCCTGCCCTCTCCCAGGGTAACTCCCCCCCCCATCCTGGCACTGCCCAGGGGGCTCAGCTGCCCCCTCAGCCTCTCCTCTCCCTCTCTCCACAGTTTTCCTGCTGTGGGGGGGACGAGTATCGGGACTGGGGGGTCAACCAGTACCACTCGTGCAACAGCAGCGGCCCCCTGGCCTGTGGGGTGCCCCACTCCTGCTGCATCAGGAAGGTGAGGTGGAATCCCAGCTGGAGGGGTGGGATGGACTCCCAGGGGGTGGATTTGCTGATCCAGGAGCTCCCGGGCTGGAATTCAGGAATTCCCTCCCCTCCCTCCAAGCCCGGCTTTGCTGCTCAGACTGAGCTCAAGGCTCTGACCCTTCTCTGCTGATCCCAACCTGCTCCTGGGGGTCCTCAATCCAACAGAACTCTGGGCTAAAATCCCTGGAGCTGGGACAAACCCTCCCAATATCCCTGATTTCCTCAGCCAACACCCCAAAAAGGGGATGCTGAGCCTCATCCTGGTGGCACAACCCCCTGCAGGGTCCAAACTCCAGGAATATCCGAGCCTTGGCCACATCCCAAGGATCTCAGGGCAGGATTTGTCATCAGCTTTCTATTGTCTGGGGGCTTTTAGTGGCAAAAAGGGAGAAATGTGGAGTGGCTTCATTAGCAGTGGGAGCCTGACATGCAAATGAGCTGCAGAAATAATTGGAGCTCTAATCAGGGCGTTGATTGCCAATCCTGGAGCTCCTGGGGGTGGGATTGGAAACTGCTGGGCTGTCCTGGGGGGTGCAGGGAGGGGGGTGNTCCCTCTGGATTCTCCCAGTTTTAATTCCCAGATTTCCCCCTGGATTCTCTCCCTTTTAATTCCCAGATTTCCCTGTGAATTCTCCCAGTTTTATAGCCCAGATTTCCCCCTGGATTCTCCCAGTTTTATATCCCAGATTTCCCTCTGGATTCTCCCAGTTTTAATTCCCAGATTTCCCCCTGGATTCTCTCCCTTTTAATTCCCAGATTTCCCTGTGAATTCTCCCAGTTTTATAGCCCAGATTTCCCCCTGGAATCTCTCCCTTTTAATTCTCAGATTTCCCTCTGGATTCCCCCAGTTTTAATTCCCAGATTTCCCCCAGTTTTATATCCCAGATTTCCCCCAAATTCTCCCAGTTTTAATTCCCAGATTTCCCCCTGGATTCTCTCCCTTTTAATTCCCAGATTTCCCTGTGAATTCTCCCAGTTTTATAGCCCGGATTTCCCCCTGGATTCTCCCAGTTTTATATCCCAGATTTCCCTCTGGATTCTCCCAGTTTTAATTCCCAGATTTCCCCCTGAATTCTCCCATTTTTAATTCTCAGATTTCCCCCTGGATTCCCCCAGTTTTAATTCCCAGATTTCCCCCTGGATTCTCCCAATGTTAATTCCTCTTCCCAGGATTTCCCTGTGGCTGTTCCCAGTTTTAATTCCCTCTGGATTCTCCCTCTCCCCACAGGCCCCGGGGGAGGTGGTGAACACTCTCTGTGGGTACAGGACACTCCAGAGGGAGGTGAGTTTGGAATTCCCGAGGGATTTGCTGCTCCTTCATCCCAAATCCCCCCAACCCAAGTGGTGGGAAGAGTCCAGAGGTCCCTCCTGGTTTGGTGCTTGGGTGGGAATCCCCTTTCATGGCTTTTCCCTGGAATTCTGGGCTGTTCCTCAGGCTCACAGAGCTCAGGGGGGGTTTGGGGGTTCCCTTGGAATTCCTGGGCCACGACATCCCTGGGGGGTTTGGTGGGAGAGCCTCTGGAATTGCTGAGCTGGGCTTGGAGCTGTGGAGGTGGGAGAGGAGCTGAGTTTGGGGTTGGATCAAAGTTTTTTGGGAAGATCCAACCCAAGGAATCCATTCCCAAACCTCAATTCCCAATGCCAAGAGCATTCAGGTCCCTTGGTGGATCCACCCCTGGAATTGCTGAGCTGGGCTGGGACCTTTGGAGGTGGGAGAGGAGCTGAGTTTGGGGTTTCCAGAGGTGACCACAGGGCAGGGTCAGTTTTTTGGGGTGATCCAACCCAAGGAATCAATTCCCAAACCTGAATTCCCAAACACTCCTCATGCCACACCTTTGGCTTCCAAGGAAGAGCAAGACAAGGAACAACATCCCCCAATGCCAATCCCCCAATGCCAAGAGCCCAGGCTGGTTCTCTGCCCCTTTTCCAGCCCCTGGAGCTGCTCAGCACCATCCACATCCAGGGATTTATCCCTTGGAATTCCTGGGCCACGACATCCCTGTGGGGTTTCAGGTCCCTTGGTGGATCCACCCCTGGAATTGCTGAGCTGGGCTGGGACCTTTGGAGGTGGGAGAGGAGCTGAGTTTGGGGTTTCCAGAGGTGACCACAGGGCAGGGTCAGTTTTTTGGGGTGATCCAACCCAAGGAATCAATTCCCAAACCTGAATTCCCAAACACTCCTCATGCCACACCTTTGGCTTCCAAGGAAGAGCAAGACAAGGAACAACATCCCCCAATGCCAATCCCCCAATGCCAAGAGCCCAGGCTGGTTCTCTGCCCCTTTTCCAGCCCCTGGAGCTGCTCAGCACCATCCACATCCAGGGATTTATCCCTTGGAATTCCTGGGCCACGACATCCCTGTGGGGTTTCAGGTCCCTTGGTGGATCCACCCCTGGAATTGCTGAGCTGGGCTGGGACCTTTGGAGGTGGGAGAGGAGCTGAGTTTGGGGTTGGATCACAGTTTTTTTCGGAAGATCCAACCCCAGGAATCAATTCCCCCCCCTCAGTTCCCAGTCCCAATCCCCCCCCCCAAGCCCAGGCTGGTTCTCTGCCCCTTTTCCAGCCCCTGGAGCTGCTCAGCACCATCCACATCCAGGGATTTATCCCTTGGAATTCCTGGGCCACGACATCCCTGTGGGGTTTCAGGTCCCTTGGTGGATCCACCCCTGGAATTGCTGAGCTGGGCTGGGACCTTTGGAGGTGGGAGAGGAGCTGAGTTTGGGGTTGGATCACAGTTTTTTTCGGAAGATCCAACCCCAGGAATCAATTCCCCCCCCTCAGTTCCCAGTCCCAATCCCCCCCCCCAAGCCCAGGCTGGTTCTCTGCCCCTTTTCCAGCCCCTGGAGCTGCTCAGCACCATCCACATCCAGGGATTTATCCCTTGGAATTCCTGGGCCACGACATCCCTGTGGGGTTTCAGGTCCCTTGGTGGATCCACCCCTGGAATTGCTGAGCTGGGCTGGGACCTTTGGAGGTGGGAGAGGAGCTGAGTTTGGGGTTTCCAGAGGTGACCACAGGGCAGGGTCAGTTTTTTGGGGTGATCCAACCCAAGGAATCAATTCCCAAACCTGAATTCCCAAACACTCCTCATGCCACACCTTTGGCTTCCAAGGAAGAGCAAGACAAGGAACAACATCCCCCAATGCCAATCCCCCAATGCCAAGAGCCCAGGCTGGTTCTCTGCCCCTTTTCCAGCCCCTGGAGCTGCTCAGCACCATCCACATCCAGGGATTTATCCCTTGGAATTCCTGGGCCACGACATCCCTGTGGGGTTTCAGGTCCCTTGGTGGATCCACCCCTGGAATTGCTGAGCTGGGCTGGGACCTTTGGAGGTGGGAGAGGAGCTGAGTTTGGGGTTGGATCACAGTTTTTTTCGGAAGATCCAACCCCAGGAATCAATTCTCCCCCCTCAGTTCCCAGTCCCAATCCCCCCCCCAAGCCCAGGCTGGTTCTCTGCCCCTTTTCCAGCCCCTGGAGCTGCTCAGCACCATCCACGTCCGGGGGTGTATCCACGCCGTGGGGCTTTGGCTCAAGGACAACTTCGAGGCCACGCTGGGCATTGTGTGCTCCCTGCTGCTCCCCCAGGTACGTGCTGCTCCCACCACACCTTCCTCAGCTTTGCCACTCAGCTGGAGGAGGAAAATCCTTCATTTTTAGTGCTTTTCCCCCTCCGGTTCCATCCCTGATTTGTGACTTGGGTGGGAAAACTCTCAGGGAGAGTCCTTGGGAAATGAACGTTTTATGGCTCTGTTGGCTGACTCAGAACACTCCGAAATGTAATTATTGATCAAGTAACAGCCCTGAGAGCAGATCAGGCCCTTCTGAGCACAGCAAATCCCCCTCTCTGTGTTTTCTGAGCAAACAGGGCAGGGACAGCCCCAAACCAGGGGCAGGAACAGCCCCAAACCAGGGGCAGGAACAGCCCCAAACCAGGGGCAGGGACAGCCCCAAGGACCAGGGGCAGGGACAGCCCCAAACCAGGGGCAGGGACAGCCCCAAACCAGGGGCAGGGACAGCCCCAAACCAGGGCAGGGACAGCCCCAAACCAGGGCTCAGATGTTCAGGATGAGAACCCGAGTTGGGAGGAGGTTTGTGCCCAATCCTGGCCGTGATTCCAGACTTTTCTCTTCCTTGAGAACCTGCAGATGAGCCCAGGGATTCTGCTGTGCTGCCCCTGGGAGGGGTGAGGGGCACCAGGGTGGGGTGGGCAGTGCCACAGGCGGGGTGGCACACGGAGAGCCCATTAGAGGAACCTCCCGTTGGGTTCCTCATCAACCTCCCGACGGGAAGCTGCTAATTGGGAAGGATGAGGAGCAGAATCAGGGCTGGCCACGAGGGGTCCTGCTGGATCTCAAGAGCTCTGCAGTGATTGCTCCGTCCTGCTGGGAGAAGCTCTCAGTGAAGAGCCTCAGCCATCCCACCTGCTCGTGGGTTTCCCATAGAAACCAGTCTGGGGTCCCCCAGTTTGGGAGGGGACGGAGGTGCCGATGGGCAGGAGCTCCAGCACTGCCAGGAGAAGGTGGGAATGGTCTCCCCAAAGTGCTGATGCCACGGGGAAAGGGAGGGTTGGTGTGAGGAGGGGACAGTGCCTTGGGATTTGGGGATTGGGGATTTGAGATTGGGGCTTTGGGCTTTGGGATTGAGATTTGGGGTTTGGGATTTGGGGTTGGGGATTTGGGGTTGGGGATTTGGGGTTGGGGATTTGGGGTTGGGGATTTGGGGTTGGGGATTTGGGGTTGGGGATTTGGGGTTGGGGATTTGGGGTTGGGGATTTGGGGTTGGGGATTTGGGGTTGGGAATTTGGGGTTTGGGGTTTGGGATTTGAGGTTTAGGGTTTGGGGTTTGGGGTTTGGGGTTGGGGATTTGGGGTTTGGGATTTGGGGTTGGGGATTGTTGCTGCCTCTTCTCCTCTCTGCCATTCCATCCATGCCCAAAGCCCTTCCCTGGGAGCAGCCCCAGAGCAGGGGGGGATGTTCCCTCCCCTCCTCTGAGGAGGAGAAATCCATGAAATCCAGCCTGGCATTCCATAAAAAATGCAGACCCAGCGGGGTTTTTGCAGCTCAGCATCTTCATCTCCTGAGTCTTTGAGTCACCACAGTTCCCTCTCCCTCTGCAAGATTAATTTGGGATTTGTTTGCTCTTTGGTGTCCCCAGGAGTGTCCTCGAGTGGCTGACACGGCTTTAATGGAGTGGAAAATGGGGATAAAAGGGATTTTTCCATCTGCAGCCACGACCTGGACAAGAGGCTGCTCCATAAATGCCAATTTAGGGAAGGGAAAGTCAATAAGAGAGAAAGGCTTTGCTTTTTGCTTCATTAGCTCTGGGGAAGCCTGAGATGATTCACTGTCTGGGGGCAGCAGGAGCTGCAGCTTCCAGCCCTCCTTCTCTTGGACACTGAGGTGGGAAGGAGGTTGGAGCCTCTTCCTGCTTTGCTTCCCAAACTTCCTGACTCCCTGATCCCCATCAGCCATCAGTGGGTCCCAGGCAGGAGGATTTGGGGGCACTTTGGGCCATCCCAGCCCTGTTGGGACAATTCCCAAAGGCAAAGTGCTCATTCCAAAGGATCCAATGGATCTGAGCTCATTCCAAAGGATCCAATGGAATTGAGCAAAGCTGGAGCTTAGCCCCAAAGCTCTTCCTGATCAGTCTGATGTAGGAGACCCAAATCCTTGGCTTGGGCCTGGCAGAGTCATGGCATGGCTTGGATTCGGTGGGATCCTGAAGATCCTCCCATGCCACTGTCCCAGGGAGCTCCAGCCTGGCCTTGGCACTGCCAGGGATGGGGCAGCTCCTCTGGGCACCTTCGCTTGGCTGGGAGAGACCTTAAAGCCCATCTGAGTCCCCCCAGAGACTCCTGGGGACTCTCCACTGGGTTATTTATTCATTCCCACGATATCCAGAGGGCTTTGGGTTTCTTTGGGGTTGCATTTAACCCCCCCAAAAAACTCCTCAGGCAGAGGCAGAGCCGAGACCTCCCGACACAGCCCTGAACTGCAGGCAGGAAGAACAGGCAGTTCCCTCACTGCAATGACCCTCCCACACTCCCATCTCAGGGCTGGCAGAAAAGCAGCTTTTGGGGGTTTTTAGGCTCAGCTTTGATGAGTTGTGGCCCCACCACGTTGCTGTGCAGCAGCTCCTGCAGAGCAATAACAGCGACGCCGGCGCTGAAACTCCCTTGGCTGGGGAGAACGGGGAGCCCTCAGAGCCAGGGATATTGGATCCATCCATATTGCTGACAGCTCTTGGTGTGCTCATTACGGGAGAGAGGAGAGTTAGAGGCAGACTGGGACGGGGATGGTTCATAACTCAGGCAGGGCGAGGGCTAGGGGTGGTGGTGCTGCTGCTGCTGCAGGACTTGGGCTCCTTCATTGCCTTCAGAATGTCACAGGACACCTCCAGAGGGAGCAGCAGGAGGGGTGACGTGCCCAGACCTGGCTCCTTCCTTCCTTTTCCTTTTCCTTTTCCTTTTCCTTTTCCTTTTCCTTTTCCTTTTCCTTTTCCTTTTCCTTTTCCTTTTCCTTTTCCTTTTCCTTTTCCTTTTCCTTTTCCTTTTCCTTTTCCTTTTCCTTTTCCTTTTCCTTTTCCTTTTCCTTTTCCTTTTCCTTTTCCTTTTCCTTTTCCTTTTCCTTTTCCTTTTCCTTTTCCTTTTCCTTTTCCTTTTCCTTTTCCTTTTCCTTTTCCTTTTCCTTTTNTACCCCCTCCCCTCCCTCTCCCCCTCCCCTCCCCAGTGTTGTCACCTCCCCTTTTCCAGGTGGTGGGACTGGTCATGGCCTGGCTCTACTGGCAGAAGCTCAACGAGATCCACTCCCAGCTGGACTCCGTGGACTTCAGGTTTCTGCAGCTGCAGGACCCCAGCCTGGGGGAGATGGACCTGAGCGGTGCTGGGTGGTGCTGGTGCCTGCCCAGGGAGGGGGGGTACGTCCCTGTCCACCCTGAGGGGGAGGAGGAGGAGGAGCAGGAGGAAGGCAACGCCTCCCCCAGCACAGTGTGAGCAGTTGGAGCGCTCAGAGGCATCCGGGGAGGTGCCAAAGGACGTGGAGGGGATGGGGTTGGGCTGGCCCAGCTGAGCAGGTGGGCCCAGTTTGTCCCTGTGTGGGGGTGACCAAAGCTGGGCATTCCAAACCCTCTGGGCCATTGCCCAGCAACTCTTCCCAATGGCCCATTGGCAGCAGCTGCCCAGGGCACAGCTGAGCCCTCAGCCTGGCAGCTGGCTGGGAAAGAAGCCTGGCAGAGGAGCTGGGAGAACTCCCCTGCAGGGACTCCTTGGCACCTCCACACCCACCTGAGGGCTCAGCTCTGCTCAGGGGCCAGCAACCAGTCCAAAATCCCCCCTGAGGCCCAGAGTCACATCCCCCAGGCTGCAACTCCCTGCCCTGGGGGACCCACTGGGGGCTCCCACCCGCACCTGAGGGGAGACAATCTTGGCCTTTGGCCACCTCTGGCACCACTCCTGGCATCCAGAGGAGGAGCAGAGCCTGCACA
Source organism: Sakesphorus luctuosus (assembly GCA_013396695.1). Lineage (NCBI taxonomy): Eukaryota > Metazoa > Chordata > Aves > Passeriformes > Thamnophilidae > Sakesphorus > Sakesphorus luctuosus. The sequence goes on along the minus strand of VWZD01000823.1, from coordinate 55,857 downwards.
GGAGGAGCCCCCCACTCTCCCCCAGACTGGGCCATCATCTGCACCAACAGCTTTGGCCCCTCCTTTTCCTTTGGCCTCGGGGGAACCCCGTGGGGCTCAGCACAGGGGCCACCAAACCCCCCTGTGTTTGTGCCCCAGGGGGCTGGGTTAGACTGCTGGGCTTGGGGGTTAAACCCAATTTCTCTTTGTGCCATTGCATTGACTGTGATGTTGTTATTAAACTGTAACTCTGACTTAGAATCTCTTGTGTGTTGGGTTCGTTTCTCCTGCAGGTTCACTCTGAAACCACCACAAGGTTCCTCCCCAACCTTCCCTACTCACAGAAACACCTGGAGGAGGCAAAACTCAAAGCATTGCTCGGGATTGTCCTTGGGCTTTGCACCAGGGAAGGATTGGGAGGGAGGTTTCCAAGCTCTGGGGGGAAAGGAGCACTGGAAGGTCCTCAAAGCCCCAGGGTGGGCAGAGGAGCCCTCAGGGACCTCCTGCTCAGCCTTGGGAAGTGCTTGGGGAGCTCCTGGGTGGGTTTGGGGGTGTTTTTGTACAATAAATATGAATTATGAGGTTTGTAGAGTTGTCTCCACTCCCTACCCAGGCCTTGGAGGGGGAGGCACCTTTGGGGGGGTCTTCAGTGTTGGATTATCCCAATTCCTCGGAAAATCGTGTCTCTCTGAGCATTCCCAGGTGTCTCTCTGAGCCCCCTTGGCAAAGCCAAACACGGGGAGGGGACTCTGCTCAGGGACCTGTTCCCTCTCCCAGTGTCCCCAAATCCTGTGGATCCCCCTGGGAGGGATGGAATTATCCCGTCTGCCAAGCGAGGGAAATCATCCCAAAAGGGAATGATTTGGTTTTCCAGAGTGGGTTTATCCCGGTGTCCTTTTATTGCCGAGGATGTTTTGGGAGCTGTTTGGTGTCTGGAGCAGGAGCAGGAAGGAGGGAGAGCTGCGGTTGGAATGTCGGGCTCTGTCTCCCTCCTCTGGCTGTTCCCAGGATTCGCTTTCTAAAGAAAGCAGGAAAAATCCTCGGCAAAAATCCTGGAAAAAAATACTCCTGGAACTGGTGTTTTCCCTTGAAAACAGAGCTGTGAGAACGGGCTGAGCAGTGGAGTTCACGAAATCGTGGAATGGATTGGGTGGGAAAAGACCTCCGAGATCATCAAGTCCAACCCTTGATCCAACCCCACTGTGATCACCAGCCCAGGGCTGATCCTGCTGTCCCCAAGGGCTAATTGTCCCCAAGGGCTGATCCTGCTGTCCCCGAGGGCTGATTGTCCCCAGGGGCTGATCCTGCTGTCCCCGAGGGCTGATTGTCCCCAGGGGCTGATCTGCTGTCCCCAAGGACTCATCCTCTTGTCCCCAGGGGTTTTAGGAGCATCCCAGTGTTGCTGATGCTCCTCTGCCCTTCCCTGAAGGAATTCCAAGTTCAAAGCACATCCTGACATCACACAGAGCAAAGCAAGGAAGTTCCCTTCAAAAATCCCTCCCAGCTGAGCAAAGCTGATGGAAAAAGAGCCCCCAAGAGCCCCAGAAGACACAAATCCCAAGGCTGGGCAGGGACCGGGTGGATTTTCCACGTCCTGGTGGTGTGACAGGCAGAGCCCAGCCCTGGGCAGGGCCACATCTCTGGGGGTTGGATGTCCCCTCCTCTGCTCAGCTCTCGGTGCGTCCCGTGATGCTTTTCCGCCCCCAGAGTCGATCCCTGTCACCCAAATCCATTCGGGAGCCTCTGGCACTCGGGAGGCGAGGGGATGGTGGGAAGAGCAGCTTCATCTGCAGGGAACCCGCGCTGCTGCACCCCCCAGCGCCCCTGAGGGCACCCCCCAGCACCCCTGGGTGCACCCACCAACCCNCGGGAGCTGCTGGGGGGAGTTGGGTTTTCCCAGGAAAGGTGATGGAGCTTTTCCTTCCCTCCCCTCGTTGCTGCTCCCCTCGGAGTTGGCTTTTCCAACATCTGGGCTCGTGGTTGGATTTAGGGGAGGAAAAGCTTTAAGTGGGAAACATTAGAGGGGGAAATCCCTCCTCAATCAGCCCTAATTAATCAGGATATTTCCTTTCCCGGTGGATCTCCCAAAGCCAGGGCTTGGTTTGGCTGCTGGGAAATCTCTGCTCGCCAAACCCAAATCCCGTTTCTTCCCAACATTGTCCCAGTTGGAAAATCGGGAATCTCAACCCAACATCCCAAACTGGAGGAGCCTCGAGGGGAGGGGAGGGGGTTGTGGAGCTTCGTCTGTTGGAAGGTCATTTTTGGAGCCGAAACGTTTCTCTGCCTGCAGCTGGGGCGGGGGGGTTTGAGCTGCTTTTCCTGCCCCAGCGGTTTCCAAAACCCCTCAGGAGTTTCCAAAACCCCTCAGGAGTTTCCTGACCCCCTCGGGATTATCCAAATCCTTGTCCTTTCCAGGGAAACAAAGCTCGAGGCTGTGGGAATTTTAGGGGTTTGCCCCTAAAATTAATTCCTTCAAAATCGGGGGAGAGAGGGGAAAAAAAACCCCAAAAAAACCAAATCTGCGCCTTTAAATATCAACCGCGTTAAGGCTGGAACGTTTATTGGGATAAAATGGATTTTCCCTGCGGGAAAAGAGGTCGATAAAGCAGCGACCAAAGCAGGGCCCGAACTGCTCATCCATTGCGGCTTTTTGGGCGCTCCCCTCGGTTCGTCTGATCTTGCAAACCTCCTGGGCTTGAGTTGGGGTTTCTCTTCCCCGCCAGAGATGGCAAACGGGGCGGTTTGGCCCTGGATTCCCGCGGAGGGAGCGGGGGACGCGCAGAGCCTGGTGGGGATCACTCTCAAAGTGACTTTGGGAGGCATCGATCGGGCTGCCAGGAATAGTGACCGTCCCGCCGCCCCAGCCGAGTGTGAAAGGCAAGCGCTGGAGGTCAGCTAATTAGCTCAGTAATTAACAGCCGGGACAAGGCGCCGAGAAACTCCTGGGGGGGCTGGGGTGGGGGGTTAAAGCAGCAGGTTGGAAGGAAAGAGTGTGGAAGTGTAGGGGGGAAAATGCGGGAGATGGTGGGAAAGCCGAGGCTGCAAAACCCCTTTTTAGGTGTGAGAAATCCCTTTTTAGGTGTGAAAAATCCCCTTTTAGGTGTGAAAAATCCCCTTTTAGGTGTGAAAAAATCCCTTTTCAGGTGTGAAAAATCCCTTTTAACGCCCCCGAGTAAACTGAGTGTCTGTTAATTGAGCTCCTGTCCTGCTAATTAAGCTCTCCCGCACTTCCCTTGCCCCGCTCTGAGCTGCGGGAATCGGAGCCCGGAGAGAGAATTCCCGGCAATTCATCCCGGGTTTCCCGACCACGGGCGGAGTGGATGGAGGTGGAGAGCGGGCAGGGCTGGCACAGACAGGGGTGGCACAGGTAGGGATGACACAGACAGGGATGACACAGACAGGGCTGGCACAGACACAGGCAGGGCGGGCACAGACAGGGATGGCACAGGCAGGGCGGGCACAGGTAGGGATGGCANAGGTAGGGATGACACAGACAGGGATGACACAGACAGGGCTGGCACAGACACAGGCAGGGCGGGCACAGACAGGGATGGCACAGACAGGGCTGGCACAGGTAGGGATGGCACAGACACAGACAGGGATGGCACAGGTAGGGATGACACAGACAGGGATGGCACAGACAGGGATGGCACAGGCAGCGCTGGCACAGACAGGGCGGAGCTCCCCCAGCCGCGACATTCCCGGTGCATCCCCAGGGAATGTGGCCGGGCAGGATCCCGCGATTCCAGCAGGGAAGGGCTCCCCCTCCAAAGCTCTCCCGTTTCTCCCCTCTCTCCCCTCTCCTCTCTCCTCTTTCAGCTCGCCCGGAGCGGCAGGACCGGGATGGAGGACGAGGATGGAATGAGCGAGAGGGGCCTCGGCAGCTCCAGGAGGAGATATGAGGATGATGAGGGTGAGTGAGAGCCCTTGGGAACGCCCCCGGGGGTCGATCCCGCCCCTCAGCCCATGGAATGAACTCCCTGCCCTTTCCAACGGGAAGGTTTTCAACTGGAAAGCGAAGTTTTAGTTTTTAACTGGAAGCGAAACATTCCGGCTCTGCCTTTGAAAGGTTTTCCCCCTCCCCTGATCCGGCACATCCCATGGAATAAACTCCGGTGTGCTCAGAGCCTGGGGGGAACATCCCCTGGGGGGAACATCCCCTGGGGCTTTAACAGCGACTTCTTTAACCAGGACGTTTTTAACTGGAAGGTTTTAACTGGAAAACGAACTTTTCTGTTTTAACTAGAAGGGAGAAATTCCAGTTCTGCTTTTCCTCTCTCTGGATCCGGCACATCCCATGGAATAAACTCCTGTGCTGGAGCCTCGTGGAAAGGGGGGAAACATCTCCCTGGTTTTATTTTATTTTATTTTATTTTATTTTATTTTATTTTATTTTATTTTATTTTATTTTATTTTATTTTATTTGGAACTTTTTTAACCGGGAATTTTTAAACTGGAAATTTTTAAACTCGGATTTTTTATTTTTTTTTAACTGGAATGTTTTTAACTGAGACTTTTTTTATCTGGAAAGAGAACTTCTCCATTTAAATTGGAATGAGAATTCCCAGCTCTGCTTTTCCAAGCTTTTCCCCTCTCCAGATCCGGCACATCCCGTGGAATAAACTCCTGGTGGGAAGCCTGGAAACACCTCCCTGTATTGTTTTGTTTGGTTTGGTTTTTTGTTTTTGTTTAATTTTTGTTTGCTTGTTTTTTGTAGTTTTTGTTTGGTTGGTTGGTTGGTTGGTTTTTTTGTTTGTTTTTTACCTGGGAGTTTCAAGTGATTTTTTCCTCTCTTACCGGAAATGGGAATTCTCATCTCTGCTTTTCCAAGCTTTTCCCCTCTCCAGATCCGGCACATCCCGTGGAATAAACTCGGGGTGGGAGGCCTGGAAACACCTCCTGGTTTTGTTTGGTGTTTTGATTTTTTTTTTAACTGGGCGTTTAAGGTGATTTCCCCCCTCTCTTGCGCGAAGTGCGACCCCTTTTGCCGTCCTTTCCCCCCTGCCCAGATTACCACTCCATCTACATCGGGGTGCCGGTGCCCCGCGGGTACCGCAGGAAGCGGCGCCGCCGGAGATCTCCGGGGTCCCCCCGGGAGCGCAGCGGGAGCGAGAGGCGATTCCAGCGCCCCGAGCACTCGGACACGGACGAGGGAGGGCAGGGCTGCTACGAGAGCGGCAACGACAACGCCAGCAGGACCAGTGAGTGCCCCCCAAAAACCGGGAGAGGCTTCGGAGCGTCGCTGAGAGCGGGATGAACCCGCCCCTCCTGTCTGGGACTGACCCTCCAGGCTGGGATTGACCCTCCAGGCTGGGACTGACCCTCCCCTCCCGGTGGGACTGACCCGCCCCTCCTGGTGGGATTGACCCTCCTGTCTGGGACTGACCCTCCTGTCTGGGACTGACCCTCCAGGCTGGGATTGACCCTCC
>VWZD01000823.1:32698-46143 GCA_013396695.1 Sakesphorus luctuosus | reverse complement strand
CTGGGATTGACCCTCCAGCCTGGGATTGACCCGCCCCTCCTGGTGGGATTGACCCGCCCCTCCCGACTGGGATTGGCAATTCCCGGGAATTGCGGTGGGAATGGCTTGTCCTGGCCTTGGGAATGAGGGCAAACCTCGGGCATCACTCAGGGATGTTCCTGTTCTGATGGACAACCCCATGGAAAACCCGACGGGAAACGTGGCGTGTGTGGAATTGCCCCAAATACCCCACAGACATCCCAGAAACCCGAACTCTCCCCCACATCCCCCCAGCTCCCATTTCATCCCCCTTTTTTCCATCCTGCCTTAACCCAGAGCGGGATTTTCCCTCTGGAAAAGCAGCTCCAGGGCAGGTTTTAGAGCTGGATCGAAGTTGGGCCCTGAAGGGCTCTGTGGCCTTAAAGGAGGTTTAAATCATTCCAGCTCTTCCTTCCCGTCCCATTTCCCAAGGAAACGTGGGCTGAGGGGTGTGTGGGATTATCCCAAATATCCCACAGACATCCCAGAATCCCGAATTCTTCCCAGTGGGGATGCTGAGCTGATCCCGGGGCTCTGAAATCCCGGGGGAATAGCAGGAATTGCAGCCGGGAATGGGTTTTCCATCACACAAACTGGGTCAGGGAGAGCTGGGGCTGCTCTGGGCACCCCCCGAGCTGCGTCTGCAGGACCCGGGAGCGGATCTGGGGGGATCTGGGGGAAATTTGGGGGATCTGGGGGAAATCTGGGGGTATTTGGGGGGATCTGGGGGAAATCTGGGGAAATTTGGGGGAATCTGGGGGAAATCTGGGGGAAATTTGGGGGGATTTGAGGGAAATTTGGGGGATTTGGGGGAGATTTGGGGGAAATTTGGGGAGATTTGGGGGAAATTTGGGGGATTTGGGGGAAATTTGGGGCATTTTGGGCCCTTCCCTGCAGTGGTTTTGCTCTTGAGCTCCCAGACTGAGATGCCACTATCCAAAACATCCTCCCAAACTTCCCGGGATTTTTGGGTGAAATGAGGGAGATTTGGGAGCTTTCCCAGGGTTCTCCAGGTGAATAAATTCCCTGGATTTCTCCTGCCAAACCCTGGGGGTGTCGCTGTCACTGCTGGAAAGGTGTGGAAAAAGGGATTTATTCCTTAAGAAGGGGAAAGATAAGGGGGAAAAAAAGCTTTAAAAAAGTTTGTTATGTCCATGTTTTCCTTTATTTTTATAATTCCCGATGTTTCCCAGCCCAAACTGGGGGACCCTCTGGGAGGTGGGAGGGAATTTGGGAAGGGTTGGGACCCCCAACCCCCAGGCTGAGGCTGTTCAAAGCTGCAGCTCCTCCTGCAGAATCCCAAATTCCCCTTTCCCACCCGCTCAGCTCCCCCAGGGCGGCACTNGAAAAAAAGCTTTAAAAAAGTTTGTTATGTCCATGTTTTCCTTTATTTTTATAATTCCCGATGTTTCCCAGCCCAAACTGGGGGACCCTCTGGGAGGTGGGAGGGAATTTGGGAAGGGTTGGGACCCCCAACCCCCAGGCTGAGGCTGTTCAAAGCTGCAGCTCCTCCTGCAGAATCCCAAATTCCCCTTTCCCACCCGCTCAGCTCCCCCAGGGCGGAACTTTCCAGCCAGCTCGGAGGGTTTGGGGGCGAATTTGGGGAGTTTGGAGGAACTTTGGGCAGCAGAGCCCAGGCCTGGGGGCAGTGCCAGGTCTGTGCCCGCTCCGTCCCAGTGCCCAGAACAGGCTTAGGGAGTCTGAGTCGCTCCAGGCAAAGGGCCCAAATTTACGGGAATATTAATTATTATAATCATGGAGCTTATGGGAAAGAGGCAGGACTTGCCCCCAGGGTTTAGTCTGGGGCTTAAAGTGCTTTGGTTAATCAGGCTCAGCCTAAAGGGACATCCTCTTCCTCCTCCACGGCCTTGGGGGCGTCTCCTTTGGGGGGAAAAAGGGCAATATTCCCATTTGTCCCTTGGCTCACACGTGGCAATTTAATTACCTGTTCTGGGTGCTCCAACTTGTTTATTCTCAGCTGTGAAAAGAGGAGGATTCTGCTAAAAAATAAGATTTTCCCAGTTGTGAAAATGGGAGGATTCTGGTAAAAAACAGGATTTTCCCAGCTGTGAAAACAGGAGGATTCTGCTAAAAAATAAGATTTTCCCAGTTGTGAAAATGGGAGGATTCTGGTAAAAAACAGGATTTTCCCAGCTGTGAAAACAGGAGGATTCTGCTAAAAAATAAGATTTTCCCAGTTGTGAAAATGGGAGGATTCTGGTAAAAAACAGGATTTTCCCAGCTGTGAAAACAGGAGGATTCTGCTAAAAAATAAGATTTTCCCAGCTGGGTTAATTCCTGTGGATTTAGGATGCTCAAAGTTGTGTTTAAAGCACCAATTCCAGGGATCTCAGGGGGATTGGAATCCCCTTTGGAGCATCCTGAGGGCTTTGATTCCTCCCCACAAACCAAATGGAGAAGTTTTCCAGGGAAAGAAATCCTGGAGAGGGTTAAAATCAAGCCCAGCCCGGCTGGAATTTTGGCGGTTCCTCCGTGGGCGCTGGGAATTCCCTGGGAATTCCCTGGGCATGGAAACCCCTTTTCCCAGCGGTGGCTGCAGAGAGGGGGTGGATTTTTCCAGCAGAAAGGAGGAATTTTTGTTGTTCCCTGTGGGAATCCAGTGGGGAAAAAACTGTGGTGAGACTCGTGTGTCCCAGTCCTGGAAAAACGGGCTCCAGGAGAGGGGGAAATGTGGGATAGCCCCTGGGAACAGGGCAGGAAATGCTCCTGGAAGGGGAATTCTGTGGGGTTGTGTGTAGGGATGGCCACAGTCCATGATTCCAGCCTGGATCTGCATCCCCCTCCCGGCTCCCTCTCCTCCCGGTATTCCCTCCTGGCTCCCACTCATCCTTCCTGCCACCACCTCAGTATTCCCCTCTTGACTTCCACTCATCCTTCCGCCATCATCCCAGAATTCCCCTCCCAGTTCCCCTCCTCCTTCCCCCCAGTCATCCCAATACTCCCCTCCTGATTTCCATTCCTCCTTTCCCACTATCCCAATATTCCCCTCCTGGCTTCCACTCATTCTTTCTGCCATCATCCCAATATTCCTCTCCTGGTTTCCTCTTCCCTTTCCCCACCATCTCCATATTCCATTCCTGGCTTCCATTCCTCCTTCCTGCCATCATCCCAAAATTCCTCTCCTGGTTTCCTCTCCCCTTTCCCCCCAGTCATCCCAAAATTCCTCTCCTCCATTCCTCACCATCCCAAAATTCCTTTCCTGGCTTCCACTCATTCTTCCTCCCAATCATCCCAGTATTCCTCTCCTCCTTTCCCCACTATCCCAATATTCCATTCCTGATTTCCATTCCTTCTTTTCCCATCATCCCAAAATTCCTCTCCTGGTTTCCTCTCCCCTTTCTCCATCATCCCAAAATTCCTTTCCTCCATTCCCCACCATCCCAATATTCCTCTCCTGGTTTCCCTACTATCCCCATATTCCATTCCTGCCTTCCACTCCTCCTTCTTGCCATCATCCCAAAATTCCCCTCCTCCCTTCCCCACCATCCCAATATTCCATTCCTGGTTTCCTCTCCCCTTTCCCCACCATCCCAACATTCCCCTCTTCCTTTCCCCACCATCCCAACATTCCCCTCCTCCTTTCCCCACCATCCCACCCCTCCTTCCCTGTGGATTTCGGGACTCCATCCCTCGCCTTTCCCCATCTCTCCCCTGGCACATCCCACCGTTTTCCCTTCGGGAATGCCGCGGGCTCAGCCCCTTGCCCCCCGCAGTGTCCCCGGCGGCCGAACGGCTGCGCTTCATCCTGGGCGAGGAGGAGGAGCAGCCCAACCCCACCCTGTTCACCGAGATGGACACGCTGCAGCGGGACGGGGACGACATGGAGTGGAAGGAGTCGGCCAGGTGAGGGAGGTGGGCTGGGCTGGGAAAAACTGGGAAAATCCCAAGGAGTTGGGAAAGTGAGGGAGATGGGCTGGGGTGGGAAAAACTGGGAAAAATCCCAAGGAGTTGGGAAGGGGAGGGAGATGGGCTGGGGTGGGAAAAACTGGGAAAAATCCCAAGGAGTTGGGAAGGGGAGGGAGATGGGCTGGGGTGGGAAAAACTGGGGAAAATCCCGAGGAGTTGGAGAGGTGAGGGAGGTGGGCTGGGGTGGGAAAACTGGGAAAATCCTGAGGAGTTGGAGAGGTGAGGGAGGTGGGCTGGGATGGGAAAAATCCCGAGGAGTTGGGAAGGTGAGGGAGATGTCCTGGAGAAGGGAAACTCCCTGGGAAGAGCCATTCCCTCATTCCCTTCTCTGACACCACTCCCATTCCGTGCCCATCCCGCTCTCCTTGCAGGTGGATCAAGTTTGAGGAGAAGGTGGAGGAAGGTGGGGAGAGGTGGAGCAAACCCCACGTGTCCACCTTGTCCCTGCACAGCCTCTTTGAGCTGAGGACGTGTCTCCAGACAGGGACGGTGCTCCTGGACCTGGATGGCTACTCTCTGCCCCAGATCATAGGTAGGACCTGCGGGGTGTCCACCCCAAACCACCTTCCCTCCTGTCTCAAAGTGCTGGGATGGATTTTCCTTGCCCGTGAACCAGTTTGTGTGGGAATAAACAGAGAGGAGTGGAGATCCACCAGCCTGCTCCAGGAGGTGTTGTCTGGAGCTCTGGGGGTGGCAGGGGGTGACCCTTGGGGGTGACAGGGGATGACCCTTGAAGGTATCAGAGGGTGACCCTTGGGAGCGATCTTTGGGGGCGACCCTTGGGGGTGACAGGGGGTGGCCCTTGGGGGTGGCAGAGGGTGACTCTTGAGGGTGATCCTTGAGAGTGGCAGGGCGTGACCCTTGGGGGTGACCCTTGCGGGTGGCAGGGGATGACTCTTGGGAGCGGCAGGGGGTGACCCTTGAGGGTGACCCTTGGGGGTGACAGGGGGTGACCCTTGGAGGTGGCAGGGGGGGACTCTTGGGGGTGGCAGAGGGTGACCCTTGGGGGTGGTGGCAGGGGGTGACCCTCGCCCTCCCTGGCAGATGATGTCATCGAGAAGCAGGTGGAGGAGGGGCTGCTGAAGCCGGAGCTGAGGGAGAAGATCAGTTACGTGCTCCTCAGGAGGCACCGGCACCAAACCAAGAAGCCGATCCACCGCTCCTTGGCCGACATCGGCAAATCCGTCTCCTCCAACACGGGTGAGTCACAGAATCACGGAATCAGCTGGGTTGGAAGAGACCTCTGAGATCATCCAGTCCAACCCTTGGGGTCTGGCCCATGCCTGGTGACACCCTTGAGTCTTGGGGAGGAATGTGTCAGGAGAAGGGAAGGGGGAGACCCAGCCATGGGGACACCCAAGTGTTTAATGAGTTGAGAAAGATGTGGAAGGTTCTGCCACAGGTGGGTTTGGGGGTGGGGTGGGGTTTGCTGAGAGAGACAAAGTTGTGTGAGGGACAATGTCACTGTGTGAGGGACAGTGTCACTGTGTGAGGGACAATGTCACTGTGTGAGGAGAACATTGGGTGAGGGACAATGTCACTGTGTGATGGACAATGTCATTGGTTGGGGGACAGCACTGTTGATTGAGGGACAATGTGATTGGTTGAGGGACAATGTCATTGGTTGAGGGACAATGTTGTTGGTTGGAGGACAATGCCATTGGCTGGAGGACAATGTCCTTGGTTGAGGGACAATGTCACTGTGTGAGGGACAATGTCACTGTGTGAGGGACAGTGTCCCTGTGTGAGGAGAACATTGGGTGAGGGACAATGTCACTGTGTGAGGGACAATGTCACTGTGTGACAGACACTCCCACTGTGTGGGGAACGGTCCCACTGTGTGATGGTTGACATCACTGTATGAAAGACAATCCTGCTCTGTGAGGGACAGTGTCCCCACGCGAGGACAGTCCCACCATGTGAGGGATGGTGTCCCCACACAAGGACAATGCCACCGTGTGAGGGACACGCCCACGATGTGAGGGACAGTGTCCCCACGCGAGGACAGTCCCACCATGTAAGGGACAGTGTCCCCACGCGAGGACAATGCCACCATATGAGGGGCACCAGTGCTGGCAGTCCCTTGGCCAAAAGGGCTTTCCTGGCAGCGGTGCCAGGAGACAAATCCAGTCTGCTCTGTGGCTGACCCTGCCTGTCCCTGAGCCACCACAAAGGGCTGTTTGTTCCTGTTCCCGCCTGATTATTGGCCGGGGTTTGCACCGGGGTCACTCGGTGGGGCCGGGTTCTGCCAGGCCTTGGCTGCTCCCGGGCACACACAGACATGGCAGAGCCCACCAGTGACATTCCCACCCCTGGGCATCCCCATGTTTCAGAGCAGGGCCCAGGACTGGGCATTGGAGCCAAGGTTTGCCCAAAGCCTCCAAATCAGAGCACGGCTTGGAACTGTTGTGTTCAGTCCCTTGAGGAGGTCCTGGCACCCCTCTGAGTTGGGAAAAGGGGACTCCAAGGCCATGGTGGGCACTGGCAGGAGCAGAAAGTTCTGCTTTTATTGTGCCTGATAGGGAAAAACTCGTTGGAAATGTTCTGTTTAGTCCCTTGAGGAGGTCCTGGCGGTGCTTTGAGTTGGGAATGGGGACTCCAAGGCCGTGGTGGGCATTGGCAGGAGCAGAAAGTTCTCCTGCTTTTATTGTGCCTGATAGCAAAAAACACCTCAAAATAAACAACTGCTGAGAAGCTTTTTATCTTTTTAGCAGCAAAGGGATTTATTGACAACATTGGAGGCACAACCAGATCATACTGGGCAAAAAATGCCTTATTTTTGTGTAAAATGAGCCATTTATACAGAGTTGAGTTTATAGTTGCACCTTTTCTGGTTTCCATATTAATGACTTGATGAAATCTTGGGCAGAGCTTTCCTTTTGGCTTGAAATCTGGGTGGTGGCCCCCTGACTTCATCCCCAGGGTGGTCTTGAAGTGTCTTCATCACTTCATCACTCCATCACTTCATCCTTTCCTTTGTTCAATGCCATGACCTGTTGCCTTGGGTTGAGCTGCCAAAGTGCCAACTGCCCAAGAGAGTCAAAGCCTCCACTGCAAAAAGGGAGGGAAAAACCCCTGGAAACTCCAAACAGGTTTATACTTAAACTAATTACATATCTATTTATACAGAAAGGAGAAAATTAAAAGAGAACTCCAATATAACACACACCCGAGTTGGATATAACAAAAAGTAACAAAAAATAAAACAACTTCCTACTGAAAACAGATTCCAGACTTTGGATTCATAAAGCTCTCTAAAAGACACTCAGCAAAAGGCAAAAGAGAGAGAATAACAGGAAAATGGTTCTACTTTCCTGGGCTAAACCAGAATGCAAAGCAGCAGTGGCAGCAGCCAAGGCCCAGCACAGCCCCAGAATGTCCTCTCAGGGCTGGAGCCGTGGTGGGAACTGCCCCAGCCACTCCCACACTGACTTTTATATTTGGAGATGATGTCAGAATACGGTCTGAGACACCCTTGGCCAGGAGTGTCAGCTGGCCCAGCCCAGCTCAGGTCCCTCCAACATCTCCTCTCCTCCCATCAGCCCCATCAGGGCTCCCCAAGTCTCCTCCAACATCTCCTCTACCCTCAGCCCCCTCAAGGCTCCCCAGGTCTCTCTCCTGCCCTCAGCCCCCCTGGGGCTCCCCAGGCCTCCCTGACCTCTCCTCTGTCCCAGCCCCACCAGGGCTCCCAGGGCTCCTCTCCCCATCCTCAGCCCCACCAAGGTCCCCATGTCTCCCCTGACCTCTCCTCTGTCCCAGCCCCACCAGGGCTCCCAGGGCTCCTCTCCCCATCCTCAGCCCCACCAAGGTCCCCATGTCTCCCCTGACCTCTCCTCTGTCCCAGCCCCACCAGGGCTCCCAGGGCTCCTCTCCCCATCCTCAGCCCCACCAAGGTCCCCATGTCTCCCCTGACCTCTCCTCTGTCCCAGCCCACCCAAGGTTCCCATGTCCCCCTGACCTCTCCTCTTCCCCATCTCCCCCAGGGCTCCCCATGTCCCCCTGACCTGTCCTGTGTCCCAGTCCCCCCAGCCCCCCTGACCTCTCCTCTGTCCCAGCCCCCCCAGCCCCCCAGGGTCCTCATATCCCCCCTGACCTGTCCTGTGTCCCAGCCCGCAGCCCCGTCCGTGGTCCCGCCGCCGGCGCCGCCTTCCACCGCTCCACGGAGGACCTGAGGATGCGGCAGAGCGCGAGCTACGGTCGCCTGCGTAAGCCTGGGGGGCTGGGATTGCTGTGGAGAACCAAACCGAAGTCGGTGGGAGGGTTGGGGTGGGTGGGGCCATGGGAAGGGCGTGGCTGATTCCAGAAAAACTCCTGGAATTGTCAAGGTTGGAAATGCCCTTTGAGGTCATCTCCAGGTTGGAAGGGACCCACAAGGACCATCGAGTCCAGCTCTTAAGAGAATGGCCCATCCAAGGATTGAAGCCACGACCTTGGCGTGATTAGGGCCAGGTCTGAACCAACTGAGCTCATCTCAAGGTCAAACCCAACTGTTACCCAAGGACTGTCGTGTTCACCACTGAGCTTCGTTGGGCTCCTTGGAGGTTNTTCCCATCCAACCCCATCCCCATGTTGGGTTTGTTCCCACCCAATCCCATTACACTGTTCCATTCCAACCATCCAACCCCACAGGGCTGTTCCCATCCCATCATTCAACCCCATGGGGTTTTTCCCATCCAACCATCCAACTCCATCCCTGTGATGGGGTTTTTCCCATCCAACCCTCCAACCTCACTGAGTNCCTTCCAGCTCGGAATGTTCTGTGAAATTCTGTCCCCAGGTGCCACCTCCACCTGTTCTCCAATCACTGCCAGGGTGGTGCCTCCACCCCTGCCCTGAGCCAAGGCCTGACCAGCCTCTCAGTGAAGGGGTTTTTCCTGATCCTTGGGGTTTCCTCTCACTGCTCCCGGGCTGGAAGTTCAGCTGTGCGAAATAATGTGGATTTCTTTGCACAAAGTCCTCCCACCGTATTTTCTCCTCACACATGGGGTGGTTTCCTCACCTCCTCTCCCTCCCCTCCCTCAGGTCATGCGCAGAGTCGGAGCATGAACGACATCTCGGACACGCCGAGCACCGACCAGGTAACCACCCAAAACATCAGGGCAGAGCTGTGAGGGGCAGCTCCAGCACCACACCCAGGGTGGGGCTGTTCCCATCCCACCATCCAACCCAGGATGGGGCTGTTCCCACCCAACCCCATCCCCATGATGGGGCTGTTCCCACCCAACCCCATCCCCATGATGGAGTTGTTCCCATCCAACCCCATCCCCATGATGGGGTTATTCCCATCCAACCATCCAAACCCATGGGATCGCTCCCATCCCACCATCCTACCCCATCCCCATGATGGGGTTGTTCCCATCCAACCATCAATGCTTGTGATGGAATTGTTNCCTCACCTCCTCTCCCTCCCCTCCCTCAGGTCATGCGCAGAGTCGGAGCATGAACGACATCTCGGACACACCGAGCACCGACCAGGTAACCACCCAAAACATCAGGGTAGAGCTGTGAGGGGCAGCTCCAGCACCACACCCAGGGTGGGGCTGTTCCCATCCCACCCCATCCCCATGATGGGGCTGTTCCTGTCCACCCCCCCAGCCCCATCTCCATGAAGAAGTTGTTCCCATCCCACCACCCAACCCCCCTGAGCTCCCTCTCAACCCAAGGGGAGGTCCATGTGACCCTTGTGCAGCCTCACCCGCTCAATACCCACCCAAATCCCTAATTAGGGAAGTCAATGCCTGTATTGATCCCTGGGGACTGGTGGGGAAGCTGTGCCAGAAGTGACACCTGTGCCTGGAATCTGCCTGTGGGATCAGGGACATGAGGGGATGCCAATGGAGCTTGAGACCCTCAGGGTGGAGAAACAAATTCCGTAAAACCTTTGGGTGGGAAAGGAAAGGTGCTTGGAAGAATAAAGGGATCCTTAAAGAGCCTTTGGCAGGTTGGGTGAGGGCAAGGAGGTAAATCCCATCCAAGCACATCCCATGGAAACGTGGACTCAGCTCCCAGGAGAAGGGTCTGGAAGCAAAGCTGGGCTCTGTTTTCCCTCTGTTTGCCCCACGATGGATGTGGGTCCTTAATACAAAGCTCATGGAGGGCTCTTCCCTCCTGCTTGGCTTTCCAGAGGGAGCTGGGAAGGAGGTCCAGCTGCTGGGGTGGTTTGTGGGCAGAGCCCTGAGGGGAGTTTGAGGGATCAGCAGGATTTGGGGCCGTTCCTTTGCTGGATGTCCCGTCCCCATCCCAGGCTCTTTATCTGGGAATGGTTGGAATTGGCTCTGTCTCTGCATCATTTCAGCATCAACCCAAGGGACAATTCCTGGCACTGGGGGGGTTTGAGGGGGTGACATGGGATTGGTTTTCCCCAGGGATGTCCTCGCTGCCCTTACCTGGGCTGGTGCCATTCAGGGCAAAGCCAAGGCTGGAAATCTGTGTATTCCCAGGAGCCACAGCACAGGGACACCACCCCAGCGGGGCAGCAGGAGGTTTCCAGGGCAGGCAGAAGGTTTCCAGGGCAGCCAGAAGGTTTCCAGGGCACCTTCCAAAGCCACTCAAGCCAAGGAACCCCAAATGTCCCCTCCAGCAATGGGGTGTGGAGGGTTAATCCCAAAATATGCAAAGCATTTTGGTTTAATCACCCTCTTAGACCCACCACAAAGGGACCTGTTCAGTGTTCCACTCAGCTTAGTGGCCGCTGGTGACTCCTGCTCTGCTTCCAGAGCTGCACTGGAGGTGCTGCTTTATTATTATGATTTTTTTTTTCCATTTGGATTTAGAAGATTAGGAAGGGCAGAGCTGCTGCCTGGCTCACATGCCTCCCCTCAGGCTGCCACATAGATTAGGATAACACCCTGCCTGGGCTGGTATTGAACCCTCTGACACTCCTAATGAAAGAGCTGCAGGGGAGGAGAGACCTGGGGAACAAATCCATGAATGAGGTTTCCTGCTGCCATCATTTGTTCCTGCTCCCAGGAGGAGGAGGAGGAGGAATGAGACACAAACCCCTCCCCTGAGGGCACTGAGGGTTGTTCCTGTGCTGTGCAGGGTCTGGGGATGCAGAGCTCAAAATAAACCTCAGAACTGCCTTTTGCCTCCTCCAGGATGAGGATGAGGATGAGGATGGGGAGGAATGAGACACAAACCTCTCCCTGTACAGGGCACTGAGGGTTGTTCCTGTGCTGTGCAGGGTCTGGGCCTGCAGAGCTCAAAATAAACCTCAGAACTGCCTTTTGCCTCCTCCAGGATGAGGATGAGGATGAGGATGGGGAGGAATGACACACAAACCTCTCCCTGTACAGGGCACTGAGGGTTGTTCCTGTGCTGTGCAGGGTTTGGGGCAAGCCGGGGTCTCAAAATAAACTTCACAACTGCCTTTTGCCTTCTCCAGGATCCCTGGGGATGGCCCAGATGTTCCACAGGGGGATTTCATGGAGTTTTCCTTGCATGGAACCCAAAAGCCCCTTCTCCAAACTCCTTGCACTGGGGAGCCCTGAGAGTGGTTCAGAGTTAATCTTGGTTTAGTGGCATTTTCAAGTACCAAGGAATTCAACTTCATGAACTTTTCCTGGCCTGTTCTTGGGTGTGGCTCTGGAGTCTCCTGCTCTGGGAGTCCTGGGACCATCAGAGATGAAGAGGTTTGGGCTTTCATGGCCAAGGTGTGGAAAAGAGAGGGAAAAGCCAACCCTTCCCCACCTTTGTCTTTCCAACAGCTGAAGAACAAGTTCATCAAGAAGATCCCTAAGGATGCTGAGGCCTCCAATGTGCTGGTGGGAGAAGTGGAGTTCCTGGAGAAGCCCTTTGTGGCCTTCGTGAGGCTCCTGCAGGCGACCATGCTGGGAGGGGTCACCGAGGTGCCCGTCCCCACCAGGTGAGTGCAACTCCACAGCACTGGGTGGGTTCCTGGCACGATCCAAAGTCACCAACACAGCACCTCCCCCTCCCCAGATTCCTCTTCATCCTCCTGGGTCCTGCTGGAAAAGCCAAATCCTACAACGAGATCGGCAGAGCCATCGCGACGCTCATGGTGGACGATGTGAGTGGGGGCCACCCCCAGCCCCCTCAGGGACCTCCTGCTCAGAGCCCAGAAGGAAAAGCCATTTCCATCCTGTCACCCCCAAACCCTGAGCTTTAACACCCCCTGGGCCCTGTGGGTGCTCCAGGCTGAGCCCCTGCTGTGCCCACCCCCAGCTCTTCAGCGACGTTGCCTACAAAGCTCGGGACAGGGAGGACCTGATTGCCGGCATAGACGAGTTCCTGGATGAGGTCATCGTGCTGCCACCCGGAGAGTGGGACCCCAACATCAGGATTGAGCCCCCTAAAAAAGTGCCCTCGGCTGAGAAGAGGTGGGTGGGAACTGTGGGGCTGGAGCTGTGGGTGGGAGCTGTGGGGCTGGAGCTGTGGGGCTGGAGCTGTGGGTGAGAGCTGTGGGGGTGGAGCTGTGGGAGGGAGCTGTGGGTGGGAGCTGTGGGAGGGAGCTGTGGGGCTGGAGCTGTGGGTGGGAGCTGTGGGAGGGAGCTGTGGGGCTGGAGCTGTGGGTGGGAGCTGTGGGAGGGAGCTGTGGCTCTTCCCAAAGTGGAAGGGGATGATCTTTAAGGTCCCTTTCACCCCAACCACTCCGTCTGTGTGGAGCAAATCCAGTTCTAGCTCTTCCCATAGTGGAAGGGGATGACTTTTAAGGTCCTTTCCACCCCAACCACTCCGTAATTCCAAGCAAACCTTCATTACCCACCTGTGTGGAGCAAATCCAGCTCTGGCTCTTCCCAGACTCCCCCCAAAGCCGAGCCGTGGTGGGGGCAGGGCTGCCCCACGGCCCTGGGTGGGTCCCTGCCCTGGGGCTGTGCCAACACCGGGTCTGTGCCGCAGGAAATCCGTGTTCTCCCTCAATGAGGTGGGGCAGATGAACGGCACTGCCGGTGGTGCCGGCGCCGGCGCCGGAGGAGGAGGAGGAGGAGGAGGAGGCAGCGAGGATGGGGAGATGCCTGAAGTTCATGAGATCGGGGAGGAGCTGGCCTGGACTGGCAGGTGAACCTGCACCCACCACCCCCAAACCTCTGCAGAGGGTGCCAGCACCTGCCAGCACCTCCTGCTGGATCATCCTGCGGTGTCCTGGGGCNGCGCCGGCGCCGGAGGAGGAGGAGGAGGAGGAGGAGGCAGCGAGGATGGGGAGATGCCTGAAGTTCATGAGATCGGGGAGGAGCTGGCCTGGACTGGCAGGTGAACCTGCACCCACCACCCCCAAACCTCTGCAGAGGGTGCCAGCACCTGCCAGCACCTCCTGCTGGATCATCCTGCGGTGTCCTGGGGCATGGAGGGGTGGGATCCTTTGGGAATGGAGGAGTGGGATCCTTTGGGAATGGAGAGGTGGGATCCTTTGGGAATGGAGGGGTGGAATTATATGGGAACAGAGGAGTGGAATCCTTTGGGAATGGAGGGGTGGGATCCTTTGGGAATGGAGGGGTGGGATCCTTTGGGAATGGAGGGGTGGAATTATATGGGAACAGAGG
>VWZD01000823.1:3054-13439 GCA_013396695.1 Sakesphorus luctuosus | reverse complement strand
TTTTTTGGGGATTTTTTTTTGGGGATGGGTTTTTTTTGGGATGGGTTTTTTGGGATGGGGTTTTTTTGGGATGGGATTTTTTGGGATGGGATTTTGGGGGAGGGGGTTATTTTTGGTAGGGGCTTTTTGGGAGAGGGTTTTTTTTCAGGAAGGTTTTCTTTGGGATGGGTTTTTTTGGGATGGGGGTATTTTGGGAGGGTTTTTTTGAGAGGGTTTTTTTTTGGGATGGGTTTTTTTTTGAGGTTTTTTTTTCAGGATGGTTTTTTTGGGGGATGGTTTTTTTTTTGGATGGGTTTTTTGGGATGGAGTTATTTGGGATGGAGTTTTTTTGGGAGGTTTTTTTGGGGATAGGTTTTTTGGGGGAGGGGTTTTTTGGGATTTTTTTTTTTTATGTTTTTTTGGGAGGGTTTTTTTTTTGGGATGGTTTTTTTCAGGATGGGGGTTATTTTGGGCTGAGGTTCTCCCTGACCTGGGCAATGTTTCCCCCCAGGAAAGGGCTCCTCCACCTGGAGCTTTGCGTTCTGACTCCTCCCCGAACGGCTCCGACATGGATCGAAGGTACCGCCCCATCCCTGCGGGGGGAATCCTGGGAAAACCACCCCCTGCCCCACCTGGAGCAATTCCCAAAGATCCACCTTGATCGTCCCACCGTCCCTCGGCATTTGGGGTGGTTTTCTGGGCCAACACAGTGTTGGGGGCAACAAAATTGCCATAAAAATGCCCTTAAATTGCCATTAAAATGCCCTTAAATTCCATTAAAATGCCCTTAAATTCCACTAAAATGCTGCTGAGCAGCCACAGGGATTTTGAGGATTGGGATGTCCCCAAATCCTGAAATTTGGGATTATTCCCTGCAGGTTTTATGTGTTAAAGGCAAAATATTGGGTGTTAATTAATTTACTGGCAGCAGCACCACCTGCAGAGTCACCCCCAGAGTCCTGGGTGGGTTTGAGGTGGTTTGGGGGTAATTTTGGGGGTGGGTTCGGGGCAGTTTGNAGTTCAGGGGCAGTTCTGGGGTAGTTCAGGTTCTGCTGCGGTTCTGAGGTGTTTCTGTTGCAGTTCTGGGGCAGTTCTGGGGTGGCTCGGGGGTAATTTTGGGGCTGTTCTGGGGTGGTTCTGGTGCGGTTCTGCCCCCCGACCCCCTCTGCCCTGTCCCCCAGTATCACCCTCCACCTGAAGATTTCCTGCCCGTCCTCCCCCGCCTTTAACTACTCCCGGAGCGCCGTCTGTGCCGTGCCCCAGGTGAAGATCGAGATGGAGTCGGACTACGAGGACACCGACACGGAGAAAGCCCCCCGGGACATGGGCAGCGAGACCACCCTGTAGCCCCGGCCCGGGGCCTCCTCACCCCGCGGATATCCATAGATTTGTACAAAGGAACTTGGGCTCGTTGTTGTGTGGCAGCCCGGAGGGTCCCGGAGGCTCCCGGGGTTCGGTGTTGGATCCCTCCCCTCCCGCTGGCGGCGAAACGGGGCGGAAAAGGTGGAATTGGGGGGTTTGGCCCCAAAAATTGGGGGGGTTGAGGCTGGGGCAGCTGGAGGGGGTGGGGATGTGGGAGATGGGAAAGCGGGGGGTGGGTTTTGGAGGGGATTGAGGAGTTGGGAGTGCCTGGCCCCGCTCCCAAATCCCTGGAATCGCATCATGGATCGGTTTGGGAAGGGTTGGGGGGTGTCAGGAGGGGCAGGTCCCTGCCAGGACATCCCGGGGGGGGTGGGAGCGTCCAGAGGGAGCCGGATCTGCTCCGGAGGAGGGGGAGGAGGAGGAGGGATGGAGAGGAGCTGGAGCTCCAGCAGGGAAGGAGGAGAAGCAGCTCAGGGTGAAGGTTTTGCCACTTGAGGGCAACAATGACCAGGCTGAGGAGGGAGAGCAGGGCAGGGATCGGGAATGGTTCCTGCAGGGGATTGGCGTGGGCATTAAATGGGAATGGTTTGTGCAGGGAGCAGGAATGGTTTGTGCAGGGAGCAGGAACAGGTTCTCCAGGAAACTGGGAATAGTTTCTGTAGGGAATTTGCTTGGGCATTAAATGGGAATGGTTTGTGTAGGGAACAGGAATGGTTTGTGTGGGAACAGGAATGGTTTGTGTAGGAATCAGGAATGGTTTGTGTAGGGAACAGGAATGGTTTGTGTGGGAACAGGAATGGTTTGTGTAGGAATCAGGAATGGTTTGTGCAGGGAACAGAAACAGGTTGTGCAGGGAATTGGGAATGGTTTCTGTAGGAAAACAGGAGTGGTTTCTGTAGGGAATAGGAAGAGTCTCTGCAGGGCTCAGGGATGGTTCGTGCAGGGAATTGGGAGCAGTGGCTGCAGTGGAGCCCCTTCAGTGGCCCCATCCCCACGGCCCCAGCAAAGCTCCTGCAGGGCCACCCCGACCCCGGGAACAGCCCTTGGAATAACCCCGGGAACAGCCCCGGGATCAGCCCTTGGAATAACCCCGGGAACAGCCCCGGGAACAGCCCCAGGATCAGCCCCATCGCTCCCTCTGGATGGGACTGAGCCATTCCCAGCCCGGGAGCCAGACAGACATTCCCAAGGCCAGGAATTCTCTCCCGGGAGGAATTCGAGGGTTCTCTGCTGTCCAACCCTCCCGAGGGGCTTCCCTCCCCCTCTGGCTCCTCCGTCCTGGTCCTTCCCAGGGTTTTGCCACCCCGAGAGAGGGAGGGCAGAGCCAGGACGTGCCCCCGCGGGGTATCCCTGGGCATTCCGGCCCCAAACGGGCTCTTCCCACCCTCCTCTGCCTCTGGATCCTCCAGGAGAGGAAGGCAAAGGAGCAGGTTTGGAGGCTCCCAGCCCACCTTGGCTCCCACCACCTTTTCCCAGCAGTGCTGAGGCTTTCCAGGGATTTTTCCCATGCCCAGAGGGAGCCCAAAGGCTGCTCTGAGGAAACCTCCAATCTGTTCCTTTCTCTTATTTTTTCTACACGAATCCTGTACTTTTTTCCCTCTATTCCCAACCTCCAGAGCTCCAACCCCTCCCAGGAGCAGGGATATTCACACCAGCAGCACTGGGGCCACCAGTTCAATCCTGCAACTGGTCTGAACCTTTTTGCGGGACAGATCCCTGTAAATACCCAAAGCCAACAGAGACTTGAAGGCAATTTCCTATTTATAGCCCTTTTTTTTCCCGGTTCAGGTGGGGGCACAGGCTGAGAGAAACGACACCCTGTCCCCCCCCACCACTTGGGTGTTAATTGCCGTTAATTACCATTTCACTTGAAGGTTTTGTAGCCCTTTGTGTGTAGCTGAAGCGCGGTAGGTTCACGATTCCCCCCTTTGCTTCCCGCCCCTCTGGGGCTCTGGGAGCTGTTCCACAGGGCAGAGCCCAATTCCCTGGAGAGCCCAGCCTGGGGTTGGCTCCCTTTGGGCATCGTTTGCCCCGTGGGTTCTGCTCCCTGCCCCAGCCTCGCTGCCCCCAAACCCCTCTCAGCGTTTTGTACTTCTTGGAGAACCCCAATAAACGTCGTTTCAAAGAGTCTCAGCTCTCTCTGTGTGTGTTTCCCAGAATCCCAAATTCCCTCCCCACGTGTTGCCCCTCCGGGATGGGGGTTTGGCACCAGCTCAGTGGCACCTGCAGAGGTCGGGAAGGGCATCCAGTGCTGGCACAGCAACATTCCTGCTCTCAGGAATGGGGAACCAGGCACTGCAGGAAAGGTGGGAAGAGGCCAGGAATCCCCTCAGTGCCTGTGGATAATCCTGCCAGGATTCCCCTGATTCCATGGATAACCCTGCCAGGATTTCCCTGTTTCCATGGATAACCCTGCCAGGATTCCAAGGATAGCCCTGCCAGGATTCCCCTGTTTCCATGGATAACCCTGCCAGGATTCCCCTGTTTCCATGGATAACCCTGCCAGGATTCCCCTCTGTCCCCAGGGATAACCCTGCCAGGATTCCATGGATAGCCCTGCCAGGATTCCCCTGATTCCATGGATAACCCTGCCAGGATTCCATGGATAGCCCTGCCAGGATTCCATGGATAGCCCTGCCAGACAGAAGTTCTCCCCTGCTCCAGGACTCCCCTCCCAGGTCAGGTTGATGTCCTGGGGCAATTCCACTTTGCCCCCAAGTCCTTTGGGCTGGGAGGTGGATGGGGCTGGGCAGTGGTGAAGCTCCTGGAGCTGAAACCAAGAGCTCTGCCCCTTTTTAGGCCCAGCTGGTGCCAGGTGTGGCCCAGGTGAGCTCTGGGGGAAGCCCAACCTGCCCCTGCTCTGGGGGGACACAGCTCAGCCCCCAACCCACCAGTGCTGCTCTTCTAGAGGTGAAAGAGTTCATTAATAATAATTGCAGGGCACCAGCAGGGGTTGATTTGTCTTCTCACACTTTATTTAGTCAGCCTGCAAATACTCACTAGAGTCACTCACCCCCCCAAACCCCTCCCTGTGCCCTCGGGGGCACCAAACCCTCCCCACGCTGCTCTTTGGTTAGAAAAAAAGGCTTTTAAAAAACAAATCCACCCTCCAATGAGCAAAAAAACCCCAAACCCCTGCTCAGCTGCACCCCAGGACGTGTTCCAAGAGCTCTGCCACTGCCCCAGGGCACAAATATGGCTTTAGCTTCACTTTTCAAGTAACTTCTCCTGCAGAAGAGCTCGGGCTGAGCCTCCAGCACAGCCCCAGGGTGGAGCCTTCCCACTGCTCTGGGCCCCGGAGCAAATCCCATGGGATTGCTGCTCAGATCCCACTGGATCAGGCTGCCAGAGCTGCCTGGCAGGCAGGAGGAAGCTCCAGGAGATTCCCCCCCAGCTCCAGCTTCCCCCCAATCCCTGCCAAAGCCACGTGGGAAACCCCCACGTGGCAGCCACGAAATAAATAAAAATATTGCATTTTCTCTCGGCCTGTTTGGGAGTCAGTTTGGAATGTGGCTTTTCCCAGTGCTCAGGGGGATGGGCCATCCCAGGCTATGCACTCAGGGCCTCCAGCTCCTGGGGCTTCTGCAGCTTCTTGGCAGCAATGATGGTGTTCTTCATGAGCATGGCCACGGTCATGGGCCCGACGCCGCCGGGCACGGGCGTGATGAAACTGGCCTTCTTCCTCACCCCTGCAGGGAGGGCCCAGCTCAGCACCCACCCAGCTCTGCCCACCCTCACTGGGGGGAATCCCTCCCCAACATCCCCCCCAGCCCTACCCTCTGGCAGTGGGAGCCATTCCCTGTGTCCTGTCCCTCCATCCCTTGTCCCAGGTCCCTCTCCAGCCCTTGGAGCCCCTTCAGGCCCTGCCAGGGGCTCTCAGGTCTTCTCTGGGAATCCCATCCCATCCCTCCCCACCCTCCCAGCCAACAATCCCTTCCCAATATCCCACCTCAACCCCCTCCCTGCCAGTTGAAATCCATCCCAGTGCCAGTTGAACCCCAAGTCTTTCAGCTGCCTCTGGGCTGGAGCTGAGGAGGGGCTGAGACCCCCAGAGCTGCTGGTGGGACGGAGCTGGAGCTGCCAGGGATGGGTAGGAGCCCTGGAATGGGGTGGGATGGAGGGACCTTGGAGGTCTTGCAGTGCCACCCCTGCCCTGGGCAGGGACACCTCCTCTGCAGTCTCCTCTGCAGCTTTCCCAGCCACCTCCCGGGATAACATGGAACAACACTGGATGCACCAGCACTTTGTCCCACTACCCAAGTGCTCAGGAAGCTCCTCCAGAGCTTTCCCATACCTTCAAAATCCACATCCCCCACCAGCCTGGACTTGGCAGTGACAGGATCCTGCACCCTGGTGATGCCCACGTCGATCACGGCCGCTCCTTCCTTGATCATGTCTGCAGTGATCAGGTTGGGAATGCCTGGAAAAGCAGAGCCAACACTCAGGGGGGTGAACAGCCCTCTGGTCCCACATTCCCAGGAAGTTCTGACCCATCTGGGCCTCCCCAACCCAGTTGGAGTCAATAAAATGAAGGGTCTTTTCCAGCCTAACCAACCCCACAAGATGCAGAACTTCCACAGGGACCATTCCAGCTGCTGCTGCTCAGGGATTTCACTCTCTGACTCAATGGTTGGGTATTGGGAGGGAATTCCTGTCTGAGAGGGTGGGAAGGGGCTGGGCTGGGATTCCCAGAGAAGACCTGAGAGCCCCTGGCAGGGCCTAAAGGGGGTCCAAGGGCTGGAGAGGGACTGGGGACAAGGGCTGGAGGGACAGGACACAGGGAGTCTTCAACATCCTCTGGAGGGGCAGAGGAGGGGCAGGCACTGAGCTCTGCTCTGTGTGAGCAGGGACAGGCCCTGGAATGGCAGGAGCTGTGCCAGGGCAGGCTCAGGTGGGATCTCAGGGAAAGGCTCTTCCCCCAGAGGGTGGTGGGCACTGCCCAGGGTTTGGGCACAGCCCCGAGGCTGCCAGAGCTCCAGGAGGGTCTGGATGATCCTCTGGGGCACAGGGTGGGATTTTGGGGTGGACTCTGATGTTTGGGAGTCCCTCCCAGCTCAGCCCATTCCCTGATTCCACACTGATGTTCAGGAGCTGTTCAGATGCCCTGGGCATGCCAAGCCCCTCCATGCCAGGTGTTCCTCTCCATTCCAAAGGCTGAGCTACAAAGGAACATCCCCCTGGAGCTCCTTGGCTTCACCACAGGGTTAACCAGCCCCAGCCCCAGCCCTGGGAGCTCCAGCCTCTCCCACAGCAAGGACTGTCCCCAGGAGCCCCCCCTGTGCCCCTGGGCTGTGCCAGCTGCCAGCCCTTACCTGCTGCTGCCACCACGATGTCCGCACGGATCGTGTGCTGCTTCAGCTGCTCCTTGGGCGTGTAGCGGTGGGAGATGGTCACGGTGGCATCTCCTGGGGGGGCAATGCCATGGAGCTTGGGCAGTGGGGCAGGCAGGGGGGCAGTCCCAGCAGCCTGGGGAGCACCCCAGGGGCCGGGGGGCAGTGGGGCAGGCAGGGGGGCAGTGGGGCAGGCTGGGGGGCACCCCAGCAGCCCATGGGGCAGTGCCCTACCTCCGGGGCGCTCGTGCCTGCCGTCCGTGTGCAGCAGCATCGCGATGGGCATCCCCACGTTCTTGGACCTTCCTGCCACCACCACGTTCCTGCCCAGCGTTGGGATCCCTGCAGGGGGCAAGGTCAGACACCCACAGAGGGTTGTGGGTGGGAAGGGACCCATCAGCACCACCCCCCAGTTCCTGGCCCTGCTCAGACACCCCAGATCCCACCCTGTGCCCCGGAGATCCTCCTGAAGCTCTGGCTGTGCCCAAACCCTGGGCAGTGCCCACCACCACCTTTCCCTGAGATCCCACCTAACCCTGCCCTGGCACAGCTCCAGCCATTCCATGGTCCTAGCACTGCCACAGAGAGCAGAGATTGGTTGGTACCTCCCCCTCTGGATGTAAAAAATGAGCTTCAGCTTGAAACAAAGACAAAATAACATGCCTTAAAATCCATCTCTTGTTGCCAGCTTTGGAATTTGCTGAGACTTTGCAAAATGTGTTTGCAAGCAGGGCCAGCCCAAGCAGTGGGCAGGTCAGATAAAAAGAGCACTGGAGCCAGCTTGGGGATGTGCAGCCAAGATAAGAGGAGCTGCTTGGATGGAGAAGCAGCTCGAGGCACACGAGAAGGGCTTTGTAACACAGAGAGGGGGGAAGCAGAACCAGTGGTGAACAGCAGGAGAAACAACCAACAAAATGTACAATTCCATGATGTAAATCCACAGAGTGTCTGGAGCAGATAATGTTTGGAGCCAACTGCTTCAAAAGGCTGAGTTTGGTACACCTGGTGGACACTTGGGGGCCCCCTGAGTGACCCCAGCCATGGCCAGGCAGGAATGAAATGGTGCTTTACCATCAGTATCCAGCTTTGTGGCAACATCATTTCCTTAAAATGACCCAAAAAGTGGCCCAAGAGAAGCACCAGGACCATCCCCCCCTGCACTGACCCCCTCAGGCCCCCAGACACCCCCAGGAATGGGGCACTCCCACCAGATGGCCCACCCTGGGAGCCTCCAGACCCCGTGCCCACAGGAGCTCCTCCATCCCAGGGCTCCCCCAGGGCAGGGCACACACAGCACAATCTGCTTTCTCCCACATCTTTCCCAAAATCCCTCAAAAGCAGGAAAACAACCCCCATGTTTCACCTCTTGCTTGACAAGGAGTGAAAACAAGCCATTCCAGGATCCTGTCCCTGCTCCCAGAGCTGGAGCTGCCCCTCAGGAGGAGCTGCAGACCCCAGGCAGGTCTGTCCTGTCTGACCTTCTCCAGCTGAGCACCCCAAGTGCCCTCAGCTGCTCCTCACGTGGCCCCTCCAGACCCTTCCCCACCCTTGTGGCCTCCTTTGCACACTCTGCAGTGCCTCAATCTCTCCCTTCTTTGTGTCCCCCCAACCTGCCCCAACAGTGCAGGTGGGGCTGCCCCAGCTCAGAGCAGGGCAGGACAATCCCCTCCCTCCCCTGATGCCCCCCAGGACAGGGATGGCCCCCCTGGCTCCAGGGCACTGCTGACTCGTGGCCACTGAGCAGGACCCCCAGGGCCCTTTCCCAGCCCCACCCAGTGCCAGGGCTGCCCATGCCAGGGGCAGAATCCAGCCTTTGCCTCGTGGAGCTCCCCAGGGTGGGGATTGTCCATCTTTGGTCTGTGGAGGCCTCTCTGCCCTGAGCAGGGACTCAACAGCTTCTCCCAGTTTGGTGTCCTTGGCCAACTGACCTGGCATCACTTTGAGCTGAAGATGTCGGAGAGCCCAGGGCTGGGGATGGAGCCCTGTGGCACCCACAGTGCCTGCCTGATGCCCTCCCTCACCCAATCCAGCTCCTCTCCTCACCTCCCCCAGCCCCACAGCAGTCCCCAGGTGGGCTGTTTGGGAGCCAGCAGCTCTCACCAGTCCTCTGGATGATCTCCCAGACGCCCCAGGGCGTGGCTGGCAGCATGGCATCCTGGTCCAGGCACAGCCGGCCCACGTTCAGCACGTGGAACCCGTCGACGTCCTTGGCGGGGCTGACGGCGTTGCACACACGGCGCTCGTCCATGTGCCCTGGGGGACACCCTCCCAGTCAGGCCTGCCCAGCTCTGCAGGGGCACCCCGAGCTCCAGGCGGGACCACCAGTCCTGGGCCAGAGGGCTGGGCACAGAATGGAGCTGCAGTTCTGATTGGGAGCCCTGAGCTGGAGTTAGTTCTGAGCCCAGCCCTGAGCTGGAGTCAATTGTGAGCCCTGAGCCAGAGTTAGTTCTGAGCCCAGCCCTGAGCTGGAGTCAATTGTGAGCCTTGAGCCAGAGTCAGTTCTGAGTCCAGCCCTGAGCCCTGAGCTGGAGTTAGTCCTGAGCCCAGCCCTGAGCCGGAGTTATTCTGAGCCCAGCCCTGAGCTCAGGCTCTGACCCCTTCAAGCCTTGGAGGCTCCTCAGCC
Organism: Sakesphorus luctuosus; assembly: GCA_013396695.1. Taxonomy (NCBI): domain Eukaryota; kingdom Metazoa; phylum Chordata; class Aves; order Passeriformes; family Thamnophilidae; genus Sakesphorus; species Sakesphorus luctuosus. The sequence goes on along the minus strand of VWZD01000823.1, from coordinate 4,145 downwards.
CCTCCAGCTGAGATTCCCCAGCAGAGGGACCTGGGAGCACTCGGAACTGCAGCCCTGCTCCCACTGAGGTATTTTTAGGCAGCCCCAAAGCCACAGCTGAGTTCAGATCCCTGGCTCTGGAAGCTGATACTCCCAACCCAGGAATAGCTCCTGGATCCCCAGAAACCCAACTCCTGCAGGCAGCTGGTGCTGAGGAGCTGCAGGGCCATCTCTGAGCTCCTTCAGGGCAGGATCCCACCTCTGCCAGCCCCTGGACAGCCCTGCAGGAAGGGAGGAGGTGGAAGCTCAGCCCCTCACCTGGCAGAGGGAGCTGCACCAACACCCCATCCACGTTGGCATCGTCGTTGAGTTTGGCAATGAGGTCCAGCAGCTCCTCCTCGGAGATGGACTCTGGTCTGAGGATGGTCTCACTGCTGATCCCTGCCAAGGAAACACCTCCTTAGGGAGCCAAGGCTGGGCAGAGGCAGCAACTCCCCCATCCCTGGGGATTTAACCTGCCCTGTCTCATTGCTCTGCCAAAGCCCAGAGGATTGGGTGGATTGTGCAACAGGGAGCAGCTTCCAGGCTGGAGAGGCCTTCCCAAGCCTTGGGAGTGATGGCTGAAGACAATTAGAGCATGTTAATGAGCTGGGAAAGTGTTTGAGAGCCTCCCAGTGCAGGGAGGGCTTGGAGAGACCCAACCAAGAAGGAAAATAAACCTCATCCTATGATCCCTCTGGCCATGGCAGGAAGGGCAATGTCAGCCCAACGACCTCAGCCCCAGCCAGGTAAAGTGCCACCTCCCTGAGCAGGACCTGGGGCTGCAGGAGGGGCAGGACTCAGAGGGCGGGGAGAAAAGGAGGGAAACAAAGCTCTTCCTGTGCTTTCATGGCCCTGGGAAGGCTGAGGGTGCCAAGCACAGAGCCTGGTGGTGGCCTGAGGGATTCCAGTGGCACAAGTTCATCAATCCCACCCCAGCACCGTCAATGCAGCAACAAGAACCCACAGGCCAGGTGAAGGTGGGCTGAGCTCAAGAGCCCCCAGGGTGGATCCATCCCCAGAAACCTCCCCAGCCCCCAGCAGGGATGATGCCCACCCAAAGCCCAGGAGGC
>VWZD01000822.1:109809-240219 GCA_013396695.1 Sakesphorus luctuosus | reverse complement strand
TGCTGAACTAGGACACCATCACAGCTGCTGGCTTTGAGTGCGGGATGTTGTGCTGAATGCAGAATTATTGGTGTGTGGCTCCTCTGGAGCCCAAAACTGACCTGTAGGCTCTGCAAAGCATCACATGTGTTTTTCCAGCTTGAATAACTGAGAGCAGGACCCATGACTCAAGGATGCCTGGGAAATGCACAAGCAGCATGCTGACCTAAGGGACTCAGGATCCTTTTCCCTGGCACAACAGGAATTTGTGAGCAAATCTGCTGGCTGAGCTCTGGCTTAGGGGAGTACAAACAGTACAGAGATGTGCAGGAGAAGGCTGGAAGCCTGGCTGGATAGTTCTTACCTGCCAAACCCTGCCTCCTTACTCAGGTGAGCTTCCCCCCTTAGAGGCCCCAGGGAGGAGGCAGAGCATGGAATTGCTCACAAACAGGGTTGCGCAAAATCCTGTGACCCCCTTGACAGAGCTGAGCTGGATTAGAGAGCTTCCAGGGTTGATTTGAGTGCAGAGAAGGAGTACACTTGGGAGAACAGGCTTTCCTCTTTGGAAACCAGGCCCTCAGAGTCCGTGGGGCAGCTCATCTGACTGTGGAGGCTTCGGCAGAGGCATGTTGGACCATGGAGCCTTAGCAAAGAGCAGGACACTGCCACTGGCTCCTTGTGTGAGGATATGGAATTGGACAAGTGACCCGTCAGGTCGAGTTCTGGGGCAGGTGAGGTCTTCACCTCCCTTGCCATGGGAGAGGACTGGAGCTGGGATCAGGCTCTGAAATTCCAGGCCTCAACATGAGGTGGTGCACAGCATCTGCTTCTATCCCTGCTCTGCCGCTCCCTGTGCAGCAGCAGGGAGCAAGAGCAGAATGCCTTCGGAGAAGAACTGGGGATAAAGGAGGTGCTAATGAGATCTGGAGGAATGAAGTCATCAAAATGTAGAAAGGAATTGAGGAGAGATTATTCTGGTGGAATTCATTCATCCATCCCTGCATCATCCACGCCTGCATTTCATAAGGAATGGGAAGAGGGATGCAGAATTTAAAAGGATTTTTCCCCTCTTGTGTGCTTTCCACTGGAAGAATAGATTTTCAGGGGGGAATCCTACTTTATAATCTTGTGTTATTTATTCAGTTGGCATCTCAGGCACACGGCACAACTCAAGTATTTTCGTTCCCGTCTATGTGATGTGGATGTAAGTGCAGACCAGCCTTGGGCAGGAAAATCCCAATTCCCTGAGTCCCAGCAACACACAGCCATGTGATACAGAAACCAAGATGATCTTTATTCAAAATGCATAGGTCTCAGAAGGGCTGCTGAGCTCTTGCCACTCCAACATGCCTTTGAGGGCAGATAGAGATGATCCCCCCACCCTGGAGTGCTCAGCATGAGGAGCTCTACCCTCCTGCTGTCCTGCTGCTCATTAAAGTGCCATCTGAACCCAACCCCTTCTGTGTTTTGAGCACACGCACAGACACGCCACCGCAGTAATTGTAAATATTTGCCCAAGGTCACCTCTGACACCTCAGGCACTTAATGCAGGAGCCCAGTTAATCCTGGCTGTGAGCATGACTAGTGTCTGTGGTGATCCATGAGGAAAATTGTTTGAGGGACTTAAATATACTTTGTCTCTGAGTTATGGTTTGGTGCATCCAAGCCCGCTCTGGGCCTTGGCATTGGGTCTGTTCAACAGCTGCAGCCACAGCTGTGCACATCCACCACAGTCCCTCAGCTTGTGGGCGCCAGAAGCAGCCAGATCCTGGAGGGCAGAGGAGGCACCGGGGCCGATCTCTGCTGCGTCAGCTCAGTAGTTCCTCCAGGCCCCCGAGCGCCCCTGCCCCTCTGCAGTGGGGCTGTCAACAGAGCTGGGATCTGGTGGGACATGATCATGCCATGGAGCTGGTCATTGCTGCATGGTGCCACCATCTGGGCTTTGTCTACCTGGCTGCTGTGGGAGGAAGGCTGAGGCTCTCAGAGCTCAGGGCTGAGCTGCTGCTGGTATCTCTGCCCAGGCAGTGGGGCTGTCATCCACAGGTGGTGGGGCTTTGCTGTGACCTCCAGCCATCTGCTCATTAGTGGTCTCGTTTTGCTGCAGCATGATGTGCCATGTCTGGGGGCTGCACATATGTGCTGTTGCCCAGCCACCCGCTCCAGCTGTGCTCAGAGCTTGAACCTACCCTTATCTACCAGCTGTGGCTCTGAATTTGGAAAAGTGGCTTTAACTTCCTGCCTGTCTAAGGGATGGAGGATGGGGTTGTGTTGGGCTATAGTCTGGCTGTTCACTTGCCTCACATTGTTCTGTAGATGCAGAGACAAGGGCTGGTCCCAGGACAGCTCTGAGCTCTGTGATTTGGCCACAGCTGCCTGTGCTGTAGTTTTGCTGCCAGAAAAACAGAGATGGGGTTTAATGCAAGTGTTGTGGTGCATATTAACTCCTCTGCTGTCAGACCCTCCTGGGAACAAGCATTTGTGATCCCTCTGTGCAGTGAACCAGGTGAGAGAAAGGCTGACCATGGTAGTAGCAGTGGCCTCAGCTGCTCAGCAGCCGTGCATCTGTCCTGTCCCACTGGAGGGTCATAGTGGAACAGCTACCATGTGCTCGGTGTCTGCCTGCACAACCACAGTGCCTCTGTGTGTGTCTGTGTGTGCAGTGATGATGGTGTTAAGGACAGAGAGGAGGCGGCTGTACCTTCTCCAGCACCTGCCAGCAGCTTGCCCAGCCTCACCTTCAGACACGCCAGGAGCCTGGATGCATTTTTCCTGATGTTTATTTTAAAAAGATGGCTCATTTAGCACTCCGGGCAGCCTTCAAATATAAATAACCTGTGCAGCACGTCCCCATGTTACCAAGGAATAAATTACAGTTCTGGGTTCCCCCTCCCATGCTTCCTTTTGATGTTATTGCCGTGGATACGTGTATATGTGCACTTCACACACAACAAGCCAACCTCACCCAGAGCTGTACAGAGAACACTGGGACGTCCCTCCATGATGCTGAACCAGGTGGTGGAAACCCTCATTTAATGCACTTTTCATTTTGGAAAAATAAATGCATTGCAAGACCTGCTGCCAAGGAACTGAGCCCCACCATAAGCATAGGGACACAGGCTGGCCTCAGTCCCACAGGAACAAATATACATCTGCCATCCCAGAGGGATACACAGTGCACTCCATTCCATGGAGACACACGCTGCCCAGTATCCCATAGGGACACACAGTGCCCTCCATCCCTCAGGGACGCACAGTACCATTCCACCCATAGAGATACATGCTGCTGTCCATCCCATAGGGACACAGACTGCCCTCCATCCCATGTGGACACACACTGCCCTCCATCTCGCAGAGACAAAGTACCCTCCATCCCATGGGAATGCACACTGCCCTCACTCTTATAGGGACACACACTGCCCTCCATCCTATGAGGACACACGCTGCCCACCATCCCACAGGGACACATGCTGCTCTCCATCCCATATGGACAAACACTGCCCTCCATCCCATGGGAATGCACACCACCCTCAATCTCATATGGACACACTGCCCTCCATCCTATGGGGACACACACTGTCCACCATCCCATAGGGACACACGCTGCCCTTTCTCCCATATGGACCCACACTGCCCTCCATCCCGCATGGACACACGCTACCCTTCCTCCCACAGGGTGAGCACACACGGTGCCCTCCATTCCGCGGGATCACCGGCCCGTGCCGCAGCATCCCGGAGGCGGGCGGGCTCTAGGACCCCGCTGCCGGCGGGCCCGCGGCCTCACCTGCGGCGGGGCGGGGCANCGCGGCCCGCCGGTAGGTACCGGCACCGGGGCGGAAGGGGGCTCCGAGCCGGGGGAGAGGGTCCACCGAGCCCTGGGGGGAGGAACCCGCGGCTCGTCGGTAGGTACCGGCACCGGGGCGGAGGGGACACCGAGCCGAGGTGGGGGGAGACACGCGCGACCCGCCGGTAGGTAGCGGGACCGGGGCCGAAGGGGACGCCGAGCTGGACGGCGGGGCCCCGGCGCGGCCCTTCCCGCGGGTTTGCAGCAAGTGCCGCGGCCGGGGGGTTCCCGCCCTCCCCAGGAGCCGCTGCCCGTGGCGGCTCCCCCGCCGCTCCCTTCTCGGCTCTCACGGTTGCCGACTGCGTCTGCCAGCCCGCCCCGGCACCTCCCGCCGCTCAGCGGGGTGACTCGGGGACCTGTCCCCGCTCGGCGGGGGCAGCGGGGCTGTCCGCGGCCTTCTCGGTCCCTCGGTTCGCCGGGAGCCGTCCTGCTGGGAGGGGACGATGCGTTACGGGGCGGAGCGGGCACGAACTCGCCGGCCCCGGGATACCGGCTCCCTGCCCGAGGGGCCCTGCGCCCACCCCGCCTTCCCCCCCCCTCGCCGTTTTCCCGGTGGAGCGTGTCGCATCATTCCTGCTTCCCAGCCCGCACTTCACATCCCGGCGGTTTGCGGTGCCGGGCTTCCGCCACTGCCGCAGAGCTGCCGGTACTGGCCCGGTGCTCCCGGTCCTGCCCCACCTAGCGCAGCTGGAATCTGATAAACTCCAGGGCCATGGAAGTTAAACGGTACCAGGGCTTCGGGAGCAGCGGAGGGGAGGGACGACACATGTGCCGGGTCTGGTAGCGCAGCCCCGGGGTGTACCGGGGGCATTCCCGGGGTACTGCCCACGTTTTGAGTTGTCGCTGCTCGGCTGGCAGCGGAGCCTGTTTTCTCGTGCCGACGATACGTGCAGCTGGTGGAAAACGTGCCTGAGTGACACGCGAGAACGGAATTTCGTCTTGCTCGCGCTTTATTTTTGTGTTTTGCCTTAAAAAACATGCCGACCGCAGGTTTATTGCCCCGGTGTGCACAGCTGGCGAGGGCTGGAGCGCAGCTCGCAAGGGCTGGAGCGCGGCGAAGGGCCGCTCTGCCCAGCGGGCTGCGGAGTTTCTGGAGAGGGCAAACTGCTCCGGTTGTTCCGTCATTCCCTCAAGTCCGAACACGCCGGCGTTAAAGGCTCCTGCCCTTCCTGGCTCTCACCCAGGCCTCCTCAGTCAGCCCGAAACCTCGGCTGAGCCTTTGTTGTCGGAAGGCGGCTTCGAGGAGACCGGCTCTGCCGGAGGAGCCGCCGCAGCCGGGCGGGAGCTGGCAGCGGTGCCTGCTGGAGCACGGGGCACTGCCGGCTCCCAGGTGGCAGGGGGGTACCGCCGGGCAGTTCTGGCAAAGCCAAGAGGTGCCACCCACCCGTGGGTCTGCCTTCGAGGGGTTGAGAGTGGGCTCGAGCTGCTCCTTGGCCCTTCGGATGTGATCAGCAGTGCCCTTCCTTCCGTACCCCACCTCTCCGGCAGCAGCCCCCGGTCTGTAGTGGAGCTGACTCCGGCTCCCGCGGGTGCCATGGGCTCCGGGCTGAGGTTGTCACTGCTGCGTTTCGCCGGCGAGGAGCCGACTCGAGGCTCCTTGCTTGGCTTGTGCTCCTGACTGAGTGGTAATAAAACCAGCTGCAGCACAGAGAGAGGCTGGCCCAGGCAGCGATGTTGGAAAGTGCGCCGACCGGGTATTCCTTGAGGATGCTCCTGGGATAAGACTACGAGTGGGATAGGAGTACGAGGAGGAAGGATGAATTCAGGCCAATGAGAGCAGCAGCTGCTTCAGTTCACGCCAGTGGTGACAAAGTCCTGGGTGTGTCGGCATCAGCGATCTGAGCCGGGTCTATGCCCTGCAGAGCCTTCCACAGCAGCAGGGAGGCTGTGCCTATGCACAGCCCGCATCCTGCCTGGTTTGGAAAAGCTGCTTTGGAAAAGAAATGGAGCTGCAGTGGGTGATAAATTCCTGCCATGCAGAGCATGCTCCGGGCAAGCAGCGCTGGCCTCTGTGGTACAGGTACAGGTCGGGGTGTGCTAGCAGTGTGTATTGGTGCATGTGCGTTGTTGGTGTTTGTGAGTGTGGTGTGATCAGCCCTGGGACCACACAAGACTGAGAAAAAGCTCATTTTTAAAAGCAGGCTTATGTTGTCTGCTGCTCATCCACTCTAAGAATGGGAAGGTGTTTCCAAGTCCTCACTGGAGTTTTCAGCAGCTCCCCTGGGCTTTCCATGGGTTTCTGAGATGTCAGTCAGGGCTGCTGTAGTGGGGAGAGGGGTTTGAGCCTGTTATCCCTTGGGTCAGACACTGGCTTTGGGGAGTCAGCCCATCCCAGAGCCCAGTCACAGGAGAGACTGTGCCTCGCAGCTGTCCCATCAGATGCTGGAACCAGAACTATCTCTTCAGGCTGCACAGACGGTTCGTTAAGCAAAGCTGATAAGCACTGTGATTTTGTACCTCTGGAGGGAGTTACTGTTGTCGATAACCAACCCACATTCCATAACAAACCCGCCTTTGCCCACTCACAGTCCTTCGAGGCTGGTGCTCCCCTTGCTGGGGCGAGACGATTTGTGGCTGCTTTTCTGAGATCCCTCCTTGGTAGGGAAAGTCTTGTGGAAGCTGGAGCCTATGTTTCTGCTTTTCCTTGTTTTTAATGTTCTTCCCCTGGAAAATAAGTGCCTAATGAGGCTGTAATGTCATCTTATCGAATGAGCAGCTCTGTCGGCCCCTCTGATTAGCGAGTGGACATGCGGGGACACCAGTGACAGGCCTCAGGCTGCTGCTTCCAGTGCCCTCACTCGCTTCTGCAGAGCCTAGATCCCAAAAATGCCAGGGCAAGAAGGTCAGCAGTGGGAGAATGGGTGTCTGTGTGGCGCTGAAAGGCGCCTTGTGCTGTCTGAGGGCAGGGAGGCTTGGCAGCGTGGGGGTTGTGTTTCGCCCCTCGGATCCTAGGCGGCTGCCTGTGTTCTTACATAGTGCTGGAAACACTGGGTTGGATCTGTGCCAGCAGTCCTGGACCTGCCCCATCCATGGATGCAGGGAGGGAGACAGTGCTGAGACCTGAGCCTGTGGCTTGGGAGTTCATGGGACAGAGCTAGGCATACTGCAGCCCTGGCTTTTGAAGTGCCAGAGGTAGTGCACTGCCAAGCATTGTTGAGATGTGTTGGCTTTAGCATCTGTTCTTCCCCTGTCCTGGTTGCAGCCCTTGGCCCGGGGAGTGTGGCCAGCAGCAGAATGGCCCCTTTTGTACCTCTGGACACACTGCCCTTTCTCAGGAAACAGGCAGTTGTGCTCGCCGGCAGTGCTGGGCTCCATCACTGCCTCCACTCTGGCAGTGGCCACTCATGCCCTGTGGCCAGGCATGTCCTGTGGCCAGGCAGTGGCCAGGATGGGGACATCCATGTCCTAGCTTTGCTGGGCCTCCCGGCTCACTGCTGGAGGGAAGGCAGCCCCCAGCAAGGCCCACGGACAGAGGGGAGAGGAACAGGTTACAGGTCCTCAGGACCACTCTGGTGTGGGGATGGGACTTGGTGACAAAAAAGCTGATGCAGCCAGTGCTGCTATGGAGTCAGACTGGAACCCCTTTTTGTCACCTCTCCATGCTGTCTCAGCCCTGTGGTGCTGTGATCACTTCACTGGGGAGCCTGTTCCAGTGCTCAGCCACTCTCTGGGTGAAAAACCTTTTCCTGATATCTGATGTAAACCTTTTCTCTCTGTCCTCTTTCCCTTCCACTGTGATGTCCCTTTCTTCTGTGTATGTTTGTTCATAGAGGGTGTGGGCTGTCCCAAATGTCCCCTGCTGTTGCATCAGTGTCTGCTCCCAGGACCAGGGAGGGGACGCTGCACCATGGCAGGTGCCATCAGATCCCCCATTGCCTGGTTGTGTGGGAAAGCCTGGTGTACTCTGTGGTTCCACAGCTGTACTTCCTCAGCCAGGGTTGCCCTGGGATGGCCCAGGACCCTTTTGGACTGTGCTGAACTATGGGAGTCTCTTAAATTGAAGGAAAAATGGCATGTGCAGGGTGATTCCTGATGGAAACTGTTTATTATTGAAGCTGTTCCAGCTGGGAGGTCCCCTTGGGGAGCTGCTGCAGGAGCCCGACCTGGCCGCCAGGTCTTCCTGAAGGGGTGGTGGCAGCTAGTTTGCTTCCTTTTGGGCATTTCCCGTGGGATTTCCGCCCTGGGACAGGAAGAGGGTGTGGGATCTGGTTGGAATGCCAGAGCAGTCCATGAATTGATGGGGATGCCGTTATCACCATATGTGATTAAAGTACTGCTGAGTTTTTTGCACTCAAATGAATAGAGAGACTGAAGGGAAATAGAGGGGGAGGGGAGGGTGTTGTGTGGGGTTTTTATTTCTTTTTTGGGGAGTTGGAGATTTTTATTTTTCTGGGACTGTTTTATAGGTGTTGCAGTTGGACCCTGCAAGCTCTCATGTCTCAAAAATGTGTCTTCTGTAGATCTCAATGTCGAAACTATCTGCTTGAGGGGGAAAGGAAAACCCAGAGGCTTGTGAAAAGCCAGTGTGAGAAATAAATGGAAACTTACTGCATCAGTGAGATTCTGAGGGCAGATCCAATGGATGTGTGTTGCAGCCGTGCAGGAACATGTGTAACAGGACTGTCTGCCAGCTGCATTGGGGGTCCCACAGCTTTGCCCACTTTCTGTGGGATCCTGAAATGAAATAGGCTCCATGCCTCTGCAGAATGTCATTACTCTTGTTTATGACTGAAATTTGTGTCTAAGAGGGAGATTAATTGCTCAATCTGTTTGTTTATTCTTCATTGTGCAGACGCAGGAACTAGACTACGTTGGGGTAATGGCCTAGAAATTAAATTTCACTTTAAAGCACGAACCCAATTTTGAATTGGTTGACCAAAGAGGGAAAAAATTACCTTCAGGGAGGAAGTAGAGGACTGGCTGGAGCAGAGTTCAGACCCAGCACAACTGGGGTGAGCTCAGGGAAGATCTATGGGGGTACAGGGAAGGTAGGGACTTGTCAGCCCTCTGAGATGCAGCCTGCAGCATCCTCAGACAGCACAGCAGGGATATTGAGGAGTAAATTAGCTTTTTGCAGTTTCAGAGTGACACAGAACAGCTTAAACGCATTTCATGGATGATCCTCAAAGTACCCCACAAATCTGGTTGTGTTACAGGGCTGAATGCAAGTGAGGCAGGGAAAGGCCATCTCAAGGATGCTCAGGAACCCGGAGCAGGGGTGGGCTGGGATGGCAGCACTGTCTTTTGAGCTCCTGATGTGGGGCTGTGGGCATCTGCTCTGGTTTGCTGCCCACTGGGCCTCCTGGGAGGAAGGAATCTGGGGGGGCTTTGGCAGACTGACAGCTGGCTCCAGGTGAGCAGGGCTCAGTCGCCATCCCCAAAGCTCCCTGCCCCTGCAGACTTTGGTGTTTCTGTGACTTACTGGAATCTCACCTGGGAGTGTGGTGGGCCAGGACAGTGCCCATGCTCCCCAGGTACAGCAGGAATCCCAAAGCTATGGATTGCTGCAGAAATACATTGGCTCAGGCCACATAATGGCATTTTGTTTATCTTAAGCAGCTGATGCTTGAAGGCAGCCCTGGGGAGTCCTGGGAGCTGCTCTGGATGCATGTCATGGGAGCATCCTGTGTGCACATTGGAGTCTCTCCAGCTCCAGCTGGAACATGCAGGCTCATTTGGCAGTGCCGTGTTGCCAGGGATTCTCCCCCATCTCTCTGCTGTAGCATTGCTGGCAGTTCCTGGAGCTAAATGGTGTGAGCAGGGGCTGAACCACCGAGCAAGGATCCTGACCAGCTGAGAAACTCCACTGGGACCTGGCCTTGCACTCTCCACTGGTGCCTCGCTGCCTGCATTGCTGTTTTCCCCTCCCAGAAATGTCTTCTGAGGTGTTGTTTTTTCTTGGATGTTTTTCCTGGCTGCAGTGGTTCCAGCTCTGCTCCCTTGTGCTGGAAATGTTTGTATGCCTCTAGGAAGGAGAAAGAGATGGGGTTTGTCTGGCAGGAGAGTGGTGAGTGCCAAGCTGTGTGGTTGAGAGGAGCAATCCTGCCAGAATCTTCTTCTTTGTTGCATTTCTTCTGCTTCATGTCTGGTGGTGGGAGATGACTGTGGGGCCAGTGGGCACCCAGAGGATGTGCGTGAAGTTCCATGGGGTCCTTGCTTTTCTGTGCTTTGCCTCTCAAGTTTACTTTCCTCCTGGGAATTCTCACATTTCTCCACGATGAGGGCTGTCCTTTTCCAGGAACAGGCGCCTTGTTTTTACCCTCTGTGATTTTTCTTCTTGGCCCTTGAATCCAGAGCTGATCCTTTCCGGTCTCCCTGTTCTCCCAGCATTTGAGCTGCTTTGTGCCAGCTGGAAGAACCTGTGGATAGTGTAAAACTGAATTTCTGGGAAGGACACTGGGCTGGTCCATGGCTCTGTTGTGCTCTTCTGGCTGTCATCAGAGGGCTGGCTGTATGAGTGCTTGTGTTGTCACCTCTGTGTTTCCTGTCTCCATGTGTGACACGTTTGTGGTTTTCTGGCATTAAATCTTTCAGCCTTTTCCATCCTTTTTATCTGAGTCCTTTAGCAGCTCCATCTCATGAAAAATCATCACTGCATTATGCCCCTCTGTGTTGGGAAGTGGGCCCTGTGTGCTGGAAAGTGACTCTACGGGGTCACCCACTGGTGGCAGGGTGTTGTGTGTCACCAATGGAGGTGCCACAGGGATGAGGACTCCTCACAGCCCCTTGTCCATGCCAGGGCCACTGTGGGACAAGATCCAGCTCTGGCACTAGCCTGGTGTACCTGCTGCTTGTGGGGGTGGCAGAGGCAGGATGGAGGACTTGGAAAGCTGCTCGACACTTCAGCCGTTGGATGAGGGAGACCATAAGCGTGGCAGGCTGAATTATGTATTGCCTATGTTATTATTTTTTAAACTCTTTTATTCCTGCTAGTACTTTCCCAAGTCTCTGGCCACCATTGTGGTCAGTCCCAGAGGGACTTTATGGAGTGCTGTGCTCTCTCCAGGATCCTGGGAATTTGTGTCCATTTGTCATTCCTCAGCAGCTGTGAGCTTTGCTGTCTGTCTGCAGAGCCACGTCACCTTCCCATGAGGAATCAGGAGTGTCGTATGTTCTCAAGGGCAAAGGCACCTCAGTGTGTCAAATTCCAGCCCCTGCGAGGCTCTGGCATTGCCTGTGATTTTGACAAATGCAAAATTTAGAGCATTTTGAGTTCCTTTCAGATCATGAAAGAACTCATTGGTGTACAAGAGCAGGTATTGTCTGTGCTGTGCCTCTTGTCACCAGAAGCCTCTGCCTCCCTCTGGCAGCCTGTGGGGAGGCAGCCGGAATGGCAGGTGGAAATTACCTTCGTAGTTACCTGCTTCATCTCCTGAATTGCGTCTGAGCAGAGCTGAAAGGGGCAGCAAGGAGATCCACAGCCCCTCTGTGCTGCCAAAATTACCTCAGCTGCCCCTTGGAGCAGGGAGTAGGACTTCAGAGTGATTCAGTGTGGTGGAGCCACACAGACCAGGAAACAGGAGTGATGAAGGCAACCACTGTGGTCTGAATCCTCCAGGAACCGGGATGGGGATGGTGCGGTTGTTTGGCATGCTCTGGGATGCAGCCTGTGCTGGGTTGAGGGTTGTTTCCTGGTGCCTTGCTGCAGGCTGATCCAGAGGGTGATGGGTTTCTCCCCAGACTGCATGCACTACAGACCTGCCTTGAGCTCCATGGTTAATCCCCATCCTGGCATGAACCATGGAAAGCCATGTACAGCAGCAGCATGGCTGTACTGGTGTGCTTGGCTCAGGGAACACCTCCTGAGTGGCTGGAGGGTGAGCCTGGGGCTGATCCCAGAGGATGAGGAGTATGGCATTGCTGGTGGAGCATCTTTTGATGTGCCTCAAAGTGTGAGGGACACCACTGTGGGTGTGTGACATTTGGAGCAGAGTGTGGGACATGGGGACAGGTGGTGGCTCTGCCATACCCATCCCCTGTGCGTGCTGGAGCCTCCTCATTCTTGCTGTGGAGTCCCAGCCCCTTGGCAGAGGATATTGCAGGGGGTGGCTGAGCCAGAGGAGTTAGTGCATTTTTGTTTATAAATGTATTTTATTTAAAGATGAAGGGCAAGAGTGCTCCTGTGCAGCAGTGGTGAGGGGGAAGAGCCTTCTCCAAAGGGATGCTAATGGTTGTGAGTCGCTTCCGAGCGCAGGAGCATTTTGTCTTGAAAGGCTTTAAATGACCTGTGTAATGTGCTGGAAAAACGTCCAGGGAGCACGAGGTCCCTCTGTCAATCCGCAGCACCAGGCGGAGGACTGGGAAATCTGGCTGGCGTACAGAGCAGTCCCAAGGGGCCAGGGTAGGAAAAAGGATTAAAAATTGCTGTGATTTGAAAACAAGCCCTGGTCGGCCGTCTCTGGAATGAAAAGGAGGTACCTGTAGGAACAGCAGATCTCTGGCATCATCTGGCCAGTTGTGGAGGGAGGTGTGAGGGTCTCTCTCCTGTGGTGACAAGATATCCCTTCACTGCAGTGATGTGGGAGCTCTTCCAGTTTGCTCAGGGCTGCTCTGGAATGCCATTGGCATCACTGGTGCAAGCTCTGTCCCCAAACCTTCTGTGCTCCATGTGTGGGTGCCCACAGCCCCCACCTTGAGCCAGGAGCTGCAGGCTCTGGGAAAAACGTGTCTCTGAAATATGTCCTCGTATGCCAGCCTCTGGCCAGAGTAAGCCTGGAATGGTGAAACCCCAGGCTCTTTTAGCTGGCCTGGGAGCCAGTTACACCAGTCTGGAAGTCCAGTTACACCAGTCAGTGCACCTCTTTCTGAACATGGTGAGGGGGAGGGTGCGAAGGTCCGAAATATGTGCTACCTATACATATTGTTTCTGCACTAGGGAGTAGCACTAATTATCCCCGCATTGTCTCCCACTTCCTGCAGGAAGCCTTGTTTATCCTTCCCACCTCCCAGGAATGCAGCCCAAGGAGCTGTGCAGATATATTTAACCTTGCACAGAGCAGCACAATGGCCTTTGGATTTCCCGACTCCGTAGTATCTGTCAGAAGCACAGCTCATCTGTCGTTTCAGGGTGGAGAGGTTGGAGTGAGTGCTGGGTCAGGGCAGCAGCAAGGCTCTAGGCTCTGACTCTCAGCCTCCATCGGCAGTGAAGGCCAGGATCTTCCAGGAGGTTGGAATTGCCTCTTTCCCACTGCAGCACTGAGCAGCAAAATGGGACTGAAACGGTGTCACTGCACTGTGTGTTCTTGTGGGCTGCAGGGCTGGCACACTGCTGGGGCACACAGGCTCCTCAGAGCTCTGCCAGGACACACGGTGGCCCTGAGGCAGTGGGGACATGACAGAGCCCTTCTGACAGCTGCTCATGGCCCTTCTGGAGCCATTCTTGCTTCCATGGCCCTATTCGGTTTTGTGCCTTCCCTGTCGGACTGTCCAGTGTGGGTCAGGAGGTGCTCAGGGGGAATGCTGAGCATGCATTGGGGGGCACAGTAGTGGGATGCCCAACACCAGACTACTCCCCTCAGGCTCTGTGTCTTTGCCAGGATAGGACTGTACCATGCAGGGGGAACCCCCCCTTCTCTGGGTGAGAATCTGTTGTTATTCTGTTCCCTAGAAAACATCCCTGCAGTAGAGCTTTGATTTTTGCACAGCATGAGGGTGCTTGGGGAGCACTGATCAGGGGCTGGCTCCTTCCTGGGATGCACTGGCTCTTCACTGTGTTATGCTTGCACAGCACCAGCACTGGTACGTACCCAGATGTGTGTCTGTGTCCCTGGCTCTTTCCCATGGTGGTCTTTGCCATGGGGGCTTTGCCTTGCCTTTGCTGTGGTCATGTCTCTGCACCTCTTTGAACCCTGCTCCTCCGTGGGCGAGTAGCACTGGTGTCCCGTAGGAAGCACAGGAATGAGGATAACCCCAGTGTGGCTTGTGGGGTGCAGCCCCTGAAGGATTCTGGTACCCAGTACAGCACCAGAGCAATGAATGCTGGAGCATCCTGCTGCTGCTCCAGCCTCTGGAGAGATAGAGGGGTTTGCCCTTGGAATATGCTCCTCCTTAGCAAAAAAATCCTCTGCGTGGGTGTCTTGGGTTGAGCTGGCAAAACACCAACTGTCCCAGACAGAGTGGAAAGGGAAGAAGAGGGAGAGGGGAAAAAAACCTTCAAACTAGGTTTATGCTGAAACTAACTACATATATTTATACAGAAAAGAGAAAATTAAAAGAAAACTACAATATAACACACACACTTACACAAGTTATATATATAACAAGAAATAACTTCCCACTCCCCAATTAATACAAAGTGTATTACTCTAGATTCATAAGCACTCTAAAAGACACCTAGCAAGAAAGAGAAAGAGTAACAACAAAATATTTCTACTTCCCTGAACTCAAACAAAATGCAAGAAGCAGCAGCCGAAGCAGGGCCTAGCACATTAGGAGAGCTGCAAGACGTTATCCTCCTAGTTCAGCCATGAGGGAACTGAACTAACACCTCCCACTGCTGCCCTGTATCTTTAGTTTGCGTCATCTGGTATGAAATACTTCCTTGGTTACTCAGTCAGGTGATAGCTGTCTTTACCAATCCACATAGATTCTCTGAGCCTGCTAATTTGAGGCCTAGCTAAAACCACTACACTGGGGCTGAGGGTTCTCTGCAGGACTGGATGATCTCTGCAGCATCCGTCTAGGAGTTAACAGCCTTGACTTGCTCTGGAACCCAAAGGTTATTTCAGAGCACCAGCTGCCGCTGGAGCCATACCCTCCCTTGTTCTTGCTGGGGCTGCTGGCTGTGGTGGGAACAAGGCCTGGCTGGAGCTGCACTGCAGGCAGTGGGGAAGTGGAGAAGGATGTGGAGCCACAGAGTGCGCCCAGAGAAAGGCTCAGATCAAAAGGCTGCTGTCATGTGTGGTCTGGCAGGAGCCAGCTGGGAGCAGGACTGTCTTTGGGAGCTGCTGGTGCTGACAAAAGTGCTGGGTCTCCTCACTTGCTGTACTGCATCAGCTGGAGAGGCCAGGAGAGCACAGAGCTGCAGCAGAGGTAAGGGAGGAGAGGTAGGGTGGGAAGTGGCAAGACCTGGAGCAGTGGAGTGCTGTGGTAGGAGGCAAAGAAGTATTTGCAGAGGGGTAACAGGGCTACCAGGGCCACGGGAGTGCTGGATGTGCTGCTTTGGTGGTATGCCCAGTCCCCAGGTGCTTTTCTCAAGGGCCAGGTTGGAAGGGGCTCACTCACATCTGTGATGGTCTTGGGAAGCTGGGGCTGCTCCCCCCTGCCATCCTGGCAGCCCTTGAAACTACATGCCTGCAGATGTCCCAGGCTCAGGCACTGCTGTGACCCCCCCCACCCTTGGCATCATTGTGATCCCCCAGCTTCAACTGGGGTTTCAGCCCCCGAGCTGTGGTGGCAGCTGCTGGCAGAGAGGCAAGAGCTGTGTGTTTTGGCATTGCAGGAGGAGTGGGATGAGTGGATGGACATACACCATGCATGGGGAGGAGGGCTGTGATGGGCTGTCACCTGCCAGAGGCTGAGCCCCAGTTTTCATGGTTATGGAGTGCAGGGCACCCTGGGAAGCTGCAGTGTTTCCCAGGAATTGGAAGCAACTGTGCTGTGCTACAGAGATCTGCTGAGTCAGAGGGATTGGAGAGATGCCCTGTGCCTTTTGTGTCCTGTTGACACCTGGGCCACTGATGGAGATTGCAGGAGAAGGTTTCCACACCTTGTCAGTGGGAATTGCCCCATAGCATCCCAAACAGTGATGTGCACCGTTGCTGCCTGGGGTGTCTTCAAACCACTCCAGCTGTTCAGGAATCTTCACAATGCGATTCCTGATGCCTGGCTGTGGGAGCTGGGGAGCAAACTGCAGGGAATCCTTTTCTGATCCACTTTGCAACTCACAGGCTCCAAATCCCTGGGAAGCCCTTAGTGGGTACATGCTGTGCTGAGGTCCTGTAGGAGCACTCCAGGAGCTGTCACCTCGCTGGGCACTGCTTGTAGGAAAGAGGTGAACTTCCTTTACACCCAGACATCCCTGGAACTTCTTTTGGCACTTGCGTCTCCAACACATGGAGGCAAATGAGGTGGACACCTCGTGGGCTTTGACCAGAGCATCATTGTCCTGTGCAGGTACCCCCAGACCAGTTTCTGGAGCTGCTGCTGCTCCCTGGTCAGGATCTTCATGAAATCCTGATAAGGCTGGCACCAGCATGGGAAAATAGGAGCATGGCTTGTGTCCTTGTACAGTCATGACCCACTCAAACAACAACACATTTGTGCCTCATCTTATGCTATAATCCCATTGGGATGAATGAGTGCAGTATCAGCAGCTGATGTTTAACTCTGGGCCAAAAAACTACCCCTGTTGCCTAGAGCCCTCCCCACATCCCGGCCCACCAGAGCAGGGCTCTTCCTTCTACATCAGAAGCAGATGCAGGGGGGAAGGTTTTGTGGCATTGCCAGAACCAGTGGATGGTCCATAGATTTCTGCCAGCTATGAGTGGATTATCAGCTCTTCAAACCAATGGGAAGTGTTGGGCTACAGTGCTGGGCAGGGGCAGAGTGTTTGGGGGTGCTGGGGTGAGCATGCTGGGGGGAGGGCTGCTGGTGTGTGTGGAAACCACCACAGTCCCTGGGTGGGTGGGTGGCAGGGGGTCTGGAGCTGCTCCATGAACAGATGTTACCAGGAAGGAGAGGTGGAGAAGGAGGGGGGGGAAATTCAGCACCCCAAACCAGAGCAGCTGGAGGGGCACCCTGAGATGGATGGGTGCAGGGATGTACAGAGTTGCTGCAACAGGAGGGGGAATGCTGACTGGGTGGGGGTTGTGCTGGACTGGAGCACCCCAGCTTGAGTCTGTGCCTGCATGTTGGTAACTGAGGCTTGTGTGGAGTTCACACATTGGGAGAAATCCCCTTGGGGAATGAGGGGGAAGAAAACCCCATCCAAAACTACTTGTGCAAGCAGTGAGAGCAGAGGTGATCAGGGCATCCAGTTGTATGTTGGGGGCCCTTCCCAACTCTGGAGCTTGACAGGAGATGTTCAGGAGAAAGGTGGTGATGTGATCCCGTCAGTGAAGGGCAGCAATGAATGTGAAATTCCCAGAGGGAATAAGATGCTGTGCAAATGGAGTTAGAGCAAAAATGGCCAGTGCCTGGTGGGCTCTGGTGGCTCTTCCAGAGAGGTTTAAGGATGAAGCAGCTGAACTGCCAGCAAATCTCTCATTAAAGGGAACTGCTGCATAGGAATGCAGCTTCTCGGTTCTGTCCTTCATTTATGAGTTGCAGGGAGAGCAGTGGGAATTACGGAGCAGCTTTGCTTTAGCACCAAACAAATTGGCTGAGAAAATAATTAAAGCTGATGTGGAAATGCTGCTCCCGTGTGATGGATTAGGGACAGCAGCACTGGCTTTTATAGGGGAAATCCAGTTTAATTGGAGAAGGGGGATTCTTCCTTTCCTGGTATGGCAGTAAGGTGATTGGGGAGAGCAGCTGGGAGATGGATCGGTGGGATTTTCAGCAAGTCTCAGACAAACTCGTGGTGTTACTAAGGAAAGTGTGAAGGCAGAAGCAGCAGGAGGCAAGGCTGAGTTCTGTTCCCTGTGTTCAGGTGTGCTGGGAGGGGGAGCAGGGGCAATAGCCTGGCCAAGGTATGCTCTCTGCTGGCTGCGGCTCTGAGCTTAAAATTTGGTGTCAAATACACACAGCTCATGCAAATGAAGCACAGGTAGTGCTGGATCTGAATTGGCTGGAGGAGCCTGACAGCCTTCCCTCTTCCTCGGGTGCCTTTGCTAGGCTGGAAGCTGTTGCTAATTATATAGTCTAAGGGTACCTATGTTCCCTCTAGCGCCATGCTTCTCCTGAGATAGGCCCATCCCAAGGACAGATTCAGGGCAGTTGGTTGGAAGAGTGATGCTGGTTGGAAGAGTGACCCCTGAAGAGGGGTGCTGTGTCATTGACAGGGAGGAGGGATTCTGTCCCCCAAATCAGGGAGTGGGTCCTTGCTGCCGTGGGAGCTGCACTGGGCAGCCCAGGATCCTTGAGAACAGGATGTGGCTGCTGGATGGGGTGTTCTATCCTCCCCTCAACAGTGATCCAGTTTTGAGCAAATTTTCCCAAGGACAACAAAAAGCACAGAGACAACTGCTGCCCAGATTTTGTATCCTGCTGTCGCTGAGCCAATTAAGGAAAGGGTTGCCATATTTTTTTTTTTGTTAATGCATGGGTGGAGCAGCATAGCTCTTGTAAAGCCTCATTCTTGGAAGGGGCTGAGCAATCTGGGCTGGAGCTTTTTCAGGGGAAGGGAACTAAAAAAAGAGGGAGGGGGGAAAAAAGGGGAGGAAGAGAGAAAATAAATAATCACACATGGTGTGGAAAATACCAACCTGCACAGTTAGCATTTTTCAGAGCAAGTCTGGATATCCATGGAGCTCTGAAAGCTGGCCAAGCTCTGCCCAGGCTTTGTACTGGAGGAGATCAGAAGGAATTCTGGGTGAACTTAGAAAACATGGGTAAAATTGGGGACTGGATGGTGCCGAAGGGGGAAGTGTGAATTTTGGGCTGGCTGTCCTTGGTCTCAGGTAATGTACACTGGGATGTCCCCCTCAGGTATGGATGAGGTGATGTGAGTGGCATCTCCTTCTTCCATGTCTCTCCATCTTTCTTCCTTTGCTGTCAAACCTCTACATCAATCCCAATGAGCCTCTGAGCTTGAGGCAGTGATGAGGAATGTTTGGCTTCGATCTTGTGAAAATAACAATTTATGAAAAGCAACGGGGGAACCTTTGTATCCAACAACCTTTGGTGTAACTTGCTAAGGGTATCCTGTGCACCCCTGAGGCTCACCACGCTCCTGCTGCTCTGGGTTGACATGTGGCTTTTGGAGTCCATCTGTGCTGGAAGTAAAACCAGACACTGTATCCTAGAGGGCCTGGCACTGGGTCTGTACTGGCTCTGCAGCACCTACAGCTTTGCTCACCCTGGGGTTCACTACCTTCCCCCATCTCTTTTGTCTTGTTAGTCATTGATTTATATTTTATAATTTTTATTTATTATGATTATTTTCTCTCCCTTGGTTTTTGGGCAGAGCTCAAATTAACACAAAAAAAATGTTTGATTTTATATTAGTGTCATTAACCTGCTGCTGCAGCTCGTTGTCACAGCCCAGCTTGGCCAGGGCCACTCACCCTCAGGCACAAGTGACAGGGGGCCGTCTGTAAACAGTGTTAATATTTTATGACTTTTATATTTAGCGAGTTAATGACTCTAAAGAAAGCAGATTTTAATCTAATCAGCTATTCCTTGTGCTACGTCAATCCTGGACATCAAAGCGAACATCAAAGTGAGAGGCATGAAAGGCTCTGATGGCAGCGTGGCTGCTTTGCCAGGTGCTGCATCTCAGAGCAGGTGCCGCCTCCGAGGGGGCTCCTGCACCTCCAGGCAGGCTCCTGTACCTGCTCCCATGCTGCCTCCAGGCATGCTCCTTTGCCTCCTTCTACACTTCCAAGTGGGCTCCTGCATCTGCTCCTGTCCCAGCACCTGGGTTCTGAGGCTCTTCTTGGATATGTCACAGGTAAAAGCTGTTTTCTCAGAAAGGAAAACAAGATTAATGTAAAAACCTGGTAAGAAAGCCAAAGGCTGTTTAAACTTTTTGCATCGTTTTCCCTCGGATGGTAGCTGAGCTGGATGCAAAACAGAATGTTGGATATGGGAGCTTGCAGGAACATGAGGTGATGCTCCATGGGACTGGCCCAGCGACAGGCAGCTCAACTCTAGCAAGGCATTAGGGAGCCTCTCACACCAATCCTGATTTTTAAATTCTTTTTTCAGTCTTGGTCAGGCTTTGAACCAAGTCTTTTCTTATCCTTCTTTCTTTTGCTGACCGGAGAGAGAGAATCCATGGAATACACTGGGAGGTGAGAGGGGCTGTGCTCCCTGAGCTGGAGTTATGCAGTGAGGTGTTGGGCTCTTAGGGCAAGGCAGCCGCTGTGTCCAGAGCATCCCAGCAAAGGACCGGTGTGGGAGATTTTACAGCTCAAGTGCCCAAGGGCAGTGCCAGGAGGTGCTGCAGTGCTGGCGATGGAGCTGTCATGGCTGGGCACTGTGATCCTCTCTTATCCTGCCAGGCCTGGGACACAGGGGAGCCCTACAGATCCAGGGACAACTGCAGTAGAGTGCAAGTGACTGGGCAGAGGGCCAGGAACATTTCCTCCCCACCGCTTTCCCATGTCTGTGGTGGGCTCTGAGGCTTGAGAAAGGCTCCGGGGACTACAGAGAGGAAGCTGCCAGGAGCCTTTGTGCTCCTCTCCTTGTTTGGACACGGCTACTTCTCCACTGTCTCTCTTTGGGAAAAGAAAAATAATTTTAAAGAAAGTGTTAGGGCAGCAGAAGCTGCTACAGCTTGAACATACTGAAATACCCAGCAGATTAATTTTATAAGCCCCTTGAGCTGGTTCAGGGAAGAGCTTAAGGTCTCCTCCAGGCACTTGCAAATCCCATTTCAGGCAACTGGGAGGAGGTAGTGTAATGGGACGGGTGTGATGGAAGTGCTGGGTGCAATGGGATGGGGTTGTGCAGGTTCCAGTGGGGCACCTGTGCAGTTTGCCATTTGCAGGTGCTGGCAGCAGCCTGGGGCTTCCAACAGCCAGACCCTCTCCTACTGCTGGTTCATCTTCCCCCACAGTCCTTTCTCATAGAATCCTATAAAAGTTTGTGTTGGAAGGACCTTAAAGCTCATCGAGCCTCACCCTCTGCCATAGGCAGGACACCTTCCGCTAGACCAGGTTGCTCCAAGCCCCATCCAACCTGGCATTGCACTTCCAGAGATGGAGCAGCCACAACTTCTCTAGGCAACCTGTGCTTATCTCCATGTCTGTTACAAGGGACATCACAGTGGCCGTCGCTTGGAGCTTCTGGGCCGAGGAGACCAGGAGACACCACATGTGCGCTGGGTGGTGGGGGTAAGAAAGGAGGGACTGGATCCAGTTCCATGTCACCGTGTGACAGGTGTTTGGGAACACGCTGGGATGCCTGCAGAGTCTGAGCAGTGCTCGAGGTGCAGCTCCTGGTGCTCTGCAAACCAGAGATGTGAGCAGCAGGTTGAGTTACTTGCTGGGAGCTCTTTTCCACCTCATGCAAGGGAAGGGAGCTAAATATACAGCTTGTTTGCCTCCAGCTGCAGTTGATTTGGGCATCCCTGGCTGTTGTGAAGTGCAGCGGAGGACAGCCAGTGGTGGAAGGTTGCCAGCTGTAATTTTGCTGCTCTGCTCTCCCCACCCTACTCCAAAATGCAATGGCCGAGAAAAGCAGGGAGCAAGATGGGCTGTTAAGAGCTCCCGACTCACTCTGCTCAGAGATTCCAGGACATGATTCACCTTTTCCCCTTCACCAGAAGCAGGCAGGCCTGGAGCTGCTGGAGGGGATATTCAGAGGCTTACCTCTGCTGTACAGTGCAGCCCTTCTCCATGGAAAGTCAGCATGGCCCTGCCCTGGTCCTGGGCAGCACTCAGCGACACAAACATGAAATAATGTGATTTCTCATGGTTTGTCTCCAGCCTTGCGGTCCAGGTCCTTCTCTAGCTGGGCTGGAAGGTGTCAGTGGAGCTGCTGCTGCACATCTCCCATCTCCTCCATACAGCTCCTGTCCCACAGCATCTCTGGGCACTTCTCCATGCCGGTGGTTTGTCTCAGGGGGACAATGGGATGAGACACCCCAGTGAGAGGCTTCAGCTGCACTAGTGCACTTGCAGGGGTCTGGTTGGGTTGTAGTGAAAGTATTGCAAGGTAAAGAGTGTCAGGATGTTGCAGGGGTGACGTGTCTGACTCACGTGGGTGCCTGTTGCTGGAGGAGAGGAGCTGCCTAGGAGAGTTGCTGTTGCTGCTGTCTCATGTCTCTGTTCTGCTCCTACTCAGGTTCCTGACCACCTTCTCTGGTTTTTCATGCTGGATCAGGATTGTGTTAACTAAAGATGGAAACACTGGAGTCAGAATTGACCTGCCCAATCTGCCTGGAGTTATTTGAGGACCCCCTCCTGCTGCCCTGTGCCCACAGCCTCTGCTTCAGCTGCGCTCACCGCATCCTGGTATCCAGCTGCTCCTCCAACGAGTCCATTGAGCCCATCACCGCCTTCCAGTGCCCCACCTGCCGCTATGTCATCTCCCTCAACCACCGGGGCCTGGAGGGCCTCAAGAGAAATGTGACCCTGCAGAACATCATCGACCGCTTCCAGAAGGCATCCCTGAGCGGCCCCAACTCCCCCAGCGAGAGCCGCCGCGAGAGGACCTACCGCAACAGCCCTACCATGTCCGTGGCCAGTGAGAGGATCGCCTGCCAGTTCTGCGAGCAGGACCCCCCCCGGGATGCTGTCAAGACCTGCATCACCTGTGAGGTGTCCTACTGTGACCGCTGCCTGCGGGCCACCCACCCCAACAAGAAGCCTTTCACTAGCCACCGGCTGGTGGAGCCAGTGCCTGACGCGCACTTCCGTGGACTCACGTGCCTGGAGCATGAGAACGAGAAGGTGAACATGTACTGTGTCGCTGATGACCAGCTCATCTGTGCCTTATGTAAACTGGTGGGCCGCCACCGGGACCACCAAGTGGCATCGCTCAGCGATCGCTTTGAGAAGCTGAAGGTAAGGAACTGATGTGGCCATGGCAGTGCATTCATCCACAGGGGCTGTGCCTGCCAGTGACAGTGCTCAGGGCAGGGGCTGGTTCCAGGTGCCCCAAGCAGCACCTCATATTTAAGTGAAATAGCTCCTGAAGGATCTGTGGGATGCAACTAGTGGTCTCCTCTGATACTGTGGTACCAGGAGGCTGAGTTGGGTCTTGGTCATGCCATTAGGGCAAAGTCTTTGCTATTTTCTTTTCTCCTGCTGGCATATGTGTGCCAAGTCTGGGTATTGGACCTTCTTCCCAAACGCCATTGGGCTCCCAGGTGCCAGTGTTGCTTTGCCTTGTTCCCTGGGAGAACTGGGATGGCAGAGTGTCCTGGGGAACCTGTGGCACCATCCCCTAAGGCTGTAGCCCTTAGGCCATGCCTGCTCAGCCCTCTTGGAGGATGGGAGCAGGACAGGTTGAACTGTGGGCATTTCCTTTGGAAAAGCTATTCCCCATAGTCTCCTAGTCTGCAGGCTTCAGCATGTGGAAACTTCACACTGTCTATAAATCCTTCTCTACAGGCTCTCCCTGTGCCTGAGGACCACTGAACCCTGGGAAGTGCTCCAGGAATGCTTTTGTGACCCCCTTGAGCCAGCTTGCTCAGAGCTTCTCCACTGTGAGAGAAAAGGCTCAGGCTCTGGGAAGTAAGAGGAGTGGATTGGCTGGGGGCAGCCCTGTAGAGAAAGATTTGGGAATGCTGGTGGGTGAAGAACTGGACATGAGCTGGAACCTCTCTGCTAGGAAGAAAAGGCTGAGATGGTTGGTTTTGTTCAGCCTGGAGAAGAGAAGGCTGCAGGGAGACATTAGAGCCTCTTGCAGTGCATAAAGGGGCTTAAAGAGAGCTGCAGAGGGACTTTGAACAAGGGCACGGAGTGACAGGACAAGGGGGAATGGCTTCATGCTGCCAGGGGACAGGGTTAGATCAGAGATTAGGGAGTAATTCTTTCCTGTGAGAATGGCGTGGCCCTGGCACAGACTGCCCAAAGAAGCTGTGGCTGCTCAATCCCTGGAAGTGTTCAAGGCCAGGTTGGACAGAGCTTGGAGCAACCTGGTGTAGTGTAGTTGTCCATGGCAGGGAGTTGGATTGGGTGGTCTCTGAATGCCACTCCTACCCCAAATCCTTCTGTGATCCTATGAGGCAGTGTTGGAGCTTCCCAAGTGCCTCAAACTCCGTTTGGCCTTCACACTCTCAGTGGGATCTCAGCATTTTGGCTCCTTGCAGATGCCATCCTTGAGGAGGCTGGCCTGAGCACTTCTGTGTCTCTGAGAAAGACCTTGCCTAGGGAAGAGAAAGTGGCTGAATGCTGACCAGGATTTCAAGGCTTCTGAAGGTCTCCCCATGATCCCCATGTCTGGGGTGTCACTTTCAATGAAGCATTTCCAGCAGTGGGAGCTTTTTCTCTAGGACAGCCCACGTTTTCCATCCTAATCCCCGTGGGCTACAGTGGCAGAAGTAAGTGATGGATCTCCAGCCCCTTCACTTGTGGCACATACTGGTCTGAACTGAGTTACTTTTCTGCTGCTCTTCAGGTGCGAACTAACAAACTTCCCAGGATCCCTTCAGAGCACTCTGAAGCTCTATCTTTATGCAGAGACTGTGGTTGCAGTGAATGTGATGTGAACTTGCATGGGTAATGTTTGCCCTGTATAAACTTTGAAATCCCTCTCTGTCCCCTGTGCATTCTGGATGAGCTTGCAGAGCACTTTTAATTCCTTTTTTTTTTAAATATGAAGAAAACTACAACAGGTCCCATCTGAGGTCACGCTGGTGAGGTTCCCATTAGAATCCTGCTCACGCCTTTCCCAGCTGCTCCTTCCTCGGTCCTTTCTCCCTTCATATGCCAGGCTCGTTCTGACCCAAAAGTGTTTTTCTTGGCTCTTTTTGCTGTTTGTGTTCAGAACAAAACCACTCTCTCCACTCTCATGGATTTTGAAGGCAGAAGGATTACTTCTGCTGCTCCAGCAAAAGTGCAGAGAATGAGGGGTTTTTGTGCAGACCAGATTTTTTTTTCTTTTTTCCTTGTTTTTAAACACACACTGATGCTTGGAAAGAAATCTTCCTAGATGTCCAGTTTTCTGTGCTGGTTTCCCACCTGCTCCTCTCCAAACTCTCCCAAATCCTCTGTGAGGTGCTCAGTGCTGTGACTAAATGCCCATGACAGAATGAGGAACGGGCAGTGAGATGTCTTGGATGTTGTTTCTTTGCTCCCTGTGTTCCAGACACGAGGTTTAGCTTTGGGTCAGTGCTGCCAAATGGGGCCTGGGAGGGGCTGGGATTTGCCTACAGCCCCTGGTATGCCCGTCTCCCATCACATCATGCCTTACCTAAGCTTTCTCAGTGCATGGAGCCATGCCAGCAGCCCTGTCTGTAGTGCAGGATGTTTTTTTTCCATGAGGAAATGCTTGCAGATTGGAAACCTTTGGAAGCAATGACTGTGTATGTTTGCATGCAGTAAAACCTGGGCAGAGAAATTAAAACCTTGGAATATTCCTCCCTGATCTGGCCCATGCAAGCCAGGCAAATCCATCTGAGGAAGCTTTGCACGTTGCCAGAACACCATTTTTTTTTCCTTTTAAATAACAGTCTGAAGTGATTTTGGCTGTGGAGATAAGCTCTCCTCTGCTGCAAACATTCTTCCTGTACTGTTCATCCTACCCAGCTCCCTACTCACTGCAGGGCTGGAGCTGGATGGGAGAGCAAGGCTGAGGGTGGCCACAGCTACCTCGGGGGTACCTCTTTGTGCCCTTCCTCTGGCTCATCCTGTAGCACATCCTTGCCTCTGATTGTGCATTGATTGAGCTGGTTTTGTGTGTCTCTTTTCCTAACCCTCTACCTCTGCTGCAGGAATTGTTTGGCATCGATACTGGGCTTCACCACAAAGCCAATGTTTGCTTTAGCATCTTGCACCATCTCCTCACACGGCCTCAGTCCACAGCTCCAGCCACCACACACTCCCTAGCAGTGCGCAAAATCCTTGCAAATACTTGAAATAGTTGAAATCCTTGAAAATGTGCTGGTAGGATGCTGATGCTGCCTCCCGCATGTACTATGTCCTGTGGCCAGGGCAGTGCTCTGCCCCTCTGTCCCCTCCCCAGGATGTTGTCAGTGAGCTCTGTGGCAGCTCCCAGAGCTCCATGAAACACTCAGGCAGCCAGGGGTGAGCTGATGTGCTTAATCCCTGGCTTTGATCCTGCAGCTCGAGCGACTTGGAAACGCCTTTCAAGTTGGATTTTTGTGACGGGAAATTGGGTTTTTGAAGTGAGTAACTTCCTGTTGTCAGAAGGGCTGTGCTTGTCGCAGAAATCTTTGGTGGGGAATTCTTTCTCTCTCTTTAAGAGAGCTGAATACCTGAAACTGGACTGTTGTGTGTTGAGAGAAATCTATACAGCACAGGCCATAGCCTGCTGTTAGTAGCCTGTATGCCCAACCCAGTCTGTGCAGAAAATAGCAAGGCCTGTGTCCTTGAGATAGTTTCAAAAGAGAACAGACTTGCAGTAAACAGCAGCAAGCAGAGACCAATCAAATCGTGTTGTAAGGCGTGGACACTAGCTATTAGCCAATAGTGAGCTTGTATTATTTGCTTGCTTTTAACAGTATGATATATAAGAAAGTATGTAATAAACAATAAACTGAGCATTGATCATTACTTCTGTGAAGAGAAATCTTTGACTCCAC
This sequence comes from Sakesphorus luctuosus, assembly GCA_013396695.1. Classification (NCBI taxonomy): domain Eukaryota; kingdom Metazoa; phylum Chordata; class Aves; order Passeriformes; family Thamnophilidae; genus Sakesphorus; species Sakesphorus luctuosus. The sequence goes on along the minus strand of VWZD01000822.1, from coordinate 214,081 downwards.
ACTGTAACCTTGGTGGTTCCTTACTTTAGTTGTGTATAAACCAGAAACCTCCTCCCAGTACTCCCTTTTCCTCCAAGCTGGTTTTACGTGCAAAGTCTCCAGTGTGTGCCAGCAGTCTGACTTCATGAGCATGCTCTGCAGTGATCCATCTGTACTGTATTAGACACCTCCACATGTTTTAGGAACCATCTTTAATATCTTTGAACCCTTTATCATGTTTGATGGGTTTATTTTGTGCATCCTCAACTCTGCTTGTTCATGTTCTAAAGATTCTGGCCAGTGTAAGCAGTTTTCAGGATTTAAGCAGGGACCACATGAATGCTGGGCAGGATGGGGCAAAGACTGGAGCACTGAGGCATGTCTTAAGAGCTTCCTGAAGCTGGGATGCCTGGGAAGGTTCATGTCAAAGGTTATCAGTTGCAGAGATTGTGAGGGAAGGAAACAACAGGTCCCGGTGTAGGAAAGTATCTGTAACGCAGCAGCTGTTTCCCAGTGCTATGCTGTGGTGCTTGGAGAGCTGTGGAGAAAATGGGAGGTGAAATACTGGTAGCAGCATCTCACAGGCAAAGGCAAGCATGGGGTGATGCAAGGATGAGGTGAGGAGTGTGATGAAGGTGGACCTGAGTTAACATGGCACATTTGAAAGCATTGTTCTATCTCTTATGCTCCTGCAGCCCACCCTCAAGGTCGCTGCCTGCCCTGAGCCCCCCCCACTGAGAGCTCTCAAAGGTCCTGGGGTGCCACCTGAGTGTGTCATTTGGGGCATGCTCTGCTCTGCATGTCCTTGCTTAGCTGTGCAGGTGAAGGTGTTACTATTTCTTTTCAAATTTGTATATATGTGTGTTATATTCTGTTTTAAATTTTCTTTTCTTCTGTATAAATATAAAAACCTTGCCATTTCAAAGTTCCATTTCTAGGTGTGTGTGTTCCCCCCTCCCCCTCCCCCCTTTCCTTTGGAGGGGGATTTTTTCACTTTGTATTGGGCAGTTGGCATTTTGCCAAGCTAAACCATAACAACTGCCTGACCTGCTGTCCCATAGAGTACCTTGAGTGATGGGTGAGGTATCCATTGGCAGCGTGGACCAGGCTGGCTCCTTGGTGGCGTTTGCCTTTGCTACCCGAAAGTTTTCTATGATGAGAGTGCTAAAACACTGGCACAGGTCACCCAGAGAAGCTGTGGCTGTCTCATCTCTGGAGGTGTTCAAGGCCAGGGTGAACAGGATGTGGGGCAACCTGGTCTAGTGGAAGGTGTCCCTGCCCATGGCAGGGAAGTGGACTAGATGGTCTGAGGTCCCTTCCAACCCAAACCATTCCACAATTCTCTGATTTCTCAGTCCAACAGGCAGCGCCCAGCACTCTGGCTGCGTGAGCTTGGCTGGGAGTAGTCCAAATACATCAGGATGTTGGTGCTTGTTTTCCCTCTCTGGGTTCAGGAGGGGTCGAGATGTTGAGTGCACTCAGTGACAAAGTCATCCACTGGCTTGGCTCTCTGGCTGCAAATCAACATTAAAGATGAAATTAAAACTGTGTGTAGATTAAGAGCAAAACTAATGGCCTGACCTAGATACAGTGAGTACCCAGGACAGAAATGCATTATCTGCTGAGTGAAATCTCAGCCAATTATAAATTCAGATTGCTTGAAACTCCTAATTCCCATCCTCTCTTTGGTGCCTCCTTCAGTTTCTGCCTATGCTACAGTGCTGCTGCTGTGCCAGGGCCAACATAGGGGTACACAGAGGGAAGAAAGAAGGGGTCTCTGCAGAGCTCTGGCTGGCTCTTCCATCCATTATTTGTGGTGGAAGGAGTGTTCGAAGAAAGGATTTTGCCTTAATTATTATCTGCTGTCCGTGTCTTGTCAGTGAGCTCTGCTCCCTTTGAGGAGCCAGAGAAAGGGCCAGCTCTGAGGAGGCTTTTCCTCTGCTGTTGCTGAGGCTTCTGTAGATTGGAAATATGCAAAAGAAAGTGTTTTGTAACACTTACATCCCCCCTCTGCTGGAGAAAGAGGCATGAGCCAGGTGGAAATTCCATCCTCTGTTACCTGTTGGAGCGACGCTGCCTCCCATGGGGCTGTGAGCGGGACCAGGATTAACAAAACCTCCCAGTGCAGAGAGCTGGTAGTGATTCCAAGGCTTTTAGGAGAGTGGTGGGGTAGAAAATTGAGGAAAACCCTCTGTCATGCTGCCACGTGGAACTGTTCACCTGGGAGCTGCACGTGTGTTCCCACTCGCACTGGATGAGTCACGGATTGCTGCTTGATTTATAATTTACTGCACTGCCATGGGGTTCAGAGGAATTTTGGTGTATGTATCTGTATTCCACCACACCAAGAAGAGTCAGCCAAGGACAAGGGCTGCAGTTGTGACTGCTGAGACTCCCACACAGCAGATGAGGGCAGTTCCCAACAGGAACAGAGCTTTGCAGTTGCTGGGAACTGTCAGCCCCTTAGCACTGAACCAGACGTGCTTTTGCTGCTTCCCTTCCAGACCCCTTGGGCAAGGGACACAGGCCCAGTTGAGGCTTGCTCCAGGCTGATGGTGGTGGGGGCTGGAATGCCCCACTGCTGTGGGCATGGTGGGAGAGGATATATGGTCCCCATGGGTGCTGCAGTCCCAGCAGTGTGGGCAGGGGGATTTTTGCTCACCCCCACCTTCCTCCTGGCCACGGTTCAGGCTCCCTGACAACACTGGGTCTTTTTAGTTATCTCGGGGCACGTTTGTCTTCGAGTGATCTCCCTGAGCAGGGGGACCTGTGCCACATACCAGGGTCCCCACCACAAGGGTTCTCACCCCTGTTGCTGTCCTCTCAGTGTGCAGAGCACCCAGAATATCATCCTGCCTCATCCCTGATTCAACCTGCTTAAATATTGATCATTTGGAGGTCACAAGGGCCAGGAGTCAGCACTGAAGGCGGGGATCTTTTTCTTCTCAAAAGTCTGCTTTTTGGGGAGGGTTTGGATTTTTTTTCTTATTAAACTAAGCTATTATGGGGATTGAGATAGCAAAGCTGCAAAACTGCATTGGTTAGATTAATTCTTGCTTTTTCCAAACCTAAATTGACATCCAAGATGATTTCAATGTTGCTATCTCAAGAGCAGCTTGAGCTAGAAAATGAAAGCATAAAGCTGTGTGAAAATCACTCAGTGGTGCTGTGTTTGGGATGATGCTGGAGGATTTTCAGCCTTAGCATCCTGGGCAGGCCAGGACTGTAGTCTGAGGTCTGTGGAGGGAGAAAGATGGTTGTCAGATAAGGTTATTTTTAAATAACAGGTGTCACCTTCTTTGATCAAAGTCTACCCCGTACCAAAATGCCCTAATTTTGGAAAATGACTGGTATCAACCTGTTCACCCATTGCATCAGCCTCAAGCAGTAGGAAGTGATGAAGGTGATGCATGGTTAAGTATGTGAATGAATTCCACCCTTTTTGGGGGCTCGATAAACCAAAATTTGGGGTTCTTATCAGCTCTGTGAGTGTGGAGACAGTGGGATGCAAGAGCTGAGGGGCAGATGAGGCTACTGGGGCTGCTGGGCTTGGAGGGTTGATTTATTCTGGGAAGATGAAGGCACCAAGGAAGGTGCTGTTAACCCTGTGTCTGCTGGTGCTGGGTCCAGACTCCTCAGTGAAGGGATGGGGAGAAGGTGAGTGGCTGAGCCCATCAGAGCAAGGTTCAAGGAGCAAGGGAAGGGCAGGTGGGGGGGGTCAGCCCTGGCCCCTTGGCCCCTTACTATGGGAGACCTCTCACTTGTATAGTTGTCAGTGTTTGATGGGACAGGGTCTGCTGAGAGCATTGGGGCTGCAGTCTCCCAGCTTTCCACTCAGACTTTCAGCAAGCAACGGTGGAGCATCAGATGTGCCTTCAAAAGCACAAAGAGGAGGGATGAAAGTCCCTGAACCTTTTGCCATCACCACTGGCAGCACGGTCACAATGAGCCTGGAGGAGCCAGGGATGTTGTGAGGGAAGGAGATTTCTTAGTGCAGCCAGAACCTGGACTTTATAGCCCCTTATGGGGGCTTGAAAACTTCCAGGAAAATTAAAAATGAGCAGAACAAAGTCTCTGGTCCTCACTTCCCTGGAGAGGGATCTGTCCATGGGCTGTGCCATGTCCGTGCTGGTCCTTCAGCCATGGCCTCGGAGTTTTTGAAGCCAATTGATGTTCCCATCAACCTTAATCTTTGCTCTACTCATCCCTTGGTACATGATTTCACAGATTATTATGTTTTTCCCCTCTGTTAACAGACTTGTTAACAATACAGACACTTTTATGTTAGTTTTCTGTGTAACATCTCTCTGGATGCCTCGGTTCTGTGTTATCTTTTGCAGTTTCTGAATTTCCATTCAGTCCTGATTCTTCTCTCCATGGTTTTTCTGCAATACAAACTCTGTGAGGTAGAACGTACCCCTGTGCGTGCCGTTTCCTTCCCAGAACAGGAACTTCTGCTTCCTGAAACCACTGTGAGCCATGTTCTTTTCAAGGCTTCTGGTTTGTGGCTGTTTGAAGGGTGTGAGCTGAGCATCAGTTCTTTTACTTCTGCATTTTAAAATAAATTTAAAAAATATTAATGAGAAGTATTAGTGCAACTCTAGGTCCCATGGGAAGTGCCAGTAGTGGCAGGTTCCCTGTGTGGGAGGTGATGCTCTACGAGCTCAGCAGTGCCTGGTGGTCGATCCCTGGGGGACTGTTTCTTGGCATCCTCAGGTATACATTTTCTGATCCTGGTGTTCCTGGAAGCTGGATTTGCTCCTTGTAGTTCCACCCTTTGCCCAAGGGCAGAACACTTTTTAAGACTGTTTATCCTCAGCTTCTCTGCAGTGCTCCTGCTTCCAGCAACCTCGTGCCACCTATGCCCTTTTTTCCCTTTTTTTTCCTTCAGAACTTTTTGAGTTTTCCATTTCTGAACATGTAGGTGTGTTTCCCTTGGAACACTTGTATCCCAAAATGTGTCCTTGTGTTTCTGCAGCAGAGTCTGGTTACCTGTCTGCTTTGCCCTCCCGTAGCTGGAGGTTATTGAGCAGAAACACCTCCCTTGCAGGTGACCCTCCTGCTTTGAGGGTCTGAGGGGAGTGCAAGTCTCCATCCTCCTCTGTCCAGTGGATGTGTAATTTGAGAGCTCATGGCCTCTGCATTTTCTGCTTTATTTGGATCTGTTCCCTCTTTCTGCTCCTGGCACTTTAGCCATGTCAGTGACAAGCCTGTAGTTCATAGAGCTTGACAGGATGGGGTGAGAGGCCTCGGGCTGCTTGTGCTGGAAGGTGCTGCCCTGTGAGCACCCTCATTTTAGGGAAACAAAGTCCTTTTTCTTTTTAAAAAAGTGCTTAGACAGCAGTTTTGGAGGGCATAGCCCTGCTTTTGGAGGCTCGGCAGCACCACTGCCCCAGGACCATCACTGAGATGTGGGGGTGAGTGGGGGGAGTTGTGCTGCCCACTGTGTTCCTGCCTGCAGGGCAGAGGGGCTGTGTGCCCTTGCAGCTCCTAGGTTGCAGGGTGGTTGCTGCAAGGCCACCAGCCCCACTCACCCAGCACCCACCCTCCTAGGAGATGGAGCAGTGCTTTCCCTCTCTCCCGACCTGGCACCCACAGCCCTTGGCTCCCAAGACAACTGACAGCTTTGCCAAAGGATTGATATTCCTGCCCTGAGTAGCTGTTGTTTAATATTCAGGATATATTGCATTTGGGCACGATGAATATTCAGGAGTGGGATTGCTCGGAGCTCAGCTGATGCCACTGGCTGAGCGCTGGGGATGGCGCTGGCTCTCCTCAGGCTCTCTTCAGCGATTCCCAGCTCGTGCGTCTGTGGAAAATGGGTCCCAGCAACATTCAGTAGCTTTGAGTAATTTGGAGAGTCAGCTACGTGCAATTGAGCGTCAGATGAATTTCTCAGCAGGCTCAAAGCCCTGCTCTGAGATGCTGAATATTGCTATTATTATCACATTAGCCCCTGAAACACCTGACAGGTGTAATTAAGTGATTTTACCTTGACAGCTGATGTGCTTTTTTAAAAAAACAACTTTGAATATCCAATTGGTGTAGTTTGATGTGCCCTTTTATAGAAATCCATGTGTTGTAGCAGTTTTGCTGATAAATCCTCCTGTGCTGGGAGTGGAGATGAATCTTGGGACCTTGAGAGGGAGGACTGGGGGGGTTAGCTTACCCAGAGGGTGTCCCAGCTCCCGTCTGGTCTCTGGAGTGTCCTGGATCATGCTGTGGGCTTTCAGGGTCTCCAGGGAAACCATCACCTTGCTGAAAGGTGTTCGTTGGCCACTGTTCATGTGGGCACGTCCCAGAGAGCTGGCCAGCTCCCCTCCCCATGGGACCTGTGACCCTTTACTTGACCTTAAAGGTCTTTTCTGTCCCGAAGGATTGTGTGAGCAGTGGCAGATCGGCCTACCAGGGTTTGATCTTTATTGACAGGTAGGTCTGTGATGAGGAAAGCAGAGGTGTGTCCCCAAAATCTCCTGAGCTGGCTTCCAGATGAACTAGTTCTTGCACCTCTGGTATTGTTTCTGAGCTTTTTAGCTGGGCAGTCCATAGGACGGCACACCTGGAGCAGCTGGAGAGCCCAGTCCTTGCAGGATGTCGTGACACCATGTTGCCATACAATGTGCAGTGTGAGCATACAGTGTCTGTAATTGTGATGTGTGACATAGAGCATTGTGTCAGGAGGTGGAAGGACCACCACCGTGGGCTTTGCAGCTGGGCTGGATGGCAGCACTGGAATGGCACAGAGTGTGAATTCCTGCTGACTGTTTACACTAATGAGGCAGTCTGTCCCCCTGACCTGCCACTCCCCTGCAATGGGTTCTGGCCATGCACAGCAGGATTAGGGCTGTCCTCGGTTGTACAAAGTGTCTGTGGGAGCCAGGAGACCATTTTGGGGTGTAGATCAACATCCTTGGCTCTGCTGCTTGGAGCAAACCAAGTCTCAGATGTGAGGAGCAGGGATATTTCCAACATCTCTCTCTGTGTGGCGTGGATTAGGCATTTCCTGATCCTGCCTGTTGCCTTTATTTGGTTAGTTTGGGAGCATATTTGCTTTGATGGGAACATGCCCGGTAGTGTTCTTGGGAGGGATATCAAGCACCACCACTGGCATGAGCTCCCCATGGCTCTGACCCTGTTAGTCCTGTGCATGTCATGATTTACCAAATGTGCTTGAGGATGGAGAGACCTGGGCAGCTGAGGGCAGGACGGGCTCCTGCCCCATGGCCAGAAGTGCAAGTGGGCACAGTGGCCAGGGAACAGGGTGAGATGCTCCCAGCAGTAAACACCTTTCCCTCCTATTGGATAAATCTGCATCCTGCACCCTGCTATCTCCTCTGAGTGTGGCCCTTTTGGAGCCCCATTTGAGCACTCCAACTTTTCCAAGCACATTTGCTTGCAAGGAGCTGGGATTTGAGCATTTTGGTGTTCAAAATCATCACAATATGCAGCCAAAGCCTTGTGAGCTGGCTGAACCCCTTTGTGCCCTTATGGGCATCTCTGATTTTTGGGATAAGCTCAGCAAATAACGTGCAAAAAGGTGTGTGCCGTGCAGGATGTGCCAAAACAATAAATCCAGATTCCTTTCTTGTTTCTGCAAAGGGCTTTTGGGAACCAGACATCTGGCATCCAAAAGAAAACACACATGAGTTGTCTTTCAGCATAAGCTCTTTGGCTTTGTTTGTTTATTTTATGATGGTGCTGGAAACTAAAGGTTGGGAGACCAGGGAGCCTGATGGATGTGCTTGCTGCATCTTCATGTCCTGGCTGGAGTCTGATGTTTGTGGTGGAGAGATTCATAAAAATCTGCCCTATAATGGAAAACATAAAAAAAACAAGCCCCTTCTTTGGCCTCCCAAGGAAGGAGCCGTGTCCTGCCTGAAACTGTCCCAGTACTGTGGAGGAGGAGAGGTTTCCAAGTGGTTCAGGGATAATGGGGCTGCATCATGGTTCCTGATAAAACCCAAACTTCTTAGTGAAGTGTGTTTGTAAAGGTTCATGTCAAAGTAGCTCACCCTGAGTACTTCCATGATGCTTAAAATGGTGTTTTTCCTGGGTAACTGGTGCATGGAACCATTTTTATTAACTGGATGGAAGTTTGTGTGTTTATTGGGTGCAGAAGTTGAAAGCTGGATATTCCCTGGTGGCATATGCAAGTGTAAAGCCAGGTGAAGGTCTAGAGGAGCTATGAGCCTGTGGCAGGGTCAGGAACGCAGAGATTTTAGGAGACTAATCATTAGGTTAAAGCCAGGAGAGTCCAAATTTCTCTTCAGCCACACCTGGCTTCCAACAGCAATGCCTTTGTTAGCAGAGACTCCTGACGCTCAGATCCAGCAGGAAGCCAAGCAGGTTGGAAAATGGAAGGATGCTTAGAGAGGGTGTTGTGAAGAAAGGAGCTGGGAGCGGGGGGAAACATGTTTTATGAATGCTGTTTGCAACGTGAACTTACTAGTTTTGTTTGGAATGTGCCAGGTGAGGACAGAGCAGGTTTTTTATGTATTGGAGGGGTGGAGGTACGACACACGTGGTGGCTTTTGTTGCATTCTCCTCCCAGACGCCGCTGGACACCAGCATAGAGACTGTGGGTGTTGTCCTCCTGTAGCAGGGCTGGAGAAGGGGATGCAGCAGCACCAGATGGTAATTGCTGAGACCTACACCCTCTCTGCTACCAGGGAAGAGTTTTATCTCTCCTGACTCATTAGTACTGCTGGCTTGACTCCTGGAACTTGCACTTTAGGCCATGGCTTCTTCCCAGGCTTTGCTGATGCTGCTGGGACATCCCTCAGTGAGACCAAGACCTGCTGCGAAAGTTGCAAGAGATTCTCTCTTGCCTGGGAGTCCTGTCTCTCTGTCAGCTCTGCCTGAGAAAGACATTAATCTTTGCCAAGATGAATTGAATTGGTTTCTTAAGATAGTAGGTGTGGATGCTGTCCTCATCACTGCCACGAGCCAGCTCCTGAGGTGCATGGTACCTCTGTCACGTTGCTGGACATTTGGGCTGCAGCCCACCGAACAGCTCATGAGAGTTCACCTCCTGCTCCCTGCTGCCCTGTGGCAGATTCTTAATCACTCAGCCTCAGTTTCCCGTTGTTAAAGCAGCGCTCTGTGCTCTTGGCCTTGGCAGAGGATGACTGAGAGGAGCTCCGACTGTGGGGTGTGGCCAGCTCCAGGTCTTGGAACTCAGCTGGTGTGTCTTGGTTTGAGGAGAAAAAAACCAAAAATGTTTACCCACAAGCGGGGGAGGGGGCCTCCTCCACAATAATCACGCCACTCTTTATCAAATTTAGAAGAGGAACTTTAATACAAGAAGGATAACTGTTCTTAACTGATATATATATATATATATGTATATTTATGTAAACAGACCAGAGCAAACCGCTTCCCCAACAAGGGAAAAACAACCAACCAAACAACCAACCAAACAAAAAGGTTATACTTATGGCAGTATCAGTGTTACAGTCCGGGGCAGCCTGCAGTCAGCAGTGAGGCGCAGTCCGGGCAGGCAAGCAGAAGCCAGGGGCGAGGCGCAGTCCGGCAGGCAGGCAGCCCAGCAGCCAGGAGTGAGGCACAGTCCGGGCAGGCAAGCAGAAGCCAGCGGCGAGGCGCAGTCCGGCAGGCAGGCAGCCCAGCAGCCAGGAGTGAGGCACAGTCCGGGCAGGCAAGCAGAAGCCAGCGGCGAGGCGCAGTCCGGCAGGCAGGCAGCCCAGCAGCCAGGAGTGAGGCACAGTCCGGGCAGGAGTCCGGGCAGGCAGCAGAAAACCCACAGCAAGGAGCCATCCCGGCCGGAAGGCAACTGACTCCCCCCCGCCTCCCAACCCCCCTTCCCCTCAGCCGTGTGTAGTCCCCAAAAACAAAAGAGACAACCTGCCCCCACCCAAGAAATCAGCAGTTAACGACTCTTTTTGTTAACTCCTAGCATGGGCAGTTAGTGGCAGGGGAGAGAATTTACATAAGAATCCCAAACTACAACATGGTGGAAGAGCTATTGATTTTTCCATGCCTTGTTTTCAAGTGGAGTTGTCAATTTTCTCTCCAAACTTTATGTGCTGTTAATGATTTGCTGTCAACCTTTTGTTTTAAAGTCTTGCTGTTCACCTTTCTGGAGGTGAAACGTGTAGGAGTTTACACCCTGGAGGCAGGATTGAGGGCAAGATCCTTTCCACCTCTTTGGGTCATTTTTCCCAGATCAAAGAGAGCACAATATTGTGCAGGGAACTGAAGAGGGACTTCATTTGCTCATTGGGGGCAGCAGCTCCCACTGCACAACATTTTGCCCAGCTCCAGCTGTGAGCTGTGATGTGCCACTTTGGCCACCCAAGGGCTCAGAGCTTTTCCTATAGGAACATGTTCCTGGGCAGTGCTGGGCTTGCTAATGCAAACAAGTGCCAGTTGCTTGGGGTCGGAACGCCACTCGGAGAGGAATTCGCTGTCGGTCCATTGGCCGATGCTTCCGCTGGAGACAAAGCGCTGGTTATTTATTGCTTGGCCTTCACCTCGTTTTGACTTTGCTTGGGCACATCTCCCACACTGCTCACAGAGGGTCTGCCCCCTACAGGGGAAGCCCATCCTGCAGCGTTCCCAGCAGCACATGTCCCCATGGCTCTTCTGGGCTGTGCTGGTGTTTTTGGGGGTGTTTTTGGTTTTGGAATCCTCATTCCTCCTTCACCTCATCACCATCTCTGAGCCCCACAACCTGCCTCAGGTGTAGCATGGTTGTTACCCGCTGGGAGAAAAGAAATTATTGTCATGAGTTAGTTTTTGTGGTTTTCCCAATGAAATGGGAGGGAAATGTTTTATTTCCCTTCTTGCCACCCCACAGAGATGGTGTGGCCACTGGGAAAAAATCCATATGAGAATTTAGGACTGAGGGAAGGGTGAAGGAGGGTGGCACAGCCCTGGGGCAGGTCCCAGGGAGCCAAGGGCTCCATCCTCATCAGGGATACTCTGCCCCATGCAATGCCCCTACCTGCAACTTTGCCCTGAACAGCATTCACTCAACGCCTTGTGCATTATCCATTGATCAAACCCAGCCTTTCCATTTCAACTGATGCTACTCAATTCTTAAAGCTCTGATTTTGAATTTCACAGTGTTCCTTCTCAGTCCCAGCAGGAAATATGTTTGGGACCATTTGGAAAACAGAGGGGGGAAAAAATTACCAGAAGGGGTTTTTTTAACTTCTTTAATGTGTGTGTGTATGTATGTATGTATGTATGTATGTATGTATTAGCAGAAAGCGCAGTGAAAGCACAACGCGTCTCCCACAATCTGTTTCCTGCTTACTGGGTATTGGAGGATGACACCAGCTGGGCTGGTAAAAAGGTCTTAAAAAAGAATAATCCCACAGCCACATTAGCAATTAAATATGTCACTCGCTGAACTCTGGAGTTTAATCCATTTTCCTCCTTTTTCTCTTCCTTTTTTTTTTTTCCTTTGATTCTCTTGTTTTGTTCCTGACTTCGAGTCGGAGGCCATGCCAGATGGGGGTTGTGCCTCAGACTGATGCTGAGTTATTTTCTGTTCTACTGAGGATTAATTTATACGATACATGAGTGACTCCTCCGTGATGGCACTGCTCTGAGAGGGCATGAGGTGGGCAATGCCTTTGGGTCAAAACTCTGAATTAGTCCTAGAATCATGGAATCACAGACTTGTTAAGATTGGAAAAGACCTTTAAGATAATCAAGTCCAGCCATCAACCCAGCACCATCACCATGTTCACCACTAAACCATGTCCCCAGATGCCCCATCCACACATTCTTTGAACACTTCCAAGGATGGCGACTCCACCACTGCCCTGAGCAGCCTGTTCCAGTGCCTTCTGTGAAGCAATACTCCCTAATGTCAAACCTAAACCTCCTCTGGTGCAACTTGAGGCCGTTTCATCTCATCCTGTCACTTGTTACCTGGTCCCACCTGAGCCTACTTTTCTGAACAACACCAGCTATTCGTACCTCTTGGTAAGAGAGGTTTCAGTTGGAACATCTCTGTTAGCCCCGAAGGGATTTGGTGGAGGACATGAATGCTTGGCATTGGTGGCTCTCACATGGAACATGAAACTTCCCCTGATGTCAGCATGGGCCAGTCTTCCCAGTGAGCCATTGAACTGGGATGGGGAGGCTCAGCCTGGAGAAAATGAAGTTCATGGTAGGACCTTCTTGCTTTCTACAACTCCCTGACACAACGGTGTAGCCAGGTGGGGATCGGGCTCTGCTCTCAGGGAACAAGCTACAGTATGAGGGGAAACAGCCTCAAGCTGTGCTAGTGGAGATTTAGCTTGGATACTGGAGAAAATTTCTTTGTGGAAAACATTGTAAAGCATTGGAACAGGCTGACCAGGGTAATGATGGAGTCACCATCTCTGGAAGTGTTCAAAAAAGTGTGTGGATGTGTCACCTGGGGACATGGTTTAGTGGTAAACATGGTGGAGCTGGGTTGACAGTTGGACTTCATGATCTTAAAGGTCTTTCCCAACCTTAATGATTCCATGATTCGATGAAATGTCCCGTTTTGGCATGTTGGAAACTGCTCCTGCCACCTCCTTCCCATTTTCTGCTGCTTTGCAGCCCTCATTTCCATGTTTCATCCCTTGAATGAGTCCTGGAGCTCTTCCAGGCTGTAGGTAGTGGCAGTCCCCAGTGAGGTGCTGCCCTCAAGTGTGTTGTTGGAATAAATTGACTCGTAAATTATCTATGGAACCAGCTCTGCTACTCTGGCCATGCTCACAGAGGAGCTGAAGTTCCCTGGAAGTGAAGGGCCAGGTTGGACAGTGCTTGGAGCAACCTGGTGTAGTGGAAGGTGTCCCTGCCTATGGCAGGGGGTTGGATCTGGGTGGTCTTTAAGCTTCCTTCTTACTCAAACCATTCCATGATTCTAATACATCAGCACAAACAAAGCCCTTTTCATATAGGACCAGAACCTTGGGAAAGAGAGATGGGAAGCTGATGTGGGCACCACACCTTTCCCCTTATCTTCCCCCCATTCCATGCCACCAGGAAGGTAGGAGGGGGCATTCTCCAGCCTCACCTGCCCCTAGGTTGGGTGGCACAGGCCAGAATAGGGGGATTTCACACCTTTTCATCAAAACATGGTGTGAGCAGAGTGTAACAGTGCAAACACTGGGTGCTTGGGGGGTCCTGACAGAGGGGCAGCCTCAGCACTGAGCTCCATGCACTGCTGGGCTGAGGCACAGGGAGAGCGAGGAAAATTAAGGAGAATAGAGAGTAATAAACGTGACAGCTTTGGAATAATTTAAATCTGAGTCATGCCCAGCCAGGGAGTTTAAGTTTCAAGTTGCCCATGGCTAAGCTTTGAGTAAACTTGGCTAAGCGAAGGCATCTTGTACACATCTGGTGATATCGGCAGCAAGTTATTTAGTGCTCAAAATCTGCTTTTTAACTGTTATAAAACAGTGTGATGGAAAAATTGAAATGAAATGCTAATGGGGCTGTTCCAGAGCCCAAGCTGAGGCCTCTCACGGAAGCTCTGTGCTCCCAACAGCCCTGCCAGCACATAAATCTGTGGCATCAGAGGGAACAAAAAGTTCCAGTTGGCAAAAGTTGGCTCTAAAGAAAGATGAGGGGACTAAGGAGGGAATAAAGGGAAGAAAAGCAAATTAGATCAGGGTTCAGTGAGTGACCCTCAGGGTGGGGGTCTGCCTGGAGGATCAGTGTGAGAAGGTTATTCTTGTGCCTTGACACTACTTGGTGTTGAAAGAGTCTTTTGACCCATCAGATGATGTGCAGGAAAGGGGCTGCTGGAGCAGGATGGGGCTGGGAGCAGGCAGGGGAGTGGACAGGGAAGGGGCAAAGAGTGTATAGGGGGTGTATAATGTAGTACATATAGAGAGAGTGTATATTGGGCTGGGTTTGGGCAGGAAACAGGCAAGAAAGGTGCCAGGAGTGGGCAAGAAAGGGACTGGGAGCAAGCAGAGGGAAGGGGCTGAGAGTGGGCAGTGGGAACAGGCAGGGAAGGGGCTCAGAGTGAGCAGGAGGAATGGGCAGAGGAAAGGGCAGGGAGCAGGACTTCTGTCCTTTCATTACAGTAATTCAGGATGTGCTGCAGAAGTATCTTGGGTGGTTTGGGGGATGCAGCCAAGCTCCTGTCACAGTGGCCAAGGGTGCAAAGAGGTGCGGGTGTGATTTTCCTGGATGTGGCAACTCCTATTCCTTCCATGTGCATAGTCCTCCCAAGGTATTGCTCCAGTGCTGAACTTCTTTGGCAGCTGCTGCAGGAGCCTTCAGGCTTCCCTTATGCTCTCTCCCTGCCCATTGTCTTTGGGAGTCAGCCTAGAACCCACGGATCCAGGATGGTCTGTGGAAGCTCCCTGAGTCACTCCCTATGCTGGTGACACTAATCTGCTGCCCATCAAGCCAGGTTCCATTGGAACTGCAGCTGGGGTGAAGAGTGCCATTGGTTTAAGTGCCCTCCCAGTCATCAGGGAGGTTTGGGAAGCCCCTGCTTTGGGAGGAGAGAGGATGTGAGAGCCTCAGCTATCATGTCAAATCAAGCATCTCTGGGGTGGTATGTGTGTTATCCTGAGACTTTGGAGAGAAGCTCAAATGCTGACTCAAATCCACTCCAAAGGCTTGGGAAAAAAATGCCAGGAGGCAAACAAAGTGAACCCACAAGGTGTTTGTTTATTTTCTGGAACTCTTGGGATTTTCCAGCGAGCCTCATGACTCCCTCGAGCTCTGACTCACCAGGATAGAAGTGATGCCTGCACTGGGCAGGCAGGATGCTGGGCAAGGTGCTGGCAAGGGGCTGTGGGGCAGGGTCTGCCTGTGGGCTGCTGCTCACCCCTCGAGAGCCCTCATCTTGCTGCTGCACCCCAGCAATGCCCATTCAAGCTTGGGCCCAGTGTTTTTCAGGGAAATAGCTGAATGCTGGGAAATCTTGTGCATGGGGAGAAGCTCTGTGTGTGTGAGGTGGGAGTGGCACCAACACTGTCCCCTCGGTAGCCCACCCCAAGGGTCCGTGGGTGGCCCACGATGCTTCAGGCTCCCCTTTACCAGCTATGCCATGGGGCAGATCCATTTCTGCTACCAAGTACCTTGGGAGTAATGAGCTGGCTTTGGGATGTGAGCTCAAAGAGAAGCAATGAGCTCACCCAGCCCAGCACTGCAGGATTGCAGCAGGCAGCAACGAGGCTGCTGCCTGCCAGGGGCTTTCGCAGGGCTGTGCAGGTGAGGGCTGTGCTGGTGGCAGAGCTTTGCTGAGTGCTCAGAGAACATTTTAAAAATACTACTTTGTCAAGGTGAGCCTGGACTGAAGGGAAGCCCTCTGGAGCAGGTGCTGGAGAGCAGCATGCCTGACTGGGAGATAAGGCAGGGAAGTGTGTGGTGTAGACTGAGTGGTTTTGGATCGAGGATGGAGGTGAGTGGAAGAGCAGAGCCATTGGCCACGCTGCCTTATCTGGGAGCCTTTCTCACTACTGACAATGCAGAGAGTCTGCTCCCTGCAGGGACTCTCCCCATTACTGTCCCTGTTGACAGCTGGTCCCAAGCAGATTTTGAGTGTGATCCACTGTGTGCCCATGGGGCTTCTCAGGGGGAAAGCTGTGCCTGAAACACTGCTCTGGTTGTGATCAGTGCAGGGTTTTCAGTATGGAGCAGAGCAGGTCTCAGTGGTGTCCAGGCTCACCTGGGCTTTTTTGGTGGCACCGTGCCCGTAGTGCCGAAACAGGAATACCAGGCATCATGAAATGTATCCATGTTACCCAAACCACCACTGTTGGGGGTAATTTGTAGTTGATGAGGGCTCATCACCAGCAGGAGGACTGCTGGATCATACTCTGCTCCCCACATTTCGGGGCATCTGTTATCCTTAATTCTGCAGGCACAGGAATCCTGTGGGTGTAGGAGTTCAGTCTGGTCTTTAAATACCAGCTTTGTGCCCTTTGGTAACTCAGAAGGTTGGAAGCAGAGAACACCAACACTGGTTTTCTGTAGATCTTGTGGTTTTCTGTGAGGGCATGGTGGGCAGAGAGGGAGCTTTGTGCAGGGGGAACACTGCTGGGAGTTCACATCCTGGAGGTTCACATCCACTGGTTGTTCTCCCAGAGCCACCTCGACTGCACAGGAAACTCTGCAGGCTTCTTCCTGCTGAACCCAACAAGGGTTTGTGCTTCCCAAAGCTGCTCATAACCATGGCATGCTTCCATGTGCTTTTATTGAGGAATTTATGGTCTGTTTGTTGCATTAATGTGTTCTGTCAGCCCAGCTGCGGGTGCAAACCCAGGATTTGGTCTGTGGTTCTTCTGGATTCTCACCTGCCCCTCAGTTAATGCTTCTCTGTGTCATGAAGCTTCGGCAGTGTTACGGGAAGCTCTGGGTCATAACCCTACAGCTCTGCTCTGGCTGCACATTAGGCAGGAGGCATTTGCCTCCAGTACAGAGGTGTTTGCCTTCTCCATGTGCCCCCAGGCTGCAACAATCAATGCCATTGGGCTACTTGTGCCACATCCCTTTAGTCCATGGTGTCATCAGTAACTTCACCAAATCCCAGTTCTTCAGGGTGACATTTTGCAATGTAAAAGGGCTTTGCCCAGGGAAGTGGTGGAGTCCCCATCCCTGGGGAAATTTAACAGATGTGTGTGGATGTGGCACTTGGGGACATAGGTTATTGCCCTTACCAGTGCTGTACTGAATGGTCTTAGGTGGCTTTTCCAACCTAAATGGTTCTGTGTGGGGTTTTGGGGTTGTTTGGGGGTTTTGGAAAGGAGAAAAGGGCAAGCTGAGAGTGGCTGGGGAGGACAGTGGTGGTACTGGGGTGTCACAGGCTGCTGTATTTGGCATGAGGGCTCTGGGGCAGCTCACAAGAAGTCCCTGGGAATGCTCCAAGGCCTCACAGTAGCTCATCACTTTAGTACATTTGGGTATTTTTCAGAACAGTTCACCCTTCCCCCAATGTTCAACCCTGACTGAGCCCACTGAGCCTTTGAGTTTTCTGAGGAAATAACTAGAAATTTAGGGCTTTCCCTCCTAGTGCAGAGAGAATTTTTCCTTGTATCAGAAGTGGATGGTTTTTCTCTTGAGGAGTAAAAAAGGGATGATGGGAACTTTGCACTTCACTGGGTGCAGCTTTAGCCAAGTTTGAAGCAGCTGGAGCAGGTTTTGGCATGAGCACTTACCCTGCACTCCGTGTGAAGGCTCCAGCAGTCCCTCCCCTTTGCACTTCCCAGATGTTGTAACTTTTGGAAAAATCTGCCTTGGGTTGGTTTCTGGCCTTGTTCCTCAAGGTGATCTTCAGGGAGGCTTGGGCAGCATCCATCTGGTGGCACAGCACAGGGTAGGCAGCTCCTGGGGTGCTCAGCATTCCAGCTGGCATAGGATCATGGTTTTGGGGGAATGAGGAGGGCAGCTGGGCTGGGTACAGACTCCTCCTGCACTGCCCAGACCTGCTACCTTCAGGCTCTTTGGGGCACCTGCCAGCACTGCACCATGTCCCCAGCCCCAGGGGAGCTGCAGCAGGCAGGGATGTTTGCTCCAGGAGGGAAAACCTGTTCAGGCATTTTCTCTCGTGCCTGTTCCCGTAAGACGTTGGAGCTTGTGTAATCCATGGAGCTGGTGCCTGAGATGTGCTGGATAAGCTGGCACTGTCCTTGTGCCAGTGCAGCCCAGGAGCATGCTGAAGGAGGCTGTGGGCTCAGACCCCTGTGCTGGTGCAGGATTCAACCCATCAGAGTCACCAGGGGTGCCCTGGCTGTGCCAAGGGAAGTGTGGGAGCTTTGCTTGCCCAGGATTTCTGCAGCAGCCATGGTACCACTGGTGACTCTGATGGGTTGAATCCTGCACCAGCGCAGGGGTCTGAGCCAACAGCCTCCTGCATCTCTTCAAAGTCCCCTGTAGCACCCTATGCATTGCAGGGACAAAGGGGGTCCCCAGGCAGCACCAAGACTCTGGCTGCAGAAGAAACTCCAAAAACACTGTTTGTGCCATTGCTTGTTGATAGTTTCTGTGACTTTTTGGAGTGTTTAGGCATTTTGTTTGCTTTTCCAGCAGCAAAACAGCAAAGGGAAAAAGGTAGAAGGAATGGGACTCTGTGCTTGTGTCTGCACAAGGAGTTAAAAAGCCTTCTCCAGTGTCAGCGAGTTCCCCCTGAGGCTGAGTTTGTACTATGTGCATCTATCTCAACATCTCCAGCGCTGGTTTGAACATTCTCACCGTGGCTTTACGTAAGCAACAAATCAGCCAAAATCATCCCGGGCCTTTGCTGGTGCATTGATTCCAATTCCAAGAGAAACCTGAGGGTTTGCATCCTCCTTCGCACCGTGACCTGCCAGCACGGGCATGGCTGGGCCGGCTGGGTGGGAGCAGGGAGCGCGCCCTGCGCTTGGCTTTCGGCGTTCCCATGCTCTTGCCTGCTGCCCCCGCAGTCAGGTGCTGGGGCAGGGAGCCCAGAGCACCCTCAGAGCTTGCCCAGCCAAGCAGCTCCCTCTCTCCTAGGCGTGGCTCAGAGCCAGACAGGGAGAAACTCTGGGCAACTTCCCTGAGAAATGTGAGATGGCCCAGCTGAATGTGGAGGTGAATGTGCCCTCGATGGCTCTCACGCTGGTGCTGGGTAGGTGGAAAAGTTGGTTCAGCACAGGCACATGCTGCAAGAAGGAGTTTGTGAGGAGGTTACTTAGGCAGCAGCAGCCTCTGTGGGCTTTACATTTCTTAGGATCACAGAATATCCCGAGTTGGAAGGGACCCACCCCTTCTGCCCAGCTCCTCTTAGTTTTTCCATCCAAACTTATTCTGGTGCCAGGAGAGGTGAGGAGAGGAGACCCTGGTTGTGGTGTCACCCTCCAGCCCATCTCTGGTGCTGTTCCCCACCAGCCCCTTGCTGAATGCAGCAGCTCCATGGCAGGAGAGAGGAGGTCTCCCCAGGGATACATTGAGCTTATTTGTCCCCATTCATCCCTGTCCTGCTGTTGCCAGCACTGGGATGTTTGTTTCTAAACCAGCCTCGGAGGCACTTCTTTCTCCCATGAGCAGGAACATAGCAAAGCCCCAGCGGAGAACGTTTTCCTCAATGGCTTCCAATGCTGCTCTCATCTGTCTTCAGGGTATTAAGAGAAAGTAGCTGTTATTTCCTTCAGACAGGCTGTTCTGTTGTCAATCCAGAGCAAACAAGGCTGCTGGGGCTGTGTGGGGACACGCTTCAGGATCATGCCAGCTGTCCTTGGGGTGTTCAGGCATCTTCTGGATCGAGAGGACTTAATACTGCTCAGCACTGGGCTGTGCCTTCCTGCTGCTGCTGCCTGCCCCACAGCAGCTCCCTGCATGGGGTTTGGGTGCTGCTGAGTGCCACCGGGTGCCACTGGATACCACCAGGAGCTGCTGGGTGCCATTGGTGCTGGGTGCTGTCTCTTATGCCCGCGGAGTCCAAGTGCTGACAAAAAGTGGAAGGTTTGGGCTGCCTTTTAAACCCTGACACTGATGTTTTGTGACAATTAATCTTGGTATTTGTATCACTCTAATTAGCAGTCTTTTATTAATGTTATTGAGGCGCCACAGTGCTAATTATATGTCTGCTTAATGTGTGCTATCAGCACTGTTCCAATCCAGTGTGATTCTGCCTGACATTATCCACCATTAGCATTGTTTTTTGTGTGCTTAGGAAGATAATTTGATACTCCTAATCACTGCGATCCTCATTAGCAAACTGTCCCCACGTGCCCAAGCTTTTGAGAGTGATGCCACTAAGTGGTGCAGCTTTCCTAGGGATCTTTCTCTGGGAAATCTTCCCCATTTTGGGGGTCTCCCCTCTGTCAGGCTCTTCCTCAGAAGGAAAGGAACCCTTGGAAGATCATGCCTCCAAAAATAAAGCAAGTAGACATTTGCTCTAGCATCTGCAGGACTTCTCTGGTCTTTTGCTTCTTTTTCTTTCCCTGTCAAGAGCTTAAATATTTAAAATTTGAGGAACAATGTAGCTGAAGTGGAGGGAAGTTGGCTTTAAGGGAGCTTTTTCATTCTTTACCGTATAGCATCATCCACTAACAGGGTTTTCCTGTTCTCCCACGACCAGCTGGCCCAGGAGCTGGTGACGGCAACAGCTAGGCTGTGGGAAAAGACCATCCACCACCCACTTCCTGCTGCCCATTGTGCTCTTGGGGGAGCAGGGAAGGTGCTCATACAAGTGACTGATGCTGGTCCCTTCTTGCTCCCATGTACCATGTACCCCAGGGCCAGCCCATCCATGCTGCCCGCCCATCCACCTCCTGGAAAGGGTTTTGAACTGAGAGAGCTCCTTCAGTATGGGACAGGTGAAGTGATGGGCATGATTCCTGACATTCTGCTCTCCACTGTCCCGAGCTCCAGCTCCTCTGGCTGCTGCTGCAGAGATGGGAGAAGGAGTAAAAAAGGCTCCCGAGTGTGCACAGGAGTTGTATCACCAGGGAATTAAACCCCAGCTGCTGGAGCGTTTAATCTGCTTGTTTGATCCTCGGAGCTGGAAGCCGAGTTTTTAGGGTACGCTGGAAGAGGGAAGGCACCAGAATGCAGGCTCTGTATTCTGTTATCAGTGGCTGGCAGCCAGTTTGGTGTCTCTTCTCCAGCACAAACCCCTGGTGGGGGGCTGTGAGTGTTGGAAGGGTATGATAAAGGGAGGTGGGGGGAGTGAATATTTCAGGAGTCTTGGCAATGACTCACCTGCCCTGTGCTCTGCCAGGAGGGAGCTTGGAGGGGGCTCCCTTGGGCAGGTGGTTCTGATGCTTCCGACTGTTGAACTCAGAGATGCTGAGCCCCAGTTCCTGCTGGTGGGATGTACTCCAGAGATGGGATGGGTATCCCAGCCTTAGAGATTGGTGCTGCAGCCCCAGAGATAGATTTCACAGTCTGAGATGGGTGTTATATCCCTAGAGATGGGTGCAGGTTTCTTTCCCTTTGGATTTCAAACTGAGCTCTTCCCATTGGCCGTTCTCTCCTAGTCCTTGGTCATTGTCACCCAATGCCACCTCCTCCTCCTCAGCCTTCACTCCCCGTCTGCCTCCAGCTCTCATCCTTCCAGCGCAGATTGTCTGATTTTAAGCTCTGCCTGTACACAGCTCCCAGATGGAGAAACTGACAGAAATAGTCTGTGGGGACTGGAGGTGGGTGCCAGTGCTGTGGCAGGTAGCAGTGAGGTGGTGATGGAGGCAGCAGAAGCATGAGGAGGATGAGACACCAAACAAACCCCCAGATTGGGACAAACAAGTGGGCTTGAGGCCAAGCCATTTGCAAATACAATTTGTGCATGTATTGGCATTTAATATTTTAGATATATATTATGTATATATGCAGTGTTTTGGCTCAGTAAAGCTGAATGTTGTGTCATGCTCACAGCACAAGTCAGGCTCCCCTTGGCTTAGTGTCACCCCATCTCTTGGTCCTGACCTCTGTTGCCGGGTCTGGCTGATCTCTGCAGAATTCCATATATTTCCTGCCATAATTTGAAATGCAGGAGGTTTAGCTTCACTCTCCAGCTAATTTTGTGTTTGTGATTCAAGCCCTTTCTCCCTGGTGTTCAGGCGTGAATTCTGCTTTGCAGACACTTTGTGTTTCCCATTCAGTTTGGGAGCATCCAGATCTCAGTCTTGACGTACAGCCCAGGCAGCAAGGAGTGGGGAGACAGGAATCCCGAGGATTCTTCCTTACTTTTTGCTTGAATTTTGCTAATTTGGTTTGGGAGGTGAGATAGGAATTGAATTAAGTGATTAGTGAGTCTGATAAACCTGTTATCTGGTGAAAATCACAAAGCAGCTTTTTCAATGTTGAATGGAACCAGATGTTCCTTGGGAATGTATGAATCTTCCACGGGTTTCTCTCTAGAACTAAATTCCCTATTCAGTGTGTTCCCTTTGAATTCCATCTCCTCGTTTCTGCCACAGACACTTCGTTGTTTAATAAGTGCAAACAGGAATTTGCATAAATGACGTGACAAATCCTAGATTTCCTTTAGCAGCCTCAGATGGGTGTTTGTGCTCCAGAGATGATATCAGTGTTTGGAAAGGCTGTCAGATCCTGCAGAACCTAAGCCATGTCCTAGCCCAGGTGTCCCTGGTGCCCACAGAATAGTCCTGTGGCTCCTGGGGACACTTCACACATCATGAGGTTTTGCCTAATGAAGCTTTCCTGGTTGTGAATCACACGGAGAGCCTGAGAGGGGGAGGAGTAAAGGGTGGGGAAACTCTAATGGAAGAAGTGTTTGTTGATGTTCCTCGAGGTGGTTAATTCTCTTCTGCCTTTAGTAATTGTTGATGACACTGATTCTCCTGCTATTCTGACACACCTGTGTGCCTCAGATCGGTATGTGTCAGACTTTTTTCCCTGGAAATCCCATCTCTGCCTGAGATTCTCACACACCCATAAGAGTATTCTGAAGAGCTCTTCACAGCCAGTTACTCGCAGCAAAAGCAGTTAACATGATTGCAGTGTCATTAGCGTGCCCATGGAGACTTGTGTTTGCTGGAGCTGGTGTCATCCCCTTCCCTTCCACTTCCTCTTCTCTTTCTGTTCCCCTTTCCCTTTCCCCTTCCCTCTTTTGAGGACAACTTTTATGGTTTTCTTTGCCTACTGTGTATTCATAGAATTGCTTCAAAAGATGCATCTTCTACTAGTCAGCTCTTCCACGAGGGCATACATATTTATGGAATGAAGCATTATCTATCTTTTGTTCTTTGAAAGAAATTTGTTCACTTTGGCTTCAAAGCCGGAGTGCTGCCTCGTGCCTGATGGTCCTTCCTCAGCAGTGGAACAGAGCGCCTCTGGATGTTTCCTCATGGTCTGATCTCTCCTCGAGTGGTGGTGTTGTTGGTTTGTCCTCTGGTTATCCCTCTGCCTTCCCACAGCTCCTCCAGGTGTTTGGAGTATTCTGGTTTCTAATCCCTCCCCATGTCCGAGATTGTTGCTCCGCATTTGAGGCTGTGGGTTGTGCTGTCCTTTGGAATCTCTTCCTTCCCAGGGTTGGGGGTGAATCCTGCCTGATGTTGCCCTGGGGCTCACCTGGGCCTCTTCCCCATCGTCCTTGCTGGTGGAGCTCTCTGGGCATGGGACTATGTGAGCTGTCTATCCATGAGGGTCTTGCAGACCCCTGATCTGGCAGGGGATTTTGTTCACCTGGGTGTCTTTAGGACACTGAGGATCTCAGGAAGGATCTGCACTGCTGCCAGCACTCGGATCCTCAAGCTCTGATACTGGAGCTGCAGCAGAATCCCCAGGAGGTGGAAGGACCTTGTTCCCTTGCAGCCTCCACAGAGCAATCCTCCCAGGCAGAAAGGGTTTGGGACATCATCACAGAGGCCACAATAACTCAAAAGGGCAATAACTGAGTCCTTTTTGCAGCACAGGAGAGGCAGAAACCTAAGAGAACAGAAGGCTGGAAGGTTGAGACTGAAGAAGCAGGTGGGCATTTGTGGTGTCTTCTTTCTTTTTTTGTGCTCTGTCCTCAATTTTTGTGGTTTCATCACTGTGCCAGAATAAAGCAGGATCATTATTAATCACTTACTTTTCCTATAGAAGGCATTTCTCAGGGAAGCAGGATGCCAGCAATGCTTGACTCCCATGGGGGTACAACAGAGCTGCTTCCAGGGTCTCTCCCAAGATGAGCCATGGGGATTTCTGGGGCCAGCATGGGCGGACTACAGCTGGCAGGGGACTCTGGGGTTGCTGCCAGCACCAGCTCCTTTCACTCACCAACACCCATCCCGTGGTGGGCTCAGAGGTGGCAATGTGGGGAAGGTTTTTCCTCCGCCCTTCAGCTCCTTAGGATGTGCTCCTGCAGTGGTTCCTACAGAGGAGCATCAGGAAATGACCCCTTCTAAACCTCCTGGTTTAGAAGGAACTGGTAATTACTCACTAGAGGAAAATTCCTGGAAAAAAAGTGTTGCTTGGAGCAGTGTAAATATTTTCCTTCCACTCTGTCTTTCTAAAGGAATAAATAAAAATAGTGAAAAACACGCAAATAACCTCAGGGCTCACCATAGTTTGGGAATTTTTAATACCAAATGTAGCACATTTAATAAGATGTCTGAAAATCACATTCTTTTAAGCTGAAAAACACATGACCTGAACTGGGGAGTAAAATCTCAGTGTTTAACTAGGACAGCCCAGACAAGCAGATCATGCTTAGATGACTTCAGGAATGAAAACTGGCTTGTCACAGTCAGTACGAATATAATAAAATATTTAAACAATTTTCAACACTGCTGTGATGATAGAGAAAACCAGGATAATATCCAAGAGGAGAAGAATTGCTTTGGAAAGATTAAAGGATGTAATGACTGAAGGGACTAAATCAGCCATAGTCATTTCTGCCATGATGAGCCACTGATGCCCGGAGAAGCTGTAGCTGCTGCATCTCCAGAAAAGGGTTCAAGGCCAGATTGGATGGGGCTCAGAGCAACCTGGTCTAGTAGACCCCTGCATGGCAGGGAGTGGAACTGGATTGTCTTTAAGGTTCCTCCCAACCCAAACCGTTCTTGGATTTGCTGATTTTGGTGAGTGTTGGGGAAACCCAGGGAGCAGCACAGATGGCAACAGCTGCCTTGGGTAGCTGAATGCTGCTGGCACCCTCTGCCCATTGTATCCATTGAGGCAGCAGGTAGTGCAGGACTACCTGTGGAAGCAGGTGGCATAAAAATGTCCTCCTCGGGCTATTGGATGTCTTATGAGACCCATTGCCACATGGCTGGCTCTTAGGATTTATCCCACCCATGGGGCTGGTGCTCCCACAGCCATGTGCTTCATGTGTGCCTTCTGACAACCAGAGGGGTTGGAGTCCAGAGGGTGAGCTGCCACATGCTGTGCCTCTCCATGGCCTGGAAGTGGGTGTCAAGATCTGTGCCAAGATGTCTTGGTCAGTGATGAAGGATGCAGGAGAGAGACCATCCAAAAGCTACTGTGCTGTGCCCTGTCACAGGAATGAAGGGAACCAGCCTCTGCTCAAAGTGTGTTTGGTAGAAGTGTGGAAGCTGAGCTTGCCTTTGGGCAGCTCCTGGTTTTGCTCTCCAGCTCCCAGGACAAGCCCAGGAGCTGCAGGAATGTGCTGTGCTTTGATAGGCTTCCCAATAGTGCTGACTTAGCAACAGACCCAGAAACTTGTAATGTAGAAGGTCTGGTCACCCTGTAACAGGGAGGGAATCAACTCCCTTGTTCCCATCCTTTTTCTCATCTTACCCAGGAAAACAGCCCAGTGTGGCTTGCCAGGGAACAGCTCGTTCCGTGGGAGACACACTTGAGTGGCTGAGCTCCAGCATCAGAGGTTCTCCACCACCGCCAGCCATTCCTATTCTCCCTGCCGTGAGGAGAATGGCCTGTGCCAAGGGCTTGCAGGTGTTTGGGCTCTTACAGGATTTTGCCTGAAGGGATATTTTCGGAAGCAAAGGCCCTGTTGCTGTTAAGTAGTGCAGGGGCAGAACCAAACAGATAACGTGCACCCTGGAGCTGCACCAGGCAGCCAGACACAGACCCTGCCAAAACAATGCTCCAACTGAGTCTGCAACTAATCAGCAGCTTTGTAGAGATGACAACATTAAACTAGTTCATGTGATTTTTCCCCCTTGCAACTGTGCAAGACAGCTTTGATTTACAGGAGAATTAGCAGCACTCCCCGCCCTGATCCTCAGGTTGTCTGTAGGAGCAGGAGCATTGGGTCACATTCCTGAGAAATGGAGGCTAAAAACTGAGGCACTGGGAGGAGGTGAGTTGGGATCCTGGGTTGCTCCATTGACAGGCAGCAAGTTTTACCTGCAGCCGTTTCTGTCCCTCTCGTTTCTTTAGTTGAGATTGTATCTGAGGAAGGCAGGAGCTCTGTGTGCATACGCATGTGTGTCAGGAGAAGCTGAAGTCTCCAGTGTAGTTGAGGATGTGCTTTGGTTGTGTCTCTGTGGTGTGCGAGGTTGTGCCATGGGGACGGGGCAATGTTGGGGGCGATCCCAGACCTGGTAGCAGTACACCCGTGCAGAGCTCTGGCCATGTATCACATCTAGAGGGCTGAGTGATGCTGGGGATTGTCCTAGACCTGACAGCATTGTGCCCATGCAGATCTCTGGCTGTGTACCCCATCCAGAGGGCTAAGCTCCAGGAATGTGCTGAGCTTCAGAGACACATTTCAGTGCAGCTGGACCCTCATGCTGTCCTCCTCAGTGGACAAGAACTGTCACCAGCAATGGGAGGAGCAGGACCCTGGCAGAGCTGCTGTGGTGTGGTGCCTCAGTGGTGATGAAACATCTCTGGGTAACTCCAACAGCCTTGCTATAACTCTCCTTGTGAGCATCTGTACAGTTCCCATCCTCTCTTCCATCCTGCCAAAACCCAGAGCTTATCTAAAGAGGAGGGAGGAGAGAATTTTCCTGAGGAGAATAAACAAACCGTTCTCATTACTGTGAGGGTGGCTTTTCCACTCCCCAGCCCAGCAGCCCCTCACCATGGAGGTGTCATTAGTGGCCGTAAACTAGGGACGAGGCAGCAGAACACCTGGACTGAGCTCGGGAAGAAGCCCTGGCTGCTTCTTTTGCTTCCTCTGGTCCCTTGATATATCCAAGGGAGGGACTGGCTGCTGCCATCACATCTTCGTTATTAACTTCGTGACTCTTTTTGCATTGGGGTCCACTCACATCACATCCAGTCAATGACTTGTGTCAGTGAGGCACCCAGAGTTTTTGATGGCTTGTGGTGACAGTACAAGGTGTGACCTGGGACATCTGGACTGCACCAAGGTCTGCCCTTGACTCCCCCTCCACTGCAGGGAATGGGATGGGGACAGCAGGTTGGGAAGCAGGAACAGTGACTCCAGCAGTGACACTTTGGAGTCACTATCCCCCTGTCACTGCAGCCCCATGCCCACTGCAGGGACACACCAACTCTGGTACAGGCTCAGCAGAGTTCTGCTCAGTTTCCTCTGTTCATGAGGCTGATTTTGGGATCATCCGGTAATTAAGTGCTGGAACTGCTGGGAGCATGTCACCAGTAATGGTGTTCCATGGGGGTGGGGGTATGAGTGACACCCAGCTGGCACAAGGGAGCTGCATGACAGACCCAGAATGTGCTTTTAGCTCTTGTGGTGGGACAGACGAGGGGTTTGCTCCCCAAAACCAGGAAGGTTCAGGCAATGCTGGTCAGATCAGCCCAAGAGGAGATGCTCCAAAGAGCCGACAAGACACAAATCCAGTATGTGCTGATTAGGCAGTGGCACATGCAATGGCTGGAAATCACAGTGTCAGCTCACCCTGTTTACTCGGGGTTTTCCGCTTTTATTTTTCTCTCCTCACTTTAAATTCCCAAGGAGACACTAGGCACAGTAAGTGCTGATGCAGCCTGCACTGGAATGCTGTGTGGAGGAGCCTGCCTCTGCCCCCCAGTCCCTGCTCAGCCCAGCACAGCTGCTGCTCAGGGTTCTTGATGGTTCCTTCTTTTCTTTCCTCTCGTTACAAATTGAAGCATGGCCACTGAAATGGTGGATTTGCTGCAGTGAGAGCAGGATCCAGCCCCAGGTCTTGCCACCCTGAGACAGCCCTGTGCCTGCTGTGCGTGGGGTGAAGGGGATGGGCTGGGGACTCCAGGACCTCAGGCTGGGCACTGGGTACATTGCTGAAGGGTACATATGCCAGGGGAGCATGAGTGACTCCAAACACAGGGCTCGTGCTGGATGTGGTGGGGAGCCCTGGCTGTGGCACACCCACCCCCATGTCACCCACATCCCCAGCCCCACTCCCCATGGGGAACTTCCCTGCAGACCTGCTTCCCAAGCGAAGGTGAGCATAGAAGGGGCCAGTCAGGGTTTAAATCTGATACGTCACCAGAGATTAAACCTAATGAATGGATTTGGAGCAGCTCTTAATTGCTCTGAGCCGAGGACATGGGGGGATGTCTTTGCACACTCAGGTACATCCTTGTGTGTTGGGCAAATACATTTCCTTGCACCCCATCTCCTCCATGCCAGGGGGTCACTGCCAGCATCCCTTTGCCTGGCTCAGGCTCTGGTTCTGGACTCCTCAATACCATCAGAGTCACCACTAGCCCTGAGTGGCTGTTGCAAGCCACTCGGTTTCTAGGTCAGCTCTACCAGTGGGGCGATAACAGCCCCAAACACTGGCAGAGATTTCAGCTGTTTCAGTCTGTTATGCTCCAAAGCGACTTAAAATGCATTAGTGTCACACATAGCAGCTCAGTCCTGTCTCTCTGTCACTTGTCCCATTGTCTGAGGACATTCTCCTTAGCAAAGCCCGGCAGCTGACTGGCTTTGCATATATTTCCCCGAAGTTTTTTTTCTTGGTGCTGGGAATTGATTCTAAACATAGAATTGTGGAATCACAGAAATCATTTGGATTGGAAGGGTCCTTAAAGCTCATTTTGTTCCTACCCCCTACCATGGGCAGGGGCACCTTCTACTCCATCAGGTTGCTCCAAGCCCTGTCCAAGCTGACCCTGAACACTTTCAGGGATGGAGCAGCTGCAGCATCTGTGGGCAACCTGTACCAGCACCTCACCACTCTCACAGCCAAGGTCCCTTCAAACCCAAACCATTCTGTGATTCTGTATAGGATTTCAGATTGTGAGCATGGAGGCAGCTATCAGTGGAGTGGGATGATACTGTACCAACTCCATCACTGTCCTGCTCCAAAATCCCCTCAGAGCAGATGGGGCTGGACTGACCCTGGTGGCAGCTACCTGCTGCTCACCCTGTCCAGCTGCTGCTTCCCAGAAAAGCTACCCCAGCATTCCTGAGATGAAAGTCATCAATGCCCTCATCCCCACAGAGCCAGCAAGTGCCTGGGGCAGGAGCTCAGTGCAAAGCAGTGTTTTGGCCAGAAATAGGGGCATGGGTGTAGGTTCCCAGGGCTCCAGTGTCATTGCAGCTGCAGGATGCAACCAACTACTTCGTGGTTTTAAAATGTGAGAGGCTCCCTCAGGAGCTCTGTGGCAGACTCCAGATGCCCTGGGCAATGTCCTGGTGATATCTGGCTTCCCTGTGCTGCTCCAAATGGATCAGAGGTCACCCAGCAACAATCCTGCCCCATGCTAGGACTTGACAACACGGATTCAGCTTGAAGGGCTTAACTGTGCATCCTCAGCCTGGCAGCAATCCCAGCCAGAAACTGCAGGTGCCTGTCCCCTGCCCCATCCAGGTGAGGCTGGTAAATGGTTGTGGCATCCAGGGATCAGTTTTCCTGCCACTTTGGCATGCAATGGGCATTCCAGAGTGGGTTTGACTTGATTTGAGTGTGCCCACATGTGGTTTGTGTTTATGGTGTGGAGGGGATCAGGGTAAGAATCCACCTGCATTAGTGGAAGTGATTATAGATGAACAGTGGCAATGAGAAAAGCCATGACCAGGAGGACACTCTGTATTTATAGCTGAAGTGGTCTTGAGCCCCCAACCTTGATGTCTTCTTCAAACAGGGAAATCCATGTTTAGTCCAACTGCTTGTTTGGTATTTGGAGAAAAAGAAAAATCAAGTTGTTGCTGATTATGCCCATAACTGAACAAATATGAGTATCAGTGCTGGGTAATTCCTGTCCTCTGGCTGGGTGTGAATGGATTTATTGTGCATCTGGTCCCCAGCAGGTAAAGGGGTGCAGGTGCTGAGCTACTCTGTTGGAGCTGCAGGAGGGTTTGATGCTGCAGGTCCTTGACACTCAGAATGGAGAAGGTTCAGCCATGTGTCCAGGCACTTGCTCTCTGATCCCACCATCCCTGGATGACCTGGCCCCTTGGGCCCATGGAGCACCAGTGGCTCCTGCTCAAGGGTGTGATGGTGTTCCTTTTTTGTCAGTTTTTCTCACTTCCTGCCCAATTGTAAAGAAGTCACCTATTTAGGGACAGAAGGTGAAGGTTTGGGGAAATAACAAGTGTTTTATAAAGCAATTAAAACCCAACCCCTGTAACTGTCATAATTTATATACACCTACAAAATAACCAGCTGGTGTGATGTAGGCTTCAAGCTCATTTTATTTGTTTCAGCACATCAAACAGATGGAAACATTCCATCTGTGTTTTGCTAGGATGCAGAGGGGTTGGCAGTGAGGGTCTGTGAGTGCAGAGAGGGGTTGGAAAGCAGCAAGGGGCTGTGGGGAAGTGGTGAGGGACTGGGGAGCAGAGAGGGGTTGGGGTGCAGTGAGGGGCTGGGGAAACTGCTGGGGGCTAGGAGAGCAGCAAGGTATGGCTGGAGTAGCAGTGAGGGGCTGGAGGATCTGTGAGGGGCTGTGGAACCATTGCTGACACCAGTAAAGCACCGTGGATTGCCTCAGCATCACCGCAGTGGAAATGTGATGAAGGGATCAGTGCTTGGGGGCAGGATTTTTGTGTGTGTTTATGGATGGAAGGAGTGATGCCATCCCCTAGAAAACTTGGGAAGCTGCATATGGGGTTTGGGCTTATGTGCTTCAAAGCTGTACCCCCAGCCCCTCCCACCTTCCATCACACCATAGGACATTAAAGCTAGTTGGTGAGAGTTTAAAGCTGGGACCTCAGCGCAGCCAAGGTGGTGATGAGGGAAGTAATTAGCAAGTGAAATGTTCAGTGCTGTAGTGAAATGTTTATAATACTGAGCTGTGAGGAGAGGAGGGTGGGAGCAGCTGGTTTTTCCATTATCCACGCAGCTCTGCTCTGCAAACCCTTCTCGCATAATGAAGGCTCCTTGGGTTTTATTGCATTTCTCCAGCCTGTTCCTGTGTTCTGCCTCACCCGCCCTTGGCTGGCAGTTTGCAGGGTTGCAAACGAGCTCAGAGTATTTTAGGAGCCAGTGGTTTTTCAGGAATGAGTGCTCTGCCTGTGCTTTGTGCCTGTGATTCAAGTTCTCCTGGCTCAGTAGCCCCCAGTTACCCATGTGTGCAGAGGTGGGGAGCATGTTTATGGATCTGCTGGAGTTGGATCAAAGCCTTGGACTGCAGTTCCTACCCAAGGATGAATGAACCACCTCAGGGATCTTCTTCCAGCCCTGGAGTTTAAAATATTAATAGGATATCATTTCCCGACAAGCGCTGCTACAGGTCACGAGCGCTCTGTTATAAAACATTCCTGTTAACAGAGCACGTGGAACCGGCAGTGCTGTGTCCCTGGAATTATTGACACCCACAAACTGTTCATCCCCCACGTGGCCATGGATATCAGTATCCCCTCAAATGGACTCTTCCTCCATGCTCCCCTGGATCCCTTTCTGCTCCTAGAATATTGCAGCCTACAGGAACCAAAGCAGGCCCTGAGGATCCCTGTGCTGCTCGGGTTGTGACCTGCTGGCAGAGATCTGCTGGCCAAGGTCTGCTTATAGTGTGATCCACTGGCTGAGATCTACTGATTGTGATCCACTGGCCAGGATCCACTGCCTAAGATCTGCTGGCTGATACCTGCTCAGGCAAGCAAAGGGTAGCGTGACTGGGGACTAAGAGGGCAGTGCAGGGCAGCTGGACTCGTTGCCTGTGCCAGCAGTAGTCTGGCTGAGGTGATTGCCAGAGGAGATGTCCCTCTCCCATGGCTCATCAGGGTCTTCTTCATCTCCCTCACCCTGTGCAGAACAAAACTGATGATGAAAATAGCCAAAATTTTCTCTCCAAAGGAGTGGCAAAGGGCAGACACCCACACTGTCGCCAGCTGGTGACACACCAGAGTATCCACAGTGTTGGGCTACGTGGCTCTCCCCTGGCACAACACACTGGAGTGGGCAGAAGCTGCCAAGGATCCCCAGAGCTTTTTCCCACAATTATTTCAGTGTTGCTCCCTCAGGCAGTGTGCTGGGTGGTGGAAGGTGTTGGTTGCTGGCAGAGGACTGGGGACACTGCAGCTTTGCTGATCTCTGTGTTTTTCCTCTTTCTCCCATTTCTGGACCTGCAGCAAACCCTGGAGACAAATCTCACCAACCTGGTTAAACGCAACAGCGAACTGGAAAACCAGATGGCCAAGCTGATACAGATCTGCCAGCAAGTGGAGGTGGGTGAGGGGCAGCAGGGGGCTCAGGAAGATGCACAGGGCAGCTCCCTACTCTTGGGATGGGATGCATGGATCACTCCAGAGTCCTTTCCTGGGGACTACCCTAGAAACAAAGATGACTGTGGGAGGAAGCATTGTTGAGGGCTTGGGGGAGCTGAATTGTTTGGGGGAGTTTAGTCACAAGCAATTGAATGTGCAGGAATGGTTCCCGGGGTCTGGAGGGTCTGAAGCAGTATGGCATGTCTGGGAGCCAGTGGGAAGAGACATGGGCTACTGGGCTGGCTCCAGGCAGGGGCACCTGCCAGCTTCTCTGTGCTGGGGGCAGCAGATGCTTTTGGTGGAAGCCAGTACAAAACCAGGCATGGAAACAGGACTCATCAACAGCCTGGGTGACAGTAACCCTGCCAACAGGGCTCTTCAACTGGGTGACATGGAGCATGCAGCTGTTCCTTGAACCACTGCCTTCCCATAGGATAAAATCCCAGGCTGCTGCCGGTATTGCGGCCTTGGATTCAAGTGGAGTTTGCCAGTGCCTGAGTGAACACAACAGCTGTTTGCTTCACCCTTGGGCACCCCGGCCTTCCCTGCACCTCCTCTGAGCCACCTCATGAGCCCAGCAGCCAGTGGGGTGCAGGGATGCTCTGGCAGGATGTGAGGATGCTGCAGCAGCATGTTGGAATGCTGTTGTGGGGTGCGGGGATACTGCAGCAGCATGTTGGAGTGCTGTGGTGGGGTGCAGGGATGCTGCAGTGGGATGCTGTGACAGGATGCAAGGATGCTTTGGTAGGATGTGGGGATGCTGTGTCAGGATGCAAGGATGTGACTGGGCGTGGGCATGCTGTGGCAGGATGAGGGATGCTGCATGTGCTGGCTGGAGCCATTTGCCCACAGTGAAGCACCTGGAAATCATTTGCCCATGAAGCTGCAGCTTGTCCTTCACCACCTTCATCTCAGAGCAGCTGGGACTCTGGGGTCAGGAAGGTGCTTCAAAACCCCCATGGTTCCTACAGGCAGCATCAGCGCTTTGTTCTTTGCTCCCGCAATAATGTCCTGATGATCTGGCAAGAGGAAATGAGAGTAGAAGCCCTTTCTGTGAGTGCCAGCAGGGCCGAGTGTGCTGCCAGCAGCTGGCAGCCACTGTCACAAGGTGTAAGCAAGAGGAGGAGGAGGGGGCTGAGATGCTCTGAACTTTCAGCCAAAATAAGGAGCAGAAAAATCCCACTTGGCTCTGCAGCACTGCTGGCCTTCTGTGCCAGTGTTCCATGTCACTCACACTGTCCTGTTTCTCTCTGCCCATGCATCATTCTGCAGTAGGAATGGCTTTGTCGGAGCTCTCTCCTGGGCTCCGTGTTCCCCAGGGCTCAGCAGGCTTGGAGTGAGGCTGAGAAAATAGGCAGCAAACGACTGGCTGGTAGGAAAAGAAGGAGCCAGGATGTCCTTGCAGAGCTCTGGTGACAGTCGCCAGCCCTTGCTGCTCTGATGGGCCACACTTCAGCTCTGAGAACACACTAGGGATGGAGCAGGGATGTGGCTGCATGTCCTTCCAAACCTCCTCCTTTGAATCCAGCTCTAATATCTTAATGACCTGACTTAGGATGAATTTAAAGCTATTTGGTGTTTCTGTATGATCCTGGGAGTCTCAGACCTCTAAGCTGTCATTTTCAACAGAGTTTGGGAGTTTTCAGCTTTGTCAGACACTCTGCTTAAAATAACAGTTCAAATAACATTTCTCAGCTGTGCTGAATGCACAGCCGGGCCCTTGGAGGCACCTTCACAGAGAGCACAGTAAAGTGTGAAGCAGAAAATATTTCTGCCTCCCTGTGTTCCTTGTCAGTCTGATTCCAGGGAATTTTGCTTTCGAGCTATTTGTAGACATGGCACATAGATACATGCAATTCTGACACGCTCTGCCCATTAGGCATGTTCACTGTAAGTCCCATGGTATGGCCAGAGAATGGTGCCACCAACGCCCCAACAGACAGGGGTTCACCCTAGACAAGAGCTCTGCAAGTGTCCCCAAGCCACTGAGCCTGTGCTGTCTGCCGAAGTGTCTCTGGTACCTGGGGGGCTGCACCGAGAGAGGGTGAAAGGGCTAAATCCCATGGCAGTGATGGAAAGGTAGATCAAGGACAGCAGGTAACAACCCTGTGGAGAAGCTGAGTTTGTAAAATAGAGGTGGCACCACCCCAATGTCCCCATTGAGGGGGGCAGAAGGAGATGCTACATGTGCACCATGGGATGGTGGCCTCTGTGCCACAGCAGCTATAGGCCTGGTCTCAGTGTGAGCTGGTGGAGTCCCCAAGGCACGACTGCTACATGGCCAAAAACCTCCTGAGAGTTGTGGAGATAGAATGGCGTTCTCTGCTCTGTCCCCAAGCTGGCAGGGCACGAAGGAAGAGGTTTGCCTGTGCCTGAGTCATGCTGTGGGCTGAGATGCTGTTCCTCATCCCCATGAGCTGCAGGATGAGCTCTTCCTGGGGCTGAGTTTATTCCAGGGCTGTGTTGTCCCTAGCACATTCCCCCTCAGCACTGAGAAGAGTGAAGTATTTTTTCTCTCCCTTCTTACACCTCAAAGCCACCCCCATGTCCAGCATTCCTATAGCCATAGCACCTGCCAAGTCTTCACCCCCAGTCCAGCATTTACCTGGGAAGTGGTTCATCCCTACAGAGTGATTTGGCCCATGTCCAGGTGTGCTTCAGCCAGGGATTTGCCAGCAAAGAGGTGCTGGTCTGCAGTACCCCCTTCCATACTCTGCTGGCCCTTTGGGGGGACCCTGACCTTGGAAATGCTCCCTCTTGGGCAGAAGGCAAGTGGGAAAAGGACTGTGTGACCTCTGTGACTTTACCTGCCTTCAGCCTCCCAGAGAATGAATGTGGCTGAGTGTAGATTTCTTGCCCTGGGCAGGTTTTCAGATTTGGGCTACAGATGGGTACAGATTTATGTTGTCCTGTTGCCATCCTGGAAGGGGAGTGAGTGCTCCAGGCCTGAGGTCTCGGGCCACCGTTGTGTTATGGAAATGGTTAGGGGAATGGATCTAGGGCTGAGCTGAGGTGCTCCAGCCTCCCCTCCTATTGCTTGACCCAACATCTTCCCTCCCTTTGCCATGCACAGGCCTCAGTTTCATCTTCCCTTACCTTCATGTGAACCAGAAGCTGAATGAGAGTCCAGAGTTTGTGCTCCTGGGAAATTGGAGTGACAGCCATCCCTATAGGCATGCAGCCTCAAGGGATCTGGGTGCTGCCAGCTCACCTCAGCCAGCCTGTATGGCAGCACGGCCACAGCAGCTTGCTGCAGGCTCCAAACCCAGGAGCTGATCCCCCCACTGCTACATGCAGCAGATTGGGAAGATTTTACGCTGTTTTTCCTCTGTGGAGCTCTCTTTGCAGACCATCAACTGTCTCCCACTCCAGTGTTGCATAATCTGCTGGCCAGGTTTAAAAAAAGATCCTGTAGCAAAAATGTCGTTCACTCAGGCCTGCCTTTGGACTGCTCTGTGTTCTACAGGGATTTAGGAGTATGAAATGAGGAAAACTGATTTGTGCCCTCTAGTGTGCTTTAATGAAGTGATAGGGCTTGATTCCCCTTCAATAAAGTGCATTCCCCCTGTCCTGTCCTGTCCTGCCCTGTCCTGTCGTGTCCTGTGCATCCCACAAGGGATACTGGTCTTTCCTGGAGGCAGAGGAATGGAAGCTCTGTCTGTGCCCCCCTGTGCTCTGTGTGTCCACCACAGTGAACACAGCCATGAGGGCACGTGGTGTGTCCCTCCTAACACCTGCATGTTTTGTGCTGCTGTTCCTGGTCAGGTGAACACAGCCATGCATGAGGCCAAACTGATGGAGGAGTGTGATGAACTGATGGAGATCATCCGCCAGCGCAAGCAGGTCATCGCTGTCAAGATCAAGGAGACAAAGGTGAGGGGGCTGGCTCGTGTGATCCTGGTCTGGAGGTCTCTGCCTGCACTGTGGGGTCAGCCCTTGCTTTCTGGGCACCCCTGCCATGGGCAGAGGGGCTGCAGCAGCGTGTGTTGCCTTGCCATGAAAGGATTTGCTTTGGGCAGCCATCAGTGCACACAGGTTCATCTCCCTGCTGTCCAAAATCCGGGTGTCCCTCACCATTGCTGCCCTCCCTGCCACCCAAAATCTGTGTGTCACACACTGGTGCTGCCCCAGGGCTCCTCCACCAAGAGCAAGGCATGTGCTGGATGTGGCTGGAGGAGGAACGGTGTGTTGGTTAGTGTGACAAGTTGGTGCAGAGGTTTGGATCACTCCAGACAGCTTCCTCAGGGCTTTTCACTACCATGGTCCTGATAAAATAATGCAGAATTAATATTGAAGGACCAGAGCCCAGCACTGCAGAGAGAGCAGAGCCTGCACCCTCTGCATTGCAGCCCGGCTGAAGGAGCAGCTGCTTCTCACCCTTTTCTTTGTGGGAGTGTTTCAACCCTTTGTCCAGCCATTCCAGACTGGAGGGCTGGGCTGTATCTCTGAGCAGTGCTCGCAGGAGCCTGCATGAGCCCTTTGCTGTTCTCACTGAGCTTGAGTGTGCATTGGGTTCCCACCACAGTGCCCATACCCAAGCCCCTAATATAGATGTTTCCCAGGCAAAGTTTGGGAGTGGGTTCCACTGCAGGCTCTGGGACACTCTGGCAGCAGTGGGAACTTTGGAATTCTGCTTCTACGCCAAGCACTCCAGGGAATATATTTTATGTAACGGTGCCGTCTGCCGGTCCATCTGTCTGTCTGCTTTCACTTCCCACTCTCTTCCCTGATGGCTCCAGGCTGTGCTGTCCAGTTCCAGCCGTGCTTGAGAGGAGCTGGAAGCACCAAAATGTTGTTTTCTTACAATTGGCAGCTGAGCAGAGACAAGTGGCACAGATTGGTGCCCAAACCTTCTGCAGAAGCAGTGCTGAGGGAGCTGCCAACCCAGCACTGCACCAGTGGGAGATGGGTATGGGGATGCTGGTACTGGCCATACTGGGTTTGGCTTCCAAAGTTACCAGGGAACTGGAACAAGCCTCTGTGCCAGTGAAAAGGGGCTGGGGATGGAAAGGTGCAGGTGTGCAGCACTGTAGATACCTCTGTACCCCACTGTGCTGGCTCTGGGGGGTCTGGCCAGGGTCTCCCCTTTCTTCCAACACCTGAGGAGCAATTTTCAGGTGGGAAGGGGAAGCTGCTTTTCCGAGCCCCAGCCATTAACACAGGAAAGTTTAAAAAGCTCAAAAGACAAAGGAATGAGGGAGCTACTGAGTCTGCGGTCAGTTTGAAGCACTCTGGCTGTGGCGTGAGGAATTCTGCTTTCCCATTGGATTGCCGTCTGGTTTTCCATTTGTCCTGGGCTGCTTTTCCTGACAAATGGCCCCATGGATACATATAGCCACCTGGTCACAGCAGCACATAGCACTGGGAAGAGTGGCAGCTCCAGGCTTGAGAAGGGAAATCTGTGAAGGCAAAAGTCCCGGAGGGTGGTCCTGAGAGGAATTAACTCAGCTCCACCCCAGGGTTACTGTGGGATATGGAGCTCTTCCACCTCCCTCAGGCAGCAAGAGAGGTGCAAGGACAAGAGCAGGAGTTGTATATTGTCCTGGGTGGGAGCGAGGGACACCGGGCAGGGGTGCCTGGACGGTAATGCCTGCCATGCTCCCAGATGTGAATAAGTCCTGTGTGTACCCCCAGCCTCAAGCCCCAGGAGAGCTGGGAGGACACTGCCAGGGCCTCAGGAGAAAGGCCAGGTTCTGCAAGAGCACACTGGGTGTGTGGCAGACTGGGGATCCCTGACAGGATGTTTTGGTGTTCACAGCTTTTGTTGTCACTGTGACTCAAAGTGCATGTGAGCATCAAGGCAGCAGCAAGTCTGAGTCTGTGACTTCTTGCTGCTTGTCTGGTCCTGGTAACAGCAGTGGCAGCAAATCCAGGTGTCATGCAGTGTGACAAGCATTATCTACCTCAGCTGGTCCTGCTCCCAGTGTGCCAGCCCTCCAGGTATAGGTGGCTGTGTGCCCTGGGGCCAGCAAGCCTCCCCAGCAGTAATGGGGTGGTCCAGCCATGGGGATGTTCCCTGCTGCCTCTGCCTTCTGCCTGCCCTTCTGCCTGACCCACTGTCCAGATGCCTCTGGGCTGGCAGCTCTGCATGGGGGCACCAATGGGGTCTGAGCAGATAGTGGGACATGCTGCAGTCCAGCATCATGCTATGAGGACAACAGGGCTCAGAGGTGATGTCCTCTAAAAGCCTGGGAGAAGGGACGGGAAGAACAAGCAGGTTCCGTCATACTTTGATCACCCAACATCTCAGCTCAGCAGCTGAGAATACAGTTCACTTGTTCCTGAGGTTCCCTTGCTCTCTGCTGAGTCACTTGCAGGGCTCTCCTCGAGCTGGCATAGGGGGTGACATCGTGTTTGCAGGGGAAGAGTGGTAAGAGGATGCGTCGCTCTCCTGCATCCGTCACACATGGGAGCCTCAGACTAGGCACAGGCTGTTGTTCCCTTGGGCTTTCTCAGTCCTGGCAAAATTTAACATGGGAAGTGCATTGCTTCACTCCCTCCCCAGAGCCAGTGGGACATTCCCGTGCCATTCGAATGCTTCTTGCTCCTCCTGAGCAGCCCCTGGCTCTGGATGGGGTACCCTCTGTGCTTTTCAAGCTCCTGAGCTCCCTTTGCTCCTCCAACAGGTGATGAAGCTGCGGAAGCTGGCTCAGCAGGTTGCCAACTGCAGGCAATGCCTTGAGCGCTCCACGGTCCTCATCAACCAGGCCGAGCACATCCTGAAGGAGAACGACCACGCACGGTTCCTGCAGACTGCCAGGAACGTGGCTGAGAGGTGGGCTGAGCTCAGGACACTGATGCTGGAGTTGTCCCCTGGTCGCAGGTCCCAGCCCAGAGATGACTTGATGCCCCCAGGTTCCTGCTGCAGAGACCCCCAATCCCCCTTACAGCTTCCCACCATGCTGCTCTTAAATAAACTACACGGTCAGGTTCCCATCCCTCACAGGACAGGTGTTGCATGGCTGGTCCTAACACTGTGGAACAATACTGTGGAATACTGGGTTGGAAAAGTGGTGGAAATGGCAATCCAAAGGGAGTTCGGGGGCCAGTCAGAGCTGAGGACCCCCAAAGGTGGAGCCCCCCTACTCTCAGGAGGCATGTCCCCAGTCTAGGCAGCCCTCCTCAGCAGTGGTTTGTAGGTGCAGGCTGGTTTCCTGACAGCAGGTAATGTCGTGGCAAGGCTGCCTGCACCCCTCTGCCCCTTCTTGCTGTGGCCGGTGCTGGGAGCTGCGTGCACCCTGGTGCGTACTGATGGTCCTTTCTTTCCTTCCAGGGTCGCCATGGCAACTGCATCCTCGCAAGTTCTGATACCAGATATCAATTTTAATGATGCCTTTGAAAACTTTGCTTTAGATTTTTCCAGAGAGAAGAAGCTGTTGGAGGGCCTGGATTATCTAACGGGTGAGTGCACGGGCACATTCCCCTCCGTCGCAACCCGTGTCCTCCCCACAACCCCTCAGCCCCTGTCTTCCCCTCAGCCCCTGCCCTGTGCCCCACATCTTCCCCTCAGTGCCCTCCCCTACACTCCACCAGGGACTGGCAGATGTGTTTTAAGACGTAATCAGTAACAAGCACCAGGTCAACTGTGGCAGAGCAGGGGCCAGGACAGTGACATTTCCCCATCCTCCCATTTTACTCTGACACTCCTGGAGGATCCATGGAAAAGTCCAGAAAGCTCAGAAATTATGATCTCTGTGACCTGGGGAGGAAGCTGATGCCCATAAGGATGCACAAGGGATAAGGATTATATAAGGATCCATAAGGATTACAGGGAGGGAACACTGAATTAACCAATTATTATACTTCTAATGCACTCTGTGCTTTAACATTTCCCTTTTCCTGCCCTTTTTGTGGGTCTCTTGGTCATAAATTATGAACCCTGGTGGGCAGGACCTTGCTGGGTCCCATGGTGCTGCAGCACAGACTGAACACTGCCCACAGGGGTCTGGGAGCAGTGATGGCTGCTGGACTGGCCTGTGCTGGAGCTGTGGGGGGGATGAAAGCTCCAGGGAGGCAAGGACATCCTCACTCACCCAAATCCGATTTCATCATCACAAAGCAGATCAGCTTTCACTGGAAGATTAACACAAACATGTGTATGGATCAGTTATGGGATAAAATACTTATTCCACAGCCGGTGCTGGGAAATAGGTGGATTTGGAAGTGAGTTCTCAGCCTGCTTCAGCGTGGGATTGTCAGACCTGATGGAGCAGCAGCAAAAACCCTATGATCTGACCCCTGAACATTTTGTTAAACTAAAAAGTTTAGGTCAGTTGGAAACAGGATGACAGATAAAATGAGGGAGTTCTTGGTGTCGAGAGACTGCTCCCCTGGATGGACAGAGCCCATCTCTGTCCTTATGGGAGCAGAAAAGCCCCGTATTTTTAAGGAAGAAAAGCCCAAACTGACAGAAATCTGTGGTCTATGCCTTCCCACAGCACCAAACCCACCATCAGTCCGTGAGGAGCTCTGCACAGCCTCCCATGACACCATCACTGTGCACTGGATCTCGGAGGACGAGTTCAGCGTCAGCTCCTATGAGCTCCAGTACACCATCTTCACTGGCCAGGCCAACTTTATCAGTAAGTCACCACGTGCTGCAGGGGCTGCGGTTCCCTTTGGGAAGGAATCCCAGGTTACCTAGAGAAGCTGTGGCTGCTCCATCCCTGGAAGTGTCCAAGGTCAGATTGGATGGGACTTGGAGCTACCTGTGCTAGTGGAAGGTGTCCCTGCCCATGGCAGGGAGTTGCAACGAGATGATCTTTAAGGTCTCTCCTAGCCCAAACCAATCTGTGATTCTATAACAAAAAGGTTCTCATTGGTTTAAGGACTGGGAGTTCATGGAGGAAACAGCAGCAAATAATCCACCAAGGGCTGCACTCGGAGTGGTGGAGACCTCCCCATTTTAGGGGTCCATACCTGAGCTGCTGTGCCCTGCACTTGCTCTCATCAGCCCTGGCTCATTGAAACAGTGGGAACATTGGAGGGCCTATCCATCTCACAGCTCCCAGATTCATACATCTGGGATCCTACGGGCAAGGCAGTGCTGGCTGGTAATTGACATGGTCTATAAACCCTCTATAACAACACTGAGGCTTGTCTCCAGGCCATTTTTTGTGCAAGTCACTGCCATACCTAATTCTTTTTCCACACTGACACAAATTTGCCTGACAGGAATTGGATTTGAGGACCAAGGAGGGGTCTCACTGATGGTCTGTGGCTTGTGAGAAAATTTTACTCCTGGTTTTCCCTAGCAGCACATGCCACTGTGGGAAGTGCTGACAAGGTGCCTCAGAACAGGCACTCTGGGCTGCCATCAGTCTGTCCCACTGGCTGGGAGGACGTTGGCACCAGGAGCACAGTGTCACGGCTCCGGAAGGCTACTCAGTGAACTCTAAATTCTGTAGCAAGCTGCTAGGAAAAGTTCCCTGTGGCTTTCCAAGCCTTTGCCCTTGTTTTGGCAAACAAGATGATGTGTTTCCTCTCAGTCAGAGGCTGTAGGGCACCGGTGCTGCTGCAGCCAGATCTGCCCTGCTCAACTCTCCGTCTTCCCAGATACAGCATGTTATCTCCAGCACTTTGTCCTTCTCTGGAGGCATGGAGAGCTCGGCCACCTCTCTGGCTCTGCTGTTGCATGGCCACCAGCCTCTTCACTTCCAGCAAAGGACAAGACAAGGGACAGTGCTGGTGAAGGGACACCTGAAGGTCCCTGTGCCAGCTCTACAAAAGCTGGGCTAACAAGGTGCTCCTTGAGGAGCAAGGACTGTGCAGGGATGGAACATCCAGTGCTTCCCCACCCTCAGCTAGAAGTATTTTGCCCTTTTCCAGCTAGGATTTCCCCTGCTGCAGCTTGTGCCCTTACCCTGGGGCCATGCTGGGGAAGGATCTGGCTCCCACCTCTCCCCAGACACTACTTTGGATGCATGTCTTGGACTCTCATTCATCAAAGGACTTGAGAATGAGTCACCTACCCACCTCTGGGGATCTGGCACAGGCATTGGCAAGGGGGAGCTATGGTGACCACAGGGGTGAGGAGCAGTGAGGGCAGGGCTGGAGGAGAGCCCTGAGGGGCACATGTCAGGAGTGTCCTTCTTAGCCAGCTTGGATTGCTCTTCCTAGAAAGAGTGATGAAAATGTCAGTTAAATCTGCAAGGAGAAAATGAATAACACATTGTCCCTTGGAATAGCACAGCCGGGCCCAGGTGACGGGAGTGTGTGAGCCCTGGCTGAACTCGTGCATGAAGAGACACTGGAATACCAAGCAGGAGCCTGGGAGGCTGACCAGGAGAGGAAATACCTTTCCAAGGAGCACACAGTTGGCCTGTGAAACCCATCCCTTTACACTCCCATCCAAGCCAAGAGCTCAGCAAGAGCCGGACATTTTTATGGATGACAAATGCTGCAGTAAAAAGGATTTTTATGCTTTGGAGCCCTCAGTCTTCAAAGCCAATCTCTTTGTGGTTGTTTTGGGAAATAGGCCTCCTTGGGAGGCCAAATCCTTCCCAGTGTCATCTCTCAGCCACTTCGTTCTTCCTTACAAAGGATCCCCATCCGGTCCTTCCTGCAGAGAGGTGACAGCGACTAGTGCCAGGCTGGAAGCTGTGTACTCTGAGGAGAGCAGCAATGTGTGTAGGCTGCAATCAGGATCACATCTGTTTTGTTTTCTACTTCACATCACATTGCTCTGTGCCCCTTGGCCATTCCCATGTGTATTCCAAACCAAATCCAGTCTGACAGGGACTGCAACCTGCCCTTGTCCTGAAGCTGAACCAGCTACCAGAGCTAAATGAACACCCCATGGAAGCTGTCTCAGCAGAGGTATGGAGTGTTCCCAGCTCCTGTCTCCCAGCCCTACACATGCTGAGTACCCCGCTCCAGTCACCCTGAATTCACAACCCACTCCTCATCTCCCACCACAGCCAGTAAGCCTCCAGCTACTGCTTCCAAGCCTCCTCCTTATTCCTCTTTTGGCTCAAAGCCCTGGCCCAGTGCTGCTATAGCTGCCCCAGAGCTGTGTACGGGAATCTCAGTGCTGCTGCCATGGTGGGTCCTGGGCTCTCACTGCCCTATCCTCCCAGTTCCCCCTGAACCCCTCAGGATTCCTGTTCCCCAGTGCTGGCTGCTCAGGTGCTCATGCTGGCTGCAGGTGATCCTCATCCCAGCCATGCAGGCAGCAGGAACAGCCTCAGTGGCACCATGTAGGGCTTTTCCCCTTTCCCTGGAGCTCTGTGTCATCCCACCTGAGGTACAGCACTACATTTCCATACATTCCAGGCACTGCAGCTCCAACACTGCAAACTGCTGCAGCAGTCAGGCTCAGCACCTCCGTAATCTTAGATTTTTCATTCCCTCCCATTTCCAGAAAGAGTTCAGGCTCCTGAATGATTTCCAGGCATCTGGATCCTTTCACTGAGAGCATATTTTGTTTGAACTGCTCTGCAGACCAGTCTGCCCAGGGAGCTGAAGCATCAGCATCCCTTCACCATGAATTATTACTTCCTACCCTGGAGCACTGAGCACAAGGCAGGAGCAGGATTCAGGTGCAAACACACTGATTTGGGTCCCTTTCTGCTTCTGGAATTGTGTATTGTGACCTGGGAACAGGATGGAGGCTGTCCTGTGGGAGCAGACACATGGGAGAGGATGATAGGGGGCTTATGGCAGGATGATGGTTGCATTGCAGTGAGCATCACCCCCTCCTTAACATCAGCAGCCACCTCTGCGGGAAGGTGCCACTGCTTGAATTCCCCTTTCTCTGCACCCTTTGCCCATCATTTCCCACAGCAGCATCCCAAGATGCCAGCATGCCAGCCCTGGCTCTGTCTTACCAACATTTCCTTCCTGTGATAATAGAGATTCTGACTTGCTGGGATTTATCATCTCTTAAAATTTCCCTGCAGGTGCTTTGAACTCCCAGGCAGGCAGTAAATCCCAAGGGACATGCAGTCATGAGCTCTGCCTTAGCAGAACAGGGGCTTTGTATTGTGTCCTTCCCTGGGAATAAATCTCTCCCTGCCTGTCCCGCACTGCAGGTCTGTACAACTCCATGGACAGCTGGATGATAGTCCCAAACATCAAGCAGAACCACTACACGGTGCATGGGCTCCAGAGTGGCACCCGCTACATCTTCCTGGTGAAGGCCATCAACCAGGCGGGCAGCCGGAACAGCGAGCCCGCCCGGCTCAAGACCAACAGTAGGTGCCCAGACACTCACCTGGCCATGGCAGATGATGGGGGAGAGTTTCACGGGGTTTGGGATTCCAAGAGAATAGCCAGAGGCTCCCAGTGAGCCTGCAGTGGCTGGCACAGGATGGAGACCCCAGGTTGTTTAAATTATTGAAGTGCCCATCTCCTTTGGTGCCTCCACTCCTTCCATGCCTTGGAGGTGGTCTCCTGCTATCCCACGTGGTGCCAGGTACTCCCATCATCCCTGTGCTCCTATCAGCACCCACTCCTAGGGTCTTACAAGGTCATAAAGGTCCATCCTTCTGGTGGCTTTACATCCCTGGGCTTTTTGGGGCTAATGCAGAGACCCAAAGCAATTGTGTTCCTTGTATGTGGCTTAGCTCACAGACGGTTGTGATTTTTGGGGAGCCATATGGATGTTGAAGTATCTTCGTGGTGGTGGATGGGACTTTGCAGCCACACACAAAGCAGAAGTTGCACTTTCCAATGACCCGAGGACACTAAGGAGGGTTAAATGTGTTTGCGGAAAGCTGAACTCTGAGGACAGTGGTCGTGGCACAGGCAGAGCTGCTGGTTTTGTGGCGGAAAACCTTTTCCCA
Organism: Sakesphorus luctuosus; assembly: GCA_013396695.1. NCBI lineage: Eukaryota > Metazoa > Chordata > Aves > Passeriformes > Thamnophilidae > Sakesphorus > Sakesphorus luctuosus. The sequence goes on along the minus strand of VWZD01000822.1, from coordinate 169,396 downwards.
CTGGCACCTGCGACCTTGGGGAATGCCACAGGAGGAACAATGTAAGATGTTGGGGGAAGAAATAAGTTGGCTCTCCAGGTTCCTGCCCACTGCCTGCTCCATGCCTGCATCTCTCTACTGCTTCCATGGCTGCGCAGCCCCAACGAACACAGCGCTCCGATCTGTCTTTTTCCAACAGTTGCTTCTACCTGGATGAGGCTTTCATAATGATTTGTCACCTACACCTCCTCCTTTTCTTTGCACGGTGTTAAACCTCATAAAATGACATCAAGGCAATGGGGCTGAGGGAGCTGCTGGGGAGCAAACTCCAACCCAGTCCTCCTGTTTATTAAAAATTTATCCCTCCTCTGGCTGCTGTTTTTCAGTGCTCCCCTGACTTCGAAAGGCGCTCACTCTGGGAATGTGAAATGGGCGGCTTGGGAAGCCAGGAGTGAGGGCGGTTGGCTGTGGCAGCAGCTCCCAGAGGATGGGGTTTGCTCTCTGGGATTTTAGCTGAGTGTCAGTCACCAGAGCTGCCAGCATGGCACTGAAGGCTCCTGCTCAGGGAAAGATTCAGTTTGATAGGAGCCTTATCTGGTTTTGAACTCCCCTTGCTGCAGGGATGTGTCTGCATATTCAAAACCTGGAGCAGCCTCACCTAAGGTGCTGCACAGGTTATGTGTGAGTGTTGTTCTGCATGTGCCAACACACCTTCCACAGGGACCAATCCTTCACTTCCCACTCTGGCAGGAGAGGCATGTGGCACTCACTGATGGGCACATATCCCTCCCCACCACTGGTTTGGCATTCTCCTATCTGTGTTTGTGAAAAATTCTGACTTAAGGTTTGCTTTAGCAATATATATGGATATAATATATATTGATATATTTTCTCCTGTGGCCAGACTCAGGGGACAGGGGCTTCTTTGGGGTGTCCAACAGTGCCATCACCTCGTGCTGCATCTCCAGTGTGCCCCTGCTGATCTTCCTCCTGCCAGTATTTGGGACTAGGGTTTCTCCTTTTCCTGTGGAAAATATGCAGTGGACATCACACCTACGCTTTCCTACTGCTGTAACCTTGGTGGAAATGTCAGCAGCTCGACACAGAGACAGCCCATTAGCATATTTCACAGCCTGTTCTGTTCCAAAAGAGATGTCTGGAGAGATCCCTCCAATGCCAGAAGGTCAGTGTCAGGACACATTGATTTCCACAGCATTGGCACTGTCAGTGCTGATGCTAAATCTGTGTTCCCAAACAGAAGAGCTTGGGAAAACAGGCTTGGTTTAGTGACAGGGAGACGTTCCTCTGCTGAAGCTGGACCTAAGAATGACCTATTTAGGAGCAAGTGTCCAAACTGGATAAAAGGGCCAGAATGCAGGCACATGCCCAGCTCTGGCAATTAAAAAAGTGCCAGGAAGGTGGGTTTTATTATCTTTGCCTTGACCAGTGCAGTCTGATCTTATTCTCCCTTGCAATTCTGTCTCTTTGATTTCTGCATCTCTTAGCAAAACCTCAGTGTGGCACAGGATGGCTCCATCCACATCCTATCTGAGATGTCAGGAGCAGGTCTGAGGCCTAAGCAGTGGGCTCTGGAGTCCCTGCTAGTGACTGGATCATGTTAGTGCAGTTGTTTTTAAGGAGCAGGATGATCCCTACAGAAGCTGCCCACAGGGAATCTATGGGAAGATTAATAGATTTGGATGGATTTATGGCTTTCTTGTGACTTGATGACTCAGCATTAGAGTGCTGCAGCTTTGATTCCTGGAGGTGATGTCTGCAGGGAGGATGGGATAGTGCTGACTGGCTCTCTCTGTGGAGTGTCCTGTGCACCACAGGTGGCATCTCGAATGACTGGTGGGAGCAGGGACACTGCCACTGTGGGCAGAGAGGAGGGATAGAATGCAGGAAGGGCTCTGCTGTGAGCCCCTGTGTCCCTGCAGCTTGGTTTGCTTTCTGGGCAGAACATGGTGGACACCTGCAGCCAGGACAGGGATGGTTCCTTGGGAACAAAGTGCTTATCCATCCCTCCCTTCTCTCCACACATGTTTTCAGCCAAACACAGTCACCAGCTGTCTGCCTTCCCACTCTGCCCCATCCCTGTCCCCTCACAATGGGAGGAGGGAGATGCACAGGCTCATGTGGCACTGGTGTCATCCCTGAACTGACCCCCTGACAGGATGGGCTCCTGCTCCCTGGATTTGGCTGGGTATTGGAAGTTGTCTCCTGCTCTTGGAGATCTCATTCCAGTTATTTCCCTAGCTGTTATGTAAAGCAGCAGGCAGCCTGTCCTGGCTGTCCCTCTGGGCAGGTGGCAGGAACATCCCAAGCCAGTGAGCCCCTGCTCACAGCAATGGGTACAGGAACCCTGAGGTGTCCAGGGCAGTGGGGTGGGTGTTGGGAGTCCTGCAGGTTGGGAGTGCAGGGTCAGCACAGATGTCCCTCTGCCTGGCTCCATCCCTGCACACCACTGATGACCTTGACCGTGTTCCTGACTGCCCCCTTTTTGCTCCCACATGCCTGGTGCCAGACAGGATTTCCTCTGCTCCATTTGGACACTGCCACACTCCAACTGCAGGGAAGAGAGGGATAATCCAGCTGATAAATGCCCCCAGGGTGCAGCCAGCTGTGTCCAGCCCCAAAGCCAGCTGTTTCCCCCCGGCTCCCAACCCCCATGTAGGGATGACCAGCAAAAGGCTCTCAGGAATATCCCAGCAAGCTGAATTTATGAGATAAAGGTTATCTGAGTGACCAGCCTAGGACATACAAATTAATGATGAGAAGAATCATCGCAACCCCCAGCTCTCTGCCTTGCAGGGTTGGGAGGCTAGAGGGGTGCAGTGACCTGGGGGCAGGGAAGACAGTGATGGTGGCTTTGGGCAGGGTAATAAGGGCTGCTCTGCCCCCTTGTGTAGTCAGAGCTCCCCTCCCCTTGGCAGCTCCCACACCAGGGGTTTGAGGCTGGGACCATCACAGCTCTGTGAAGTCTGTGGTTTCCCAGTGCCAGAGAGATATTTTGGGAAGGGGGTTGATGGGAGCAGGTGCCTGGCAGTGTCCTCTGAAATGCCCTCTGACCTATCCCAGCCCATGTGCTGTTGTCTCCCACTCAGCCCATCACAGACACTGCCTGTGGATGTGGCTCAAGCTCTTGGTCCACGACATGCCAGTACAAAACAGTGACGAGGGCTGGATTCCAGTTCTTCACACTGACCATAACAAGGGGTTGCCTTCAGAAACAGGGCTGTGAGTGTCTCTCTTCTGACAGAGCCAAGTATTTTTATACCTCACTTCTTCAGAGCTTGTCTCTTTGCATTCCTGCCAGGAAACAATACAGCAGAAAGATCAGAGCAGCCAGAGGAAGGAGGGGGCAGGTGAATCACAATTTGTGGCTTTACTTCCAGGTCTTTCAACTCAATTATCCAGCAAATTGGGCTCTGAGGAAAACCAACACAAGCTACCATCAGGTATCAGAGTATGGCAAGGATGAGCTTCATTCTGCAGCTGCACTTGAGAGCTCTCCAGCCTCGTGTCATTGATCTTGCATCTGTTTACAGAGGTTCACAGCTGTCTTTGGGTTCTCCTTGCCTTTGGTTGCAGGGGTTTCTGGCTGTTCTGGGGGTCCCCAGCCTTGCCCAGCTGTTTGCAGGGGTTCCCAGTCCTGGCTCAGGACACTCCTTGCCATGGTGGTGTGGGGGTTTCTCCTCACTGGGACTCTGTGCCTATAGCCAAAAATGGGAGCATGCAGGAGGACACAGCTCATCATTCCCAGAGCTGGGTCAGGGAGCACTCAGGTACCAAAAAGTGAGGGTGAAGGTGTTTACAGGATTTGGGGTGTCTTCTGCAGCTGCCATTTGCTTTGTCCAGAGGAGGTTGAATCCTTATGGAAATAGTCTCTGCTGCCTGTGTGCTCTTCAGTGCATTTCACAGGAAAACTCAGCAGAAAAACCCACCAGAACTCAATTTGCTTCTTTGGAATGTCTTGAGGTTTCATTTGCATATCCAGGGGTAGTCTGAGGTCTTCCAGAGTGAAATCCTTGAAAAACAAGGTGGTTGCATGAAGCTCTGGAAGCAAGAATGCTGAGACACCACCCAGATTTGATCTGGCTTCAGGGAAAAAACCCAAGCAAACTACCATTGAATGTGCAAAGCTGAGAGCATGGGATGTAAAAAGCATCGGAATTTGGTTGTATGTAGAATTTAACGTCATGGCCACTGCTCCTGCATTTTGCGTCAGTCTGGATCACCCCTCAGCTTCCTGCAGGTGCCAGCAGTGAGAGGCTGTGGTGGGACCCTCTCCCTGCTGTCCCCACTGGGCTTGGTGGCTCCTACCACAGCCACCTACAGCAACACATTGTCACCAGAATCACTAACACAGACTGCCACAGAAAGGCTGGTGTAGTGTTTCCAGCCCTGCTGAGACCCCCTCATAGGCAATCCCACAGCTCTTGTAGGACCCCACACCCACCCTGTGGCCTTGCAGGCCCCAGGCACTGCTCCCTGGGGCTGTGTGCTATGCAGGAAGCAGCTGTTTCCCAGAGTAGCAGCCAGGAAGGGTCAGCCACCAGCCCTCAACACCTAAGGGTGCTCCTGTGTTGCACAGAGGGGTAAACTGAGGCACAGGCTCTGCCCAAAGCCTGTGACCATGCAGGGATGGACCAGAAGATCCTCAGGGCTGAGAACACTCCTTTAGCTGTGCCAGAGTCATTGTGCTGTACAGGGAAGCCAAAATCTGTACTGACTCAAGAGCAAAGAGAGAGATGGGAGAATGCTGGAGTAGGGAGCAATGAGGCTCCCCAGGTACCCTCCCCTCACTACCCCAAAGTGGACGGCTTTGGTTTGGGCTTCTCAAAGCACAACCTTCTGGCTTCTCCTTTCCATATCTGGTCTTAAAATGACCCTAAGTTATGAAAGGAGAGGAAAAGGGATTGTGAACTTCCCTTCCTCACCAAAAACAAGCTCAGCCTGGCTGAGCAGAGCCACTCTGGCAGGGAAGGGGCAGTGTCAGGGGCTGCAATGCAGGCAGGGCTGCCCATGGGCAGCAATGCACCAATCTCCCAGCCTTCCATGTAGAGGACGACATCTGTGTGTACAAGTGTTTTCCTGACCCCCGCTGGTGCCCTGGCAAGGCTGCATCGCACCAAAAACCTGGAGCCTGTGGAGAAACTCTGATGGCGGAATGTGCTGGGGAGCTGGTGCCCAGAGCAATGGCACTTACTGGCGTGAAGGAAGGCAGGTGCTTGAAGAGCTGCAGGGAATTATCCATACAAGCAGGACAGCCAGTATGTGTCCTTTGGGAAGCGGTTTGGCTTTTTGTGCTGGTAGTGTTACAGAGGAATTGCAGTTGGGTTTCAAGCCAGCGTCAGGGATCTGCAGGATCCGTCAACCTCAGTTCTGTTAATTGCAGAGGAAGCCCAAGGTGTGCTTTCGTTGCCAGCCCAGTGCTCTCACATCCCATCCAGCTCTGCTGGACACAGGCTTTACCCAGTGCCTTGGATGTGCTTCTGCACCCTGGACTGTGCTCTCCAAGCAGTGAGATTGTGTTTGGCAGCAGAGAAGCACAGATAGATGCCGAGTGTGTGTCCTGTAACACGTAACCACAGCCTGAGCACTGTAAGGAGCAGTCTGTGTTTGCAGCTGATGGGAGTCAGGGGCGGGCTCAGTGCCATGGAGCTCCTCCCAGTACTTATCCCAGCACTTAGTGATCTGTCCCTTTCTGGTGCTTATGTCACTCTAACTACTGCTAATAGTGTACAGATTCATTCGGGAATTCAGGCTGCATGCCCTGCCCAGATTTGGCTCATAGTGCATCCATCAAGGTGGCATCTTCAGTGCTGTTCTCATTACCAGGAGACACCCCTGTTTCCACCATATTTTACATCATTAGCAGAGGACAAAAGGAAACTACTTGAATGGGGAATAAGCATTGGAAGGGGATAATGCCCAATAAGGAGACTCTGGACATCCCTAGCCCCTGATTTGGGGGTCCCTGCCAGGACAATGCAGCTCATTTCTCTTTGCATTTTCGTTTCCCCTCCTTTGCCTCTGTCTGGTCTGGGAAAGTGAGTGAAGGCGCTGCTTTTGTCCCTACTAGATACCTGTGATCCAGGGTTCCCAGCTGTCAGTGAATCTGTGGCTCATGAAGGATGTCCAGAGAGCCCATGACAGACCTTTCCTGCCATATTCTCCCTGCACAGTGATGCAAACAACACAAATCCTAATCCTTGTGTCTCCTCCCCACAGGTCAGCCGTTCAAGCTGGACCCCAAGATGGCTCACAAGAAACTGAAGATCTCCAATGATGGGCTGCAGATGGAGAAGGATGAGAGCTCCCTGAAGAAGAGCCACACGCCAGAGAGGTTCAGTGGAACGGGCTGCTATGGTGCAGCCGGCAACGTCTTCATCGACAGCGGCTGCCACTACTGGGAGGTGGTGGTGGGATCCTCTACCTGGTAGGCACCACCTGTGGGAGGGGGGATGCTTTCCCAGTCCAGCATCTGCCAGATGCTTTTGGAACATGTAAAGCTGTTGCTGTGCCACTTCCACAGACAGGTGGGCTCTGGAAGCACAGGGTGCCCCTTCCACAGGCAGATGGGCTCTCAAAGCACAGGTTGCTGCACATCAGAGCTGGGCTGGGTTCTGTACTGGGGGCTGGAGGGTGCTGAGCGAAGCTTCTCCTCTTCTGCAGGTACGCCATCGGCGTGGCTTACAAGTCAGCCCCCAAAAATGAGTGGATTGGGAAGAACTCATCTTCTTGGGTTTTCTCCCGTTGCAACAACAACTTTGTGGTGCGGCACAACAACAAGGAGATGCTGGTGGAGGTGCACCCACAGATGAAGCGCCTTGGCGTCCTCCTGGACTACGACAACAATGCGCTCTCCTTCTACGACCCAGCCAACTCCCTCCACCTCCACACCTTCGAAGTCTCCTTCATCCTGCCAGTGTGTCCCACCTTCACCATCTGGAACAAATCCCTGATGATCCTCTCAGGGCTGCCCGCCCCGGATTTCATTGATTACCCCGAGCAGCAGGAGTGTAACTGCCGGCCCCAGGAGTCCCCATACGTGTCAGGAATGAAAGCCTGTCACTAGGCTGCCCAGGCCTGCCCGTGCCCTGCTGTGGCACTGGCCGTGCCAGTGGGTGCCAGTGGTCGGAGCTGCCTGCTGGGAGCCTGCTGGCAGCCATGCCGGAGACCCGCCGCGACGCCCCAGCAATCAAGCGCCATCCACAACCAGCTGCGTCTTATTTTAAGGGAAAAGTGGAATAACCTCGAGCCACAGCTGGAAATAAACTGCTGGTGGTGAGCTCCAGTGTGCATGAGAGCAGCTGGAGCAGCTCCTTGGCAGTGGCTCCCATCCCTTCCCAAGTGGCTTGTCACCTGGGTGGTTCTGTCTTCCTTTGGGGGCTAGAAAAGCCAGGGTGGGGTTTGGGGTGACTTGAGGTGCCATGGTGGTCAGGGGACAGCTAGTGTGTCCCACAAGACACAGGTTAGGACAGGAGGGATGGGTTCTGGAGCCTGCTGGCAGCTGGTCTAGAGAACCAGAGCCACTGAGTAGTGCTTTCCAGGAAGATCCTTCTGGGTGGCTGAGGCTCAGTAGCTTACCTGGTGGGGTGGATAATGCATGGAGCCCTTGGGCTTGATGAGCACTGGCGGTAGTTGTGTGGTGGATGGTAGTTACGTGGTGGGTGGGTGGTGGTTATGTGGGGGATGGTCTCTGAGCATGGAGGCGGCACTGAAGATGGTCCCACTGCCTATCCGTACTGCAGCTGGCATGTTCCCAAAGCATTTTCTGGGTTTTCAGTTCCACAGTGGAGAGCCATGGACCCCCAGCCCACCTTATCCCCTCCTTTGAGAGCTCCCCAGTAGCCAGGGAGGCCTGTATCCTTGAGGAGCTTTGGCCCATGGCACAAAGGTTTGGGAGCTGCTCCTTTCCAACACAAGGTCTGGATGGTGGTGCCCTGCTCCATGTAGGCCTCCATTAGCATCCTGTCTGGTGTCCCAGCAGGAAAAAACTTCTCTTCTTGCTCTGAGCCCACAGTAGAGTCCTGCCCAAAGATTACCTCTATGTTTTATGATCCGAATCTCAATTTATGACCCCAGATCTTGTCTCCTGATTTGTTCTCCACCATGCCAGGGGATTGGACTGGGTGAATTTTAAAGGTCCCTTCCAGCTCAAACTATTCCATGGTTCTGTGGCTGTGTGAGCACAGAGCCATCCTGTTTACTCTGTGGCAAAGGACTGAGTCCATCCCAGGGGCTCCAGGCTCTGGTTACTGGGAGCTCTTCGGCTGCCACCATTGCATCCAGTAACCACAAACATCAAATCCCCTGGCCAAGCTCCAGTTTCTAGATTTACTTAAGAGGCCAGGAGGAGCTTGGCCAGCACACTTCCCTGTGTCACAGTGGGGGTCCACGGCACACTTTGGGGCCAGTGGGCAGTGGGTGGCCAGGACATCAGAGGGGCAAGGAGGTCAGGCATTGTGATGGCGCAAGGTGGCTGGTGCTTGAGCTTTGCTCCATGGCATTTNTTGGGGGCTAGAAAAGCCAGGGTGGGGTTTGGGGTGACTTGAGGTGCCATGGTGGTCAGGGGACAGCTAGTGTGTCCCACAAGACACAGGTTAGGACAGGAGGGATGGGTTCTGGAGCCTGCTGGCAGCTGGTCTAGAGAACCAGAGCCACTGAGTAGTGCTTTCCAGGAAGATCCTTCTGGGTGGCTGAGGCTCAGTAGCTTACCTGGTGGGGTGGATAATGCATGGAGCCCTTGGGCTTGATGAGCACTGGCGGTAGTTGTGTGGTGGATGGTAGTTACGTGGTGGGTGGGTGGTGGTTATGTGGGGGATGGTCTCTGAGCATGGAGGCGGCACTGAAGATGGTCCCACTGCCTATCCGTACTGCAGCTGGCATGTTCCCAAAGCATTTTCTGGGTTTTCAGTTCCACAGTGGAGAGCCATGGACCCCCAGCCCACCTTATCCCCTCCTTTGAGAGCTCCCCAGTAGCCAGGGAGGCCTGTATCCTTGAGGAGCTTTGGCCCATGGCACAAAGGTTTGGGAGCTGCTCCTTTCCAACACAAGGTCTGGATGGTGGTGCCCTGCTCCATGTAGGCCTCCATTAGCATCCTGTCTGGTGTCCCAGCAGGAAAAAACTTCTCTTCTTGCTCTGAGCCCACAGTAGAGTCCTGCCCAAAGATTACCTCTATGTTTTATGATCCGAATCTCAATTTATGACCCCAGATCTTGTCTCCTGATTTGTTCTCCACCATGCCAGGGGATTGGACTGGGTGAATTTTAAAGGTCCCTTCCAGCTCAAACTATTCCATGGTTCTGTGGCTGTGTGAGCACAGAGCCATCCTGTTTACTCTGTGGCAAAGGACTGAGTCCATCCCAGGGGCTCCAGGCTCTGGTTACTGGGAGCTCTTCGGCTGCCACCATTGCATCCAGTAACCACAAACATCAAATCCCCTGGCCAAGCTCCAGTTTCTAGATTTACTTAAGAGGCCAGGAGGAGCTTGGCCAGCACACTTCCCTGTGTCACAGTGGGGGTCCACGGCACACTTTGGGGCCAGTGGGCAGTGGGTGGCCAGGACATCAGAGGGGCAAGGAGGTCAGGCATTGTGATGGCGCAAGGTGGCTGGTGCTTGAGCTTTGCTCCATGGCATTTGAAACCCCTTTTCCTCCTCTGGATGTGGTGCCTCTGTGGGATTGGGGACCCCTGAGCAGGGACCTTGCAGCTCTGCCAGCCTTTGCTTTCCTTTGGACCTTGCTGATAGGGAACTGCCCCTGCTTGCCAAACCTCATTTCCTTATAGGACAGGGTAACCCACCTAATTGATCTAGAAAGGGCAGTAGATCTAATCTTTTGGGACTTCAGCAAAGCTTTTGATACTGTCTCTGCCAGGATCCTTCTGGACAAACTGTCCAGCCCACAGCTGGATAACTGTATTAAATGATGGGTGAGGAACTGGCTCACGGATCAGGCACAAAGGGCACAAAGACAGTGACTGAGGTGACATCAGGCTGGCATCGGTCACTAGTGGGGTTCCACAGGGCTCCATCCTCAGCCCAGTTCTCTTCAACATCTTCATTAACAACCTGGATGCAAGACTCAAAGGAATACTAAGGAAGTTTGCTGATGTCACTTAATCGGGATGAGCTGTCAGCTCCCTTGAGGGCAGAGAAACCTTGACAAGTCAGAGAAACGGGCAATAACCAACTATATAAAGTTTAACAAGGGCAAGTGCTGGATTCTGCACCTGGGGCAGGGCAACCCTGTTGTGTGTGTAAACTGGGGAATGAGAGGCTGGAGAGCAGCATCACATCCCTCCCTGTCTCTGGGCTGTGGTTTTTGCAAAAGGGAGACAGGTGGCACCTCGGGGAAGGATCTGCTGCCTGCCCTGTTGATCCAGAGAGGGGGTTCCCTCTTATCCAGGCTGCTTTCCCATAGTTCTGGGAGGGCCAGTGCAGGGGATACATCCTTCCCTCCTGAGCAGACAGAGTAGGTCTGTTCGCTTCTCCTGCTCTGGGGCACAGATGGGGGTGCAGCAAGGGTGCATCTGCTGTCCCCACAGCGTGGCACACACCTCTGGTTCATTTTGGAAGGTTGTCACCCTTTTCAGTTGGATATTTTTCATGGGAAGGTCTCATGGAAGTCTCTTCCCTGTGTTGTGGTCCCATCTGGGGCTGCTCATACTGTGTCTGTCACTCTTAGACAGATACCAAGCACTGGAGATGGATGTCGGCATTGGCCATCTGGGTGCTGAGCTTCCTGCCGGCACCAGCACCACTGGGATGGGCTCATGGAGGACTCAGCACATCTTCAACTCGGAGACCACGAGCCCTTAACATGACATTTGCACCTGATGAAATTGCACTAATTAAGGGGACCCCCTGCCCTCTGGCACGCATCTCATACCCGGCCAGGTGGGAGGGCGATGGAGGGGAGCTGGAGGAGCTCTGCACCCTGAGCAGGCAGCTCCAGGGCTGGGGTCTTTCCCAGTCACCCACATTGTCCTCTCCTGGTGCTGGAAGCAGAGCCCATCAGAGTGTCACTAGGAATTGGGGAGCAGCAGCCCCATCCCTGGGCCTGCTCAGGACATGATTCAAGGGCAGGACATGGGGATGATCTGCAGTGCTGCTCCTGGTGATACAGTTGTACAGATTCAGGATGTGTGAACTCTTGCGTCCCCTCAGCCTCCCCTTCCACATGTAACATTCCTGCTTCAGTTTTAATTAGGGGGAGGGTTGTTCTTTCAGTTGAGTTTTTTTTCCCATNTAATATAATATATATACGTTACTGGGTATGTCTGTGTTTGGGGAGGTCATGAAGTGGGGAGACCCCAGGGATCTTCATGTCGGCCATCATAGTGTTCTCCAAACTTGCCAAAACGTACATGCGGCCATGCATCCACAGGAGCAGAGGGGATACATGGTACCATCCCATAGCAGCTTTCCTTGTGCTGGGCTCAGCCCAGCCTGTAGAGCCTGCGGAGTGGCTGGGAACACAGGCTGCTAAAGCTCCATCTGAAAACATCCATACACATAAATATTGGGCACCCTGCTGCCAGTTTCTGGAGCATGTCACATTGTCCAGTTCATCCAGACTCCAGGTGCCTCAGTCCTTTCCCCAGTCTTGGATGGCCATAGGGATGCTGAACATCAAGTGCCAGCCAGATCCTGCTGGAGCCCAGATCCCACTCACCCCTCCAGTGACTCAGAGCTGTGGGAAGGCAGGGATGGAGCATGACCCTCAAGGTCAGGTCCCTCCCAGTGCCCCAGAGCTGTGGGAGGGTAGGCATGGAGCCTGACCTGTCCTTCCCAGCAGGGTGGGGCCAAGCTGGTGGTGGGGCTGAGCGCCAGCCATGACATCTCCCACTCAGCAGAGCCCCTGCCATACACAGAGACTGGCAGCCAGCAAGGAGAAACACAGGGATTCCCAAAGACCCTGGCCCCAGCAGCACTGTGTTCTTTTCACTCACCCCAGCTCTCACAACAGCTCAACAGCATGGACTGTCTGCTCAATGCCACCAGAGCTTCCAGAGCGATCCTGTGGTGTCAGAAAGGCAGGGATCCTCTGTACATGGATGTGTCTGATGCTGCTCCCCCATGCTGCTGGCAGGATTCTGGCCTCGGTGGCTCAGGCTGCAAGTGGGTGTTGCTGTGAATCACCAGGATGGATCTTAAGCCGGTTCCTGGAGAGCTGATGGGGCTGGGAGTTGCTGAGAAAGGCACACCTTGGCAAAGCAGGATCCCAGGGGTGATGGGAATCACACCCTCCCATCCCTCGTCCCTCCACCTCAATGCAATGAGGGGAAGCTTCACAGTCACTCTGGAGATTGCTTAATTGTCCATGGAGTGGCCATGTTAATTGGGGAAATGAGTCTTGAGAGGGAGGGGTGCATTTTTCTCGAGGCTTTTCATAGCTGCGCTTTATTGTCCTGACCTTGAAACCCATCTCCAGAAAAAACCACAGCCCAAGGCATCCAGTGGCATGAGGAGCACCGGGCCCTGGGACAGCACTCAGTTGGTGCCACCTGAGGGTACAGGCATGACTGGGAGGTACTGGGCAAGGGAAGAGCATATGGCAAAGGCTTATACTGTACTGGGTTGATGCTGGGGCAGAAATGTGGCAGTGTCACCCCCATGTCCTCTGGCCATGGCCAAAACTCCCTGAAAGCCATCACCACCTTTGGACTCCCCCTTCTCCCACTTTCCCCTCCAGCCAGTGCCAGGCATAACCAGCTGCTCCAGCCCTTGCAAGTGCTGGGAGTGGCCCAGCTCTCTGTCACAGTTCCTGGAAACCAGAGAAAGCTTTAACCTGTTAAAAGGATGTAATCCCTGCTCACCTATTTTCCTGAAGCTGCCAATACTGGCTGGAGCCGAGGAAGAAGCTTTTCCCTCTCTTCCTGCTTTATCCGGTGCCTTTCACTATCAACTTCAGGTTTCTAGGAAACAGTATCTCTTGTTGTGAAAGCCAATTTAAAATCATCACTAATGTGGCAGGTTGCTTCATGGAAAGAGAAAGGCTGTGCTGAGATGATGGAATGAGCTTTGCTGCTGCTTTCCAGGAATGTGCTTTAAACATGAGAGGCTTCAGTGTCACAAATGCCCCAAATCAAACCAGAAGTGGATTCCTCAAGTCAGCCAGAAGGCAAAAAAACCCAGCATATGGCATGGCTTGGGAGGGTTAATGGCAGATTTGAGGGGCCTGAAGGCAAATTCAGTGTTGGCTTTTTATTTTTTATTTCCTCTGGAGTTCATGAAATAGGAAATCTAAAAAAAAATTATCACCACTTAAAACCCCACTCCCTGGGAGCCCCCCCAGGGCTTCCTCCCTGCTCTGGGGAGCTGCAAAGTGAAGAGATGGGAGAAATTACTGGGTTTATCAAGAAATGCCTCATGTGACATCAAGAAATGCCTCATATGTCCCTGTCTACAGCAGCAGTGGCTTGCACTGGGGTGGGATAATCCTCACTGGGAATACACATTGCAGCAGGAATGCAAATTCCTTTTAACTGGTGATTTCACTCCACGTTGAAAAAACTTAATAGTTTAATAAATGGACAGAACAGAAAATGACACCCTGAGCTACTCACAGACTGCGCAGGGCAAATGAGTTATAGAGTGAGCTGGCCTGAATTAATCCTTAATAGAACTTTAACTGAGGTTTTAAATACTCATCTGAAGCACCAGCCCTTAAAACTGACTGTTCCTCATCATCAGACACATCAAAGCATCGTTTAATATCTTGTAGGAATATTCTTGCTCTGGCTGTGATGGACAACACCTGAAGAATTTGTGGATTTTAAGGCGTGTGGGCAGCAGGGTTGTGAGTACATCAGTGCTTGTGTCTCAGGCTAAAAATGGCTGCCCAGGGAACCTCACAAACCCATCGTGAGCTGCAGGAACCATCCCAAGCTGCAGGATCCATCTCAAGCACAGGAACGCATTGTGAACTTCAGGAGCCCATTCTGAGCTATTGGAACCCATCCTGAGCTGCAGGATCTATCCTGACACACCTGAAGCATGCAGCCAGGAACTCAAGCACTTCACTGGGACTTGCAAATCCCACCTGGCCCCTCTCTTGGGAACACCTCATCTAGCCTCTCCACAGCATCCTCCCTGCTCTGGAGCTGGTCAGGAGCAGCACAGGGGCTGTTAATGGAATCTGGTCCAGTTCTCCATGGCAACGAGCAAGAACTGGGTCAGTACAGGATGCAAGGAGCCGAGCGCTCCCAGGAGTTTTAAAAGTAAACACCAGCCAGAAAGAAAGGAGAGGTGGAGTGAGGGAACCCTGGGACTCCCACAGCCGAAGCAGAGCTCCCATCACCACAAGCCACAGGGTGCAGTGGGGTCCCAGCCCTGCACAGGAAGATTCCTGTGGGGAATTCTACATGTGACAGCAGACCTAGAGCTGCACAGAACAGGGGCCTGCATGGTCCCCAAGGCATACACGTGCCTCCAGCCGGCAACTGTGCCCCAGAAATGTGTACTTCCCTGTATTTCCCACCACTCCGAGCCAAGAGTCTTCTCTCCCCATGTCTCCTGCTTTCCTGCCCCCCTAGCTCTAATTTATCCTGTGTTTATTAATAAACACAGGTGAGCAGGCTGACGTCCATCACCGGATTCTCTGTGCAGAGGCCATCCATGTGAAAATCCTCATTACAGCTCCTCCCTGACAGGAACTGTGCTGGGCTCACTGCCTTTGATCAGCTGGATGCTTGGATCGAGCTTGGATGCAAGCTCTGCGCTCAGAAGCCTTGTGGTGGAGGCTCCATCATTATCCCACTGCCAACACAGAGGTGCCTGTGCCATGACAGCCCTTCAGTAATTACCTGAGAGACAGAACCAGTGCTGAGCTGTCAGGGCAACAGTGATGGGTGAGGTGGTTTGAGGAGGCTGCAGAGCAGGAGGAAATGGGTGGAACTGGAGGCTGGAATCCTTAAGGTCCCTTTCAACCCAAACCATTCCATGATTCTATGATTCTGTGAAATTAAACAGCAGCTACAGGTTGTGAGAACAATGAGGAAATGACCTGCAGAATTTCCGCAAGACCTGTCAGAGCCATGAATGTGTCTGCCGTGGTCACAAGGAACCATCACCACCTCCAGCTGGTTTGACGTTTTAATTGATAATTGGTCTCTGAGCTTTCATGTACAGAAATGGGGCTGTCATTTTGCAGACCTTTGCTCTTCATTTGTCATTAAAATCCCTCTGTTCTGCTCCCAGTGTGTCACCCTGATGTGATTAACTTCTCTTGAGTGGTGTCTTCATTTGTAAAATGGGCTTTTTAATCCTGCTCCACATGATAATGAATTAAGCACACACTTAACATTCACACAGCACCTGGAAGACAGAAGGAAACACTATTGATGACAAAATTACAGTGTTATTTTATTTCACTGACTGAACAAATACACAGCAGCATCCTCTGAGCCCACTGAGCACCTTCATCCTCATGTCACAATGGAGCCCAAGCCCCTTCCCCTGCACACCCCCACACACTGACCCATCTCACAGCCACAGCGCTTCCCAATCCAGTCATTCCCACAAAGGTCCAAGTCAGCCAGTGCAGAGACGAGCTGGGAAGGTGGCGAGGGGGGAGGTGGACAAGTCGGAATGTGACACTTCTGTGTCACTGCATCCCTCCCCTACACAAGGGAGACAGTGTTGGAGCTATTTGGGACTGGCTAATGGGATGGGAGCCTTTATCCCTGACAACACATCAGATGCTGCTTACATCGTTGTAGGAAACTTCCACATCCTCAAGGCTCCTGAGCCAGGTGGGATTTCCCCCCTGGTTGGTAAAGGTAATGTAAACGAATCCTACCACACGTGGTTCCATGGGAGCTGGGATATGTCCCCCACACCCTCTGCACAGCCCTCCCCATGTATCTGTGGCTGTCCCACTGCTGTATTTAGCCTCGGTTTCCCCTTAATCCTCTTAGAATCATGGAATATCTTGAGTTAGACTTAGCCCATAAGGATCATCCAGTCCTGCTCCTGGCCTTGCACAGGACACCCCAAGAATCCTACCATGTGCCTGAGAACGTCATTCAAACACTTCTTGAGGTCTGTCAGGTTTGGGGCCATAACCATTGCCCCAGTGCCCAACAACCCTCTGGGGGGAGAACCTTTTCCTAATATCCAGCCTAAACCTCCTCTGGCACAGCTCCATGCCATTTCCTTAGATAAAGATACAAAAGGAGGGGCCTTAAAATGAGCCCCTCCTGACCTCACTGGCCTGGTGTTCTCTTTCACTGGCTGCCAATTAAATGGGAGCTGCTGCTTCCAGAAAGGCTTTGAGGAACAGAAGGTTCTGGTTTTTCAGGAGAAGGTGCCAAGGTACTAATGGGGCTGAGTTAGCTGGTCACAGTTTTTTGCTGTGGTCCCAGGGCTAAGCAGAATTCAGGGTTGTCACATCCAATGGGATGGAGATCTCTGGGAATCATGTGCTGGCCTGGGAGCTCTGTTCCCAACACCAGCTCAGCTAAGCCAGGGTTGGTCTGGGAAGAAAAGGGCTGTTCTGTGGGTGTGCCAGCTCACAGCAAGCAGGTTGGTGCTTCAGAGCAAAACTCAGGAGAGTAAAGAGTGTTTGGGAGCTAGAAATGGGGTCACAGGAAAAACTGAGTCCCTGGAGACAGGGAGGAAGGGCCAGCCCTCAGTTGGGCTGTGGCACAGCATGAGGGGTTCAGCAGTTCAGGGTCAAGTCTAAGTATAGCACAAAAACATCAGAAAAGTCTTTGAAACAAAGCAGAAATGAGGAGCTTTCACCAAGAGGAAGGTTTTTGAGCCAGATCTCGTGATGTGCCTACGAGCAAGGTCACTAACAAGCATTTCTGAACGTTCCCAGTGGGATGTTCCTCAGCATCAGGTTTTCACCTGGGATACATCAGCATCATCTCAGGTGTCAGGGGATCACCCCATGCTCCAGCCCTGCCCTCAATTTGCTCACAGCCACATCAGCTGTGACCCTATCCAAAGGCAGCTCCTGTGGGATTTTTTGAGGTCAGCCCTTTGAGAAGCATCAGTGTGACAAGTCCCTGCCCCTCTGGGGAGGCTCTTACCTGGCTCAGCAACAGCCAGGTGAGAGGGAACAACTTCCTGGACCTCCTTTGCTTAAATCCATCTTCTTCATGCCGAGCTCCAGCCCCGTGCTGCCAGGTGGCACCACAGTGGAACACAAGAGCTGCCCAGTCAAGCCACGGCTGAGTGACCAGAAACAAGGGTAGTGGAGGAATTTGTAATTAAATTGCCATTAGATGTGTAACAGATTGTCTGGCAGCTGACAGTGAGTGAAAATGGTCCATTCTGTCATGTTTTATCAGCATGAAAACCATTTGCAAGTGCTCTAATTACATTCCTAATTGCCAATGTGATTAGGGACCTACAGCTGTTCATTAAGCGTGTGTCACCCTCAGCCAGCAATCTGGAGGAGAGAATATTTAATTAATTGAATAGCACACTGGATGAGGAGGCAACCAGACCTGGAAGCTGGGAGTCTTCTGCTGAGTAGAGCTGGTGGGCAGCAGTCATCTCCTTACAGCTCTGCCACAGTGTCACACAGCCTCTGTCAGGAACCTAATAATCATAAAACCCATTACTTCCACAGGAGATCTCCTGCCTTGATGGGCAAGAACAAATTGCTATTGTCCAGGGAAGTTTTTATCTTCTAGCAAGTCACACTCCTGGTCAGTGGGACAGTTCACTCTGTCCTGCTGCTGCTTCCCAAGCAGCCCTTGCTGACTCCAGTGACCAGGGCTCACCCCCAGAGAGGGATGGGAGCCTCAAGGTGGCCCTTTCAACTCCTTTCCCTGACACACTATTCCTGCTGGCCACTCTTACTGGCCCTCTCTTCTTCCCAGCCTTCTCTTTGCCAGTCCTGTCTTGTTCCCCAAATACACCAACAGCTCAGATGGGGTTTCCCATTGGAACAGCTTGCCCAGAGAAGCTATGGCTGTCCCATCCCTGGGAGTGTTCAAGGCCAGGTTGGAGTAGTCTCTGAGTAACCTCGGATAGCGAAAAGTGTCCCTGCACATGGCAGGGGGTTGGAATAGGACAATTTTTAAGGTCCCTTCCAATCCAAACTATTCCATAATTCCATGTTTCTATGGTTCTATTTCCAGCTCCCCCTGCTTGCCTGAGCAGCCACACAGAGAGAGGGAAGAACTGGAGTGCATCCAGATCAGCTCATTTCTCTAATTTTAACATACTTTGGTGCCTTAAAATATTCCTGGTCGCAACAGGGATAGTCTTAGGAGGCTTCACCTCAATCCCTGTTTAATTTCCATTTAAGAAAATGTCACCACAGATGTTTAATAAGAATTAATTCTGGGTTTTGCACAGTTACTTTCAATTAAATAAACCCAAGTGTTTCCTGAGTCTTCAAACAGACACTAAAGCACATCAGATCCTGGTCCCCATCCATTAACTCCAGTGCTTGTGTCTCTGCAGCCCGGAGCTCCCAGCTCTAGAGTCACTCCACTGCTGAGGGCTGATGAGGTGCTGCAGCTCCAGGCTGGCTCTGCTATGCTAGGGATCCATTTGAGATGATGCCAGGATCCCTCTCAGCCTGGAGGATAAGGGCTTCCTGTAGTCACAGTCAGGCTGTGGAATTGTTCATTTCACAGATTCTGGATTAGGTGGGTTTGGCTCAAGGAGGAGGGGACACCCAGGGGACATTCTAGCCCCTCTATGTCCCCCTGGGCTCCTCATGTGTGTCCAAATCTGCCTCTGGCCCTGCTACCCCATCCCTGAGAAGCTGCTTTAATAAAAATCGGCAGTAAATAATTAAATAGGGAATCCACTGTAGAGCAAATTATTCCTCCCCTAATCTTACATCAGTGGTTTGGTTTTTTCCCCTGCCAAAGTGCAGTGGTTTGCACTTGTTATTATTGAGTTTTCTATCATTGACTTTGGGCTATTTTTTCAGCATGTGGAGATTATCCTGAATTCTGAGCCTGCTTCTCCCCCTGCAAGACTACAGCACACAGAAACAGAACCATTCAGGTTGGGAAAGACCTCTGAGACCACTGAGCCCAACCATTCCTCCAGCAATGCCAAGCCCATCACTAACCCATGTCCCAAACTGTCACATCCACATGACCCATCCACAGGCAATGTCCTCTCTCCTCCACTGGCAAATTACCCCCTTTCACTCAGCCACCTTCTGGGGTGCTGACAGTGACGCTGGTCCCTGTTTGATCTGTTTCCTTCAGCAGCTGCAGCCCCAAATCCCAGAAAACTGTCCCTCCCCATCTGTCTCTACCAAAGGTACCATGGAAATTTGGGTTCTCTAAGGAGAACTTCTCCACACAGCAGGTGCCTCACTGGGTGAGTGGCAGCAGGAGCATGTGGCAGGTGCAGAAGGCAGCAACAGTCTGATCAGGATGAAAGGTATTTTTACATCTATTGGTGAAAATGGATTCAGTAAGTATCTGCCCCACCACAGCTGCAAAAGCCATTTCCCATAGCAAAGGCCCCCCTCCTCTCTCACTGCCCGCTCCCCATATGGGGAGCCACATCTCTGAAACCTTGGCTGCAGAAGAAGAACACCTTTCCTGGTTGTCTTTTAGAGCTCTGTCCTCCTTCCTCCCATCACAAGTAAATCCTAGCCACTTGATCCACAGAGCCTAACAGAGCTCACTGCAGCCTCCCAACCTGGGGCAGGAGGCACAGGAATCACAGACACAACACCAGCAGGGAGGGAGATGGGAACATATGGATTGGGTTTGACTGCCTCATCTCAGATGTCTCCTTTTGGAGAAGGGTAACTGGGCTTGGACCCCAGGCCCTGGACCTAGTCAGTCCTTGCTCTGACAAATCACCACTAGGACATAGGGCAAGGATAGACAAATGGGGCCTCAGGTGTTCAGAGTGTCCTTGATCTTATTGTTCCATCGGATGTACTCTTCTCCATTGCCTCTTGTACCCTCACCCACTACCTGCTTGAAATTCCTCTCTCTCCTTCCTGCTCCCTGTCTCTCTCCCTGCTGCTGGTCCCTCTCCCTGTTCTTGGTCTACCTCTCAGCTCCCTGTTCTTCTCCCTGCTCTCTGCCCTTCTCGATCCTCCTCACCTCTCTTACCCTCATTCACTCCTTGTTCCTTATCGCTCTCCCTGCTCCCGGTCCCTCTCCATCATCCCCATGGCTCAGGCACTCTTTGCCCAGGACTTGCCATATGCTGTCTCTGCTCCATCTCCCTTTCCATTTCCCTTCTCTCACAGCTCCTACATGGAGCTGAGCAGCCCCTTGCCATGCCCCAAGCACCCAGAGACATGGTATGTGTCAGACACTTCCCTGTCACAGAGATGCCCCTTTTCCACCTCATCATAGACACAAGGGGCTCTCCAGGGCCAATTCCCAGGGTGGCAGAGGCAGGACATCACCCCTCCAACCCAATCCTCTTCCTTCCCAGCAGCACTAACTTACACCAGTCAAACCCCAGCTCTCATTAGTACGGATTGCATCACTCCCGCCTGTGGGTCGCTGGTGCCAGACAGTGAATTCATCCATTCATCACCACCAGAGGGGTGAGCGAGGCAGCCTGAAGGCTCTGGCTCCACTCAGTCCCATCCTCTCCAGGGCTGAGACCCAATTAGAACCAAGTGCCACGGGCGTCTGTCCACCAGCGCCACACTGAATGGCTGCCCCTGTTCGCATTAGAGTGACTGGAGAGACACGGAGTGATAATTACTCCCTTTAATTAATGGCCAGAGTAAAACGGGGCTCAGTTCTACCCAGTAATTTGAAAATGAGAGACTCCATCCTCAGCACATGAGACCATCATCCTCATAAAGAGCTTTAAATGAAGGTCTTTGAGCTACTGTTACACAGAGGCCATGAATTACTGGCTGTGTTTAAGACAGACACATTATTTATTGAACTGGTGGAATTAAGCCTTTCTAGTCTGCTGGAGACGACCTCGAGCAGACGTGATTCACAGCCCGGTGCTCTGGCAGCCCTTGGCGTGGCACACGGCACGCCAGGGCCAGGCACTGCCAGGGTAATTCATAGCTCCATGTTGCTGCAGTGGGATACATTATTAATCAGTCCAACTTTGGGAAGTCCAGATTTATACTGCTTTTAATTAAACTGGTCTCTTTTTAATCTCCAAGTACACAGAGGACTAATGGCACATGATGACACACATCAAGGTGTGTGTGCAGAAACCCCATTACCTCCTCCTTGCTCAGACCCACCTCACAAGTTGCCATTAAGATTCTCATCCATGGTAGCACCACCAAGCACATCCCTCATTCCTCCCAAGTCATCAGCAGGATCTTTGGAAACATTTTGAGAAGGTAATCCCGAGGCTATTAGAGAAAAGACCTTGAACTGAACACATTGGAGGCACTGCAGCACATTTGGTATGTAGCACCCATTCTGGAGAGGGAATGTTCCTGTGCTAGAAAATGAGTCCTGAAGAGGAACGAGGCATTTGGAATACATGATCAGACATCATCTCCCTTACAGCAGGGAGGAGGAGCACGGGCTGGCCCTGTCCTGTGAAGTGAGGGAGAGGAGGGCTGTCAGAGGCAGTGAGAGCTCAGGGGATGTCCAGTACACCCACAGCACCCAGGGGCAGGGAATTCAAATGAAATTCTGCGGTAAAACAGCTCAGCACAGCATTGGGCTAGTAAATAGAGCAAGACTGTGCAAATGGAGGACGGAGTGAAATGTCCCCGTTATGTTATTATTCTTCCCGTTTCCAAACCCAATATGAGGTTTCAGCAGCATGCCATGCTGGCTGCTGGCGAAGAAATGGGATTTAAACAGATATAAACCAAGACAGATGGGGTTTTGGGGGGGAAATAAAAGGGCACATTCCCGCCTTTAGCTCACCATAAAATATGGGACTCAAATCTCCTCCATCACCAAAGGTGCTCGACCTAAGGAAGCAACAGTGTGATGTGGAAGCAATGGTGACAGGGTGGGGAGGCATCCTTGTCGCATTCCCACAGCATCCCCCAGCACAGGGAGGCATGAGCCACATGGTACACAGCACAGGTGAAGAAACCAGAGTGTTGGTGACACAGAGGAGCCATGGAAAGGGTGAGCAGGAGCGGCTGCTTTTTTCCCTACACACCATGCCAAGCTTAGTGTCTCTAGTTCCAGAGCTGCCATTGCTACGGTACTTTCAAAGATGCTCATATAGACAAAAGTCTTTAAAATTTATCAGAAACTGCTATCTTTCCAAATAATTAAAGTTCCCCTCCAGTCCCCAGACACAGCCTTGGATGGTGGTTCCCTGCCCTGAGAGGCTCAAACAACCCAACCCAGGCCCGGTGGCCGCTGGCAGCACAGAGAGCCCAGCTCAGCCCCAGGGCTGACACTGTGCAGTAAATAACAGCACAACAACCCAGAGTCACCCATGGATCATTTATCATCCTGCATGCACAGGAGGGCAGCAAGGGGATGATAAAAGTCTGTTCAGATTAATGGCTTGAGGAATTAGAGAGAAAGGAAATCTCATCGGAGCTGGAATTCTTCAGCCCTGTGCCGGAAAACACCTCCCTGGCAGTAGTAATTGTGTAAGCCACACACTTACACCTCTGCCATGTAGCCCTGTAGTTTGGATTCTGTGTAACCTTTCTGTATGAATATATTCATGTTGCACAGAGGTCTTCTTTTCTTCCCTAGCACCTAGCACAGGTACTTTCTGTCACTGACAGCTTTAGGGCACTTCAGGGTTTTGTGCCAGTCTCCTTCCCTGCTCCCCAGGCTGCTGATGAGCAGAGAAAGCTGCATCCTGATGCCAGAAACATCTTCAAGTAAATTAAAAATAAAAAGTAAGAGCCTTATTACAAAACCAGATGAAAAGATGAAATAAAACAAGTATACCTAAGGCAAAAAGAAAACAGTTGAAATCAGAATTCCCCCCTTTCTTCCATTTTTCCCCTGTGTGTATATCCATATACACATATTTAGAGAACTTCAAACAATTTCACTTCCATTTCAGCTCATCTTTTAACTCATTTCCAAGCACTTTGTAAAATGAAAAGACATGGGAACTCCTCCTTCTGGAAATGCCAAGACCCAGTTTCTGCATCAACCATTTCAAACCATTTATCCACTCAGCAGCTTTTCAGGCCAAGGAGTCACTGAGGCTGCACATGCATCTGCAGGCAGCTGGATTTTATTACTGAAAGGAAAAAAAAAAAAAAAGGAAAAGCTTAATCCAGGGCTTCCTGAGGGGCTGCCAGTGACAGAGCTGGCTGAGATGTGGTCTTGGCATGGGGAAGGGCCAGGCTGGGGTGATGAGCTCCACTGGGGTGATGGGCTTCCCCTCTCCTGCATCATTCCCAGTCCCGGTGAACCAGCCCTGAGGTTTCCAGCACACCTGGTCCATGGCTCTGACACACCTCCCACTTAATCCGCTTGAATCAAGAGAGAATTCATCCCTCCAGCCCCAGCTTACAGCCCCCTGCATCCTGCTGCTGTTGCCTGGGTGTTTATTTCAGCCTTACCAAAGAAAAGACGAATAAAAAGGAAAAACAGTGGGTTTATTTACTTGCAGCAAAGGAGGTGCTGGAGCTGTGTGTGCATCTGTCCCCTCCAATGTGTTCTCTCCATAAATACAAGGAATATAAATGCCATAGAGAGAGAAAGGAAATCCAGGAGCTGTTCTTGGGAAGCATGGCTTGTATGGATTTAACCACTCTGGCTCCGTCTAATGGCACAGTTCTGGGACATCGTATGAAACCAAAAAAGCACAGATTGGAAAGCAATGCTTCTGCCCAGGAATCATTAGGAGCCAGTTTTTATGTATGAGCCATAGCTGTAACTTCCTTCACTAAAATATATGGATAGTCATGAAATTCTGGGACGTTCAGTCAATATTTCTATCTTTTATGGCAAGGGTTAGTATTTAATAAAAATTTGCTTTCTTGTATTCCCAAGATGGTGACAGCCTTGGCTGCCACACACAGCAGTGCCAGGGCATGGACACATCCATATATTTCCAAATCCCTGTGACTGTGCTGTACATGAATCTGGACAGAAATGGGAAGACTTCGGTGCTGCTGGCCCAGAGCAAAGGTTTGGTGCTGGTCAAGGGGCCTGTGCTTGGGCACAGCTGTCCTGAACTCCAGTGTCTGCTGGGTCCTGGCTGGAATCTCCAGGCAAAGGGGAACAGGGATGGAGAAGGAATGTGTCAGGGGACAAGGGTCCCTTGGTGGGGACTCAGCACCCCCATCACTGCTCATTCACCACTGCTTCTTAGTCAGCCCCAGCTGATCCTTGGCACTGAGTGAAGTCTCATAACCATCCTTACTTTGGCCAGGAAGCAGAGTCCTTCCCTCTGTACAGTAAGGCCCTGTAAACCCCCATGGCACCCTGTTACAGCACCTGCATGTCTGATGGTTCCAGTGGATCATCCTGTGCCCACATTTCTGTTCACGGTGGCTGATCCCACCATCACTCAGTCTCATGCTTCTGCCCAAGGAGCCCCCAAAAGGCAGCCCACCAGGACAGGCACTTCACTGGAGCATGGCCATGACCCAGCAAGGAGGGGGAGGATTTGGCCACAGGAACCAGGCTGGTGACACAGCCATTAGCTGGCAGCTCCCTTGAGTAATAGCTCCATGATGGATCCAATACTGAAAATAATAGAGTAGTGGTACACCAGGGAAAAGCAGCTACTGCGATGCTGAAGGGTACAAAGGAGATAAAAATTGTCTGATATAAATACTCCAAAGGCCCTACAGGCAAAGGCTGAGTCAATAAAAGCAGGTGAAAGCCTTTCTGTGATGCTTCACAGCAGAATCCTCTGGAAAACAAAAGCCTTTTCCTGACCAAGAAGTCAGGCTTACAAAAATGCTCTGTGTGACCTCAACGGGACACCTCCCGATGAAAAGGGGCTCTGAGGTAAAGACAATGAAGACAAATTTCAGAAACATTCTGTAGTGGAGCATTTGAGAGGGTTGGTTGTTTCCTTCCAAAGGGAGACAGATAAAGAAGGCCTGGAGAGAAGCCTATGAGTCCTTCTACCCCCTGGGAAAGAGATCAGGACTTGATACATCTGACACAAGGAAAAAGGATGCTTGCTATGAAAAATCCCCAAGTACTAAGGAACACTCCCCTCCTGTGCAGCTCTAAAATGTGCTGAGTGGGACGGGATGCTGGTGACCAGTGTCCCACCCTGCTGCCACCAAAAGGATCCTTAGCAGAGCATCACAGTGGGAAGGGCTGGCTCTGAGCATGGAGTCTGTCTGCGTCCTGGGAGTGGCTGGGAGCTGTGTCAGAAGTGTCCCCACATAGTGGCAGCACCAGCTGTCACCACCACAGCTCATGGGAGGGTGTTTCCCCTCTTCTCCTGTGCCAAAATCCACCATGACACAGAGTGAACATTAATGCAGAGGGAGGGACATGTCACTACACAGCACCGAGGTTGATGAAGTGACTCCTCATGGCCTGCCAGTCTGTCAGGTGCAAACAACACCTCGAATGCCAATGGGGAGGCTTCAGCTCCCTGTTAACTCCATCCCAGCCCTGTGTCTGGGACCATTTCATGGATAGGCAGCACCTTCAGAGTGCAAATGGGCAGTGCCCTCCCGGGCCTGAATTCATGCAATTTTAACTGGGTTTTGCTTATTTTTGAAACACCTGGGCTTAGTTGTGTGATTCAGAAAGGGAAATGCCCTTCCAGTGATGCCTCTTCATTGCAGACAGGATCATCATGTTGCCAAAATCCATGAACCTGTCCCATACATGCATAACCAGCTTCTCCCTCAGTGCAGTAATGCCTTGGGCTTCAGACCAGCTCCTGGATTTATCAGCAGTTTCAAGTATTACCTTTACCTTCAAGGCCAACAGCAATGTCTTATCACACATTTCCCAGCACAAACACAGTATCTTTGGGGCTTGGATGAGGTGACCTTTAAAGGTCCCTTCCAACCCAAACTATTCTGTGATTCTTTGATCTTTTTCAAACCACCAGATCTTGAAGGATTGCACTGTGGCCGACAGCATTCCACATCCATGGTACTCAGCAAAGCAGCAGCTTATCAAATCACCCGAAACACTCACTGTGTTCAGCAGCTTGTGCCATGATGGAGAGCCTGACAGGGCAATGGAAGTGATGCTGTTAAGCCAGGACTCGTGCTGGGATTATTGCCAAGTGGAAAAGCTGTGGTGGTGGATATCCCCTGAAGGGCAGAATGTTTGTGCTTGAACTACTTTCCCTTACGAAATACAGAGCAAATGTAGGTATTAAACCTGCCTCACAGAGCAAAGCCTAAGTTGACCCTGAATATGTCTGGCACCTGCAGGATAAATACCAGAGTGACTGTAAAATGCTGTTCAGCAGCAGATGTTGAATCTACTCCCAAAACACGTTCACTTGACAGCAGTACCAAGTTATGTGGTAAGTCTTAAATGAGCCAGCACCCCAAAATAAATCCTGTGAGGCACTAGAGGCCACCTTACCTCCAAGAAAACACTGTGTGAAGGTGTCCCATGCCTAAGGTGGAAGCCTTAGGATAACCTCTCCATTTCCATGAGCTCTATGGGAGATCCAAAGGCTCTTGGAAAGGCAGTGAATGTCAATGAGGACACTCCAGATCATGATGAACAGCATCAAATCTGTATATTCTCGTACCTAGCTCTCACTCTCGATGTCTGTGGCCGGCGATGAGTTCTGGAAAGCTCCTCTAAGACACTCACACACCCATTGCAGGCACCATCACATGGACAGGGCAAACTTCAACACACTGGGTCATGCCCAAAAGTCATGTGACATTTCCTCTGAAGGTTTGAACATTCTCCAACTCCCCCATAATGATTTAAGCTGCAATCTTTAAAGAAGATGTCATCAAGTAGGCACACAAAGCCCCCTGTGGCTCACGCCCAGCAATGACTGAAGTGCCACATCCAAGACATTTGTGAAGTGGGTGAGCGCATAAGGGTCACAATAGGACCACAGACAGACAGCTGGGTGCTCCTTCCACCCTGGATAGACAACCTCCCTATGCAGCCCTGCCCATGAGCTGATTTGGCTCAAAAGAGTCAGGAATGATGAATACTGACTGGATCCCAGGCTGAACATGGTGGTCACAGTGTAGGTCTCCAGAGAAAACATGGCAGAAATCAGCACATTTTAACATTGTGTGGGCTTTACATGAGTTTTCCCTTTTCCCAAAACCTTCCAAGGGTTTAGATCAAGATGACTTGAATGACCAGTTCATCCCCATGGATCTGCAAGAGACATGATTATTATTGATTTTCCAACGAAAACACAATGATACGGCCAGTGCCTGCAAGAGCCAGACAAGAACAACTTCATAACCCCTCGTCATGTTATTGGCACATGTGTTTGCAACATTTCAAGGACATTTTCTCCACTCAGTACAAAAAGGGCTCCCAGATTCTGCAGCAGCTTCAACTGACCCCTCCACACCCACATACCCACACCAGAGCAGGGCAAAGTATTTTTTGTTGAGCCCTATATTAAAACAAGGAAATAAGTAAAACCACTCTGAACTACTCCAAAATGAAAATGTTACTTACTGAAGTATTTCATTTTGAGAGCGTTGTTTCATTTTGATGTAAAAAAATTCCCCAAACCCACATCACATTTAAGATCACTTATTTGGAAAGAGAAATGAGCTTGTTTTATTTTTAAAAAATCTCATAATTAAACATTTCAGCTTCCCCCTAAACAGTTATACTTTTCAGTTTACCTTGGACCTGTGAATCACTTCACTCAAAGTCCATTTTTCAAGGAATAGGTTGTTTTCCAGCAGAGTGCCACCCAGCTCCTCTTACAACAGGAGAATTCTCTCTCTGCCAGGCCCTGCTCCAACAGCTCTTGCCTTGTCGAAATTACAGTCAGAACCAATTACCACTGCCACAAGCCCAACCTTTCCTTCAGCTGCATTTTCTGTCTGACAGGGTAAAATCTTATTCATGCAGTATTTTGCAATCATTTTCTCTCTGAAAACAATTCCCCCCTTACTCTGAGAGACCCGATTTCCAGATTCATTTCCCTCCCACCTGCTTTTCTCCTTTCATTTCTTTCTTCTTCTTCTTCTTTTTTTTACCATGTAATTTTAACTGCTGGGAAAAAAATTAAAATTCTCTTTACCTTTCTTGCCTTTTTCCAAACAATATCCAATTTCTCAGCACTGACAGCTCCAGCCTTTCTCTTGCTGCCCCAGGGCTGCAGCCACAGAGGAGGCAGAGAAGGGAGTGCAAAGGAAGTTATTTAAGGTGAGGGGACACTTTCCAACCCCATGAAAGGGTTCTGGTTGTTGGGATGCAGGACAGGAGCATCGCAGCTGTCCCATCTCCTCCCACAGACCGACTCCTCCATACCCTTTGACCAGTTTAAGCAGCACTCAGACAAGCACAGCTCAACTCTCAGGCTTGGCAGTGGCAATGCACACCACAAGGAAAGAGGCTGGTCCATGCATGTGCTCTGTTAAGGATTCCCATCTGCACTTGAAGCATTTACCCTCTGCAGGGACCAGGGATGCCCAGAGCAGTGAGTCGAGGCTGAGATGGGCCATGGAAAGTGAAAAAAAAATAAAATGGACATAAAAAGTAGAAGGCTGTGGAAGCTTGGACAGCTGTAGTGGGACAAGTAGTACCCACCAAACATAGAGGAGAGAATATGGCAGAGTGTGCAAGATGAGTGACTCCCTGGCCAGGATCTGCAGAGGTCCTGGGGACTCCCCCCACTGTGGCACCCTTAGTCCTGCTGCTGAGCCAGGGTCAGCACAGCCCTGGATGACCAAGGCAAACTATGATGGGATCACATAGAACCTCCATATCCAAACCAATCTATGAAGGGATCATGTGGAATCCCTGTACTGCAGCATAGGCTTTACTGCTGACCGGCTCAAGGCATGCCACAGACCTGGCAGCAGCAAGGAAACCATCAGTGGACCCATGGGAGCTAGTGACAGGCCTGGAGTGTCACCTGTACCAGAGACATGTACTGCTTTCTGTGCCAGCAGCCAAGGAACATCATCCGCAATCCCAGTGTCCTGGAATACAGGTGGGAGAGCTGCCCACAGCTGATACACCTTGAGGACACTGTCTGCCTTTCCTGGAGCAGAAGCCAACTGCAAGATCCCATCCATTGGCCATGTCCATACTGCACCACTGCATTCACAATGGAAAAGGCTAATTGCAGACAGAAGGAGCCCCTACTACTCCAGCACCAGCTCCAGCCAATGCTACACAGGGGTCCCATACCCAGGTGAATGCTCACAGGAAGGAGGGACCCCAGGAGATGAAGACCCCAGTAAACCACAAAAACATGGGTTGTTCCTGAGCACTGGCTCAGGCTGCACTTTATCCAGGGAGAGTTCAAGTGCTCCATGCCAAATTGTTTTTGGGTGACCTCAGCAAAGCTAATGGCAACACTTATTTTAAAGCTTTTCTGCTAAGCCAAGGAATTTCCCTCTCCTCTTGAGCCATTTTTAAGGCAGTTAATGAGGAGAAGAAGCCCTTACTGTTTTTTTTCCCCCCATCATGTATAATAAATGCAGTTTTGATTAAATTTTTACACGTTGCTTAATGCATCAAACAGGAATTTGCTATTCCCCTGGCAGCACAACACAAATCCCTCCTCAACAAAACACTCATTCCCCAGACTGATCTGCACTGTCACTTCCTCAGGAAGAAAAGCCGGCGGTGACAGTTTCCTGGGGGATGCCACAACAACAGCTGCTCCAAGGTTTTCAATCAACATGCCTTCATTTCACAACTCCAGTGCAAACCTGGTAATGGTAAATAACCCATCTCAGATGGATCAGGAACCAGGTAACCTTCCCATCTGTGCAAACATACATTTACTCCTGGCAGAAACTTAGAATCTTGTTCATTCAGAATGCTGCATAACTCAGCAAAACCAAAGATCTGCTTAAAGCTGCCTTAACCAGACTCAGGGCTAATTAAAGAAGATCTCAGCTTTGGCTCAGAAACTGTTTTAGGGAATGTGGATGTTTTTCCAAAGGTCATGTGTGTTCAGGCATATCCCCAGGGTGCTTAGGACAGGCTACCTGGTATCCCAGGAAAATCCAGTAGGCATCTCAGCACCTGTGCCCATGGCAGGGGGCTTGGAACTAGATGATCTTTAAGGTCCCTTCAAAACCTTACCAGGCCACTTATAAGTTCTCCCCGGTTTCCATCAAAAAAGCTGCAGGAGTACCTGGGTGCTGCTGCTCCAGGAGCCTGACAGTGCCTGAGCACAGCAATCACAGTGCAGGGAGGAAGGATCAGGTGAGGAGCATCAGGAAGAGACACAACCTGGTTTCAGAGGGTATCAGCTGTTTCTTGAGATAGCCTGACCACCACCTCAGGGTTTTCTCCTCTTCTGTGCAGCACTCGTCCTCGGATTTTGGCTTTCAGAGGATTGCTGGCAAACAGTGGGTGAATGCAGGAGGGTTTTTCATATACATAAGGATTTTTCTGGAGTCGCTCAAAGGTCATGGCTGGCTGGCCAGGCTCCTGCAGCTCCTGAGCACATGGACTTTCCTGATACACAGCCTGAATTAGCTGCTCATCTCAGGCAGCAAGTAAACCCTACATCAAGCTGGTGCTTTCAGAGGGAAGCAAGTCAGCCACAGACTGCTTTCCTGCCATTGCCAGCTTCCACGAATCTAGCCTTTTGCTCTGCCACTCTCAAAAGGACCCAAGTGCAGCTCTCATCCTGCATATCAAAGCTTCTGGGTCTATCGTGCTGCCATCTCCCCTTCCTGTGCTGACATGTGCAGAATGGGATCCTGCTCTCAGCACCATGGGTCTCGGGAGTGAGGGAGAGGACACACCCACACAACGAAGAATTTCTTCCCAATATTGCATCTAACCCTGCCCTCTGGCATTGGGAAGCCATCCCCCCTTGTCCTGTCACTCCAGGCCCTTGTCCAAAGTCCCTCTCCAGCTCTTCTGGAGCCTCTTTTGACACTAGATGGGGCTCTCACATCTCCCCAGAGCCTTCTCTTCTCCAGGCTGAACAACCCCAGCTCTTCCAGCCTGCCTCCAGAGCAAAGGTGTTCTAGCCTCCCATTCCTCTGGCAGGAGTTATCCCTTTCCCAGCTCTCCCAACCTGCAAGGTATCTCCAAACCATAGCAGTGTTTTATGGACTAAAGCCACAAAACTGAAGGTAACAATGTGACAGAGATAACAGCACACAATTTCATTGGGACCAGGGGAAGGATTTCCATCAATGAATCACTTGACCGACTTTTATTTCATTTAGGTTTTTATTACAGAATTTGTTGTAGTGGTTGTGATTAATCTGGATAATTTCCCCTGGCAATAAACACCAGGGCAGTAAATCACCTGTCAGGAAGCGGACCGTGCTAGCCAAAGCCAACAGCCACCACTGCCTGGGTACCAGCACAGGTAGACACCTGGGCTGGAGAGTGTTATGCAGGATTCCCCCCACCCCTGGAAGTGTTCAGGTCCAGGTTGGACAGGACTTCAAGCAACCTGGTCTATGGAAGGTGTCCCTGCTGGTGGCAGGGGGGATGGAACTAGATGGTCCCTTCCAACCCATGTGATTCCACGATTTCAAGGAGCCCTTGGATGGTTCTGCCTGGGGTGAAGATCAGTGTGTAACTGGGAATGAGTCATCACAATGTGGTGGGCCAGGTTAGCTTGGTCTGTTGTGCAGTGGGAAAGGAGACATATAGTGGGAAAGGGGACACACAGCATTCAAAATCAGGTCCTACCTTGCAAAGGAGCAGACCCCCTCAGAGAAGTCACCCAAACATGTAAATGCCTTGAGGTTTGCTCTTGTCCCTGATGTGACCTCGAAGTACCTCAAAGGATGGACTCCCTGGTGGGGGTCTGGGTGGTCTGAGAACCAGACTGAGCTGGTCCTAGTGATTTTATCACTGTCTCACACATTGGAGAGTGTGATTTCATTGATGCTGGAGCAGCCACGAGTACCTCTCAGGTGTCATTAACTTACCTGGAATATATCCATGGAACCAGCATGTGAGGACAAGCCCTGAGAAGAGGGCAGCTTGGGAAAAGAGTGGGAAGAGCCTACAGAGTGACTCTGGTATGTGTAGCCACAGGCTCTGTCCTACCCAGCCCAACCCTCACTGCTGGATTCATTCCCTGCACTCAGCTTTTCCCAGGTTTTTCCCCATTATTCCTGCAGGCACCATTCAGTACATTCAGGACTTCTCACCTTGTACCACAGCAGCCATGAGGTCTCAGGAAAGAGTTACTGTACCTTTCCCCCATAACTGACTGAGCTGTGACTAAGAAATACTGATCCCAGAGTCCTTGGGTTTGACTACGTAGACTGGATTCCCAGGAGGGGCAGAAGCTGCATCAGCCCTTCTCCACAAGCCTTCATAGCGAGGAGAAATGTCCCTCACTACTTCATGGTGCACCATCCAGCTGCCTTTGAAGCTTTCTAATCTGGTGGAAATAACTGATCCAAAGGCAGTGATGGAAAGCAGCTCCAGTCACAGCTCTTCCCCCAGGGCAAGAGTGCCCAGCACGGGGGTCAGGACTCAGAGAACCCCATGTTGCTTCTGCTGTCAGCAGCACAGACAGGATTCCTGTATGAGGAAGCTCAGCTGTGAGCAGTGCAGTGGACAGCAATGGAGACTCCAGCACAGCTCCAATCCGTACAAAGTTCCACAGAGGGGGGAGAGTCTCTGAAGAGCTCACTCCACCACCTCAGCAGCACTGAGAGAGTTGGGTTGTGAGAGATACTGAAGGGATACCTCCCTGACCTGCTGACTCTGCATGAGGAGCATTGCAGGTGTCCAGGGAGATGATGACAGGAACAGCAATACTCTGAGATGTAGGAGTAAGCTGGGGAGAGGGAGAGCATAGTGCAAGCTACCAGGGCACATTGGACACTCCAGCTACTTCCCATCCCATTTTCATCCTCATGCCTCCCCAAAGCCCTGCTCTTCACCAGGATCTTTCTCCCAGAGTCCTCTTTGGAAAGCTCAGAGGTCTCCAGCCCTGGAGGGGAAGCAATGTGATCCCAGTCACATTTTGAAATGGTTTTAATTTCCCTGGAGAGGCTGCAGCAGGAGTTCTGAAGGGAGAACAGTTAATGCTCAGTTTAGCTCCACATGATCTAATTTGCCACCATTTATTCAACAAGGGGGAAGAAAGGGAAAAGAAATTCTTGCACATGGACCTTGAGAGCTGCCACGTTCCTGGGGCGCTGAGGGAAAGGACGCGTCTGCAGCGACATTGGTGCAGGCAGACGATGCTCAGTAGTGATGAACTGGGAACAAAAAGCTGGTGGTCCCCCAGGATTCCTGGCCACCTCCAAAGTTGGGCTCCAGTGCCAGAGTCTTCCACCAGGGCCATGACTAATGTGCACCTTCTTTTCTGTGGGGAGCATGGCGGGCTCACCTGCTACATCCATTTTTGCGTTACTGTGTGTGGTCCCGTGCTGACACATCTGATGGGAATCACCACTTTTCCTGCCCCATGATGTGACATCAGCATTTTAAAACAGATTATATAATTTTAGAAGTATTCAAATGAAGGTTTTCTGTGCTGCACCCCCAAGCCCATGAAGAGGATGAGTTGAGCTGAACCTGCCTCCAGTTTGACGCAGTTTTCAACCCACAGCCACCAGTGTGAGGACTTGGGAAGTGGAGTCACCAAAGGAGTTGGCCCCTGGGAATTCCTGGGAACTGTAGGAGAGTCTTGGGGTGGGTGACCTCAGGACCTCCACCCTGGGGAAGCAAATGCTGCTGTTCCCACAGACCCTGCAGCCCAGGGTAGCAGCCTCTTACATATTTCAGGAATCAACATTTACTAGGTGGAATTTCTGTTTGCTAACTCTCAGTGCCCCGATAACATCACTGCCCATTGCGTTTTGTCCTTTGTTTTTGTGCACGTACCATTTGCTCTCTGGAAGAGAACTGTCTGTGTGATGAGTTGTCCCTTGGTGCCACCTTCCCATTGCTGGAGCAAAGGCTCCTTCTCATCAATAGTGTGTAATGTGGTCTTGGTACAATCAGCAATGCCTGTGGGTTCAGCCTGAGCTTGGCATTAGGTGTAACACCACATGCTTCCCCATCCTTTTCCTAGTGCTTCTCCTGGAGTTTCCATGCCCTTACATCTCCATTTCTGCTTCCCAATGCTCCTAATGGCTCTGCTACCAACCTCCTCTATCCTCCCTCTCCTCTTCCAAGCTCAACTCTCCCCCAGACAACAAGTATATTTGTGTTTGAAGGTAAAGAAGGACATCTCTGCAGCCAGAGATTCTACTGCCCATTGCCTTCCAAAGGGCCCATTTCCTGCAGGCTGTTACTGCAACACGCAATATGCAATATTTTTATTTAAGAAAACAAGGACAAATGTTTGCTGGTAAACATTTCAGGGCAGTGTGCCAATGAGCAGATCCTTCTATTCCTTCCAGAACTGTAAAACACCAGCCTGCTGCCAGCCACAAGGATTGTAATATTTTTCTTTTCATACATTAAAATGTCTTACTCATGAATCCCCTCCTCGCAATGGCCATCACTGAGGCAGCTCGGCCATATGCTGATGCATACCAGGACCTCAAGGGTTGGGAAATATTTAATACTAATCAGACATGGGGAATATTGTTCTCTCTCTGCATCAGTGTTGGCTCAAAATGAAGGGTAGTACATGAGCCCCACAGCGTGTCTCCTGCTCTCTGTCCATCTGTTCTGATGGCACGTTGTCCCTGGCAGGGTGAAGGGCACCCAGCTCCCTCACTGCCCTGGCCCTGACTGCATGCTGAGGCTCCACTCATTATAAATTAGGAACATTTGCAATTGCCAATAGAAAAAATCTGAGGTGAATTGACAGGAGTGGCAAATCAGTGCCGTGAAGTCCGTGTGGCAAGTGCTGCTGCTTCCAAGTTTTCCCAGCACAGAGGGGTTGTGAGGGGACAGGTTACATCTT
This sequence comes from Sakesphorus luctuosus, assembly GCA_013396695.1. Taxonomy (NCBI): domain Eukaryota; kingdom Metazoa; phylum Chordata; class Aves; order Passeriformes; family Thamnophilidae; genus Sakesphorus; species Sakesphorus luctuosus. The sequence goes on along the minus strand of VWZD01000822.1, from coordinate 134,555 downwards.
CTATTGGAATTAGAGATAGATATGACCTTCCAGCAGGTTTTAACTCACAAATGTAAGCTATGACAGAATAAATCACAGATCCCCACTGGTCTTGATGTCAGAGCTCCTCTCGAAGTAATGCCCCAAAGTTTCAAAAATGCCCTAAAATACTTTTAGTATATTAAGAAGTGATTAAAACAGAGTCAGAAACTGGTTCTGTGAGGACCCATTTCATTTTTCAGGGTCAATCTGCTGAGAAGCTGTTTTTCTGAGGGCTGTTCTGATCTTTTGTTTTCTGGAAGATAGACAAAGTTGTGTGTGACAAGGGGGAGCTCTGGAGATGCTCCATAAAAACAGGAGGTTCAGAGAAACCCCACACATCCTCCTGCAAGCTGGCCCCAGCTTTAAGAGGGACAGCCCTGACATGTGGAATTCAAGATGTGTGGATGTGGTGCTTGGGGATACAGGTTAGTGGTGGCCTTGGAAGTACTGGGGGAATGGTTGTACTTGAAAAAAACTTGGAGGGATTTTCTAATCTAAATGATTCCATGAATCTGTGAAATATGCCACACTGACATGAGTGCTCATGGCTCCACCTGGAATCTGGCTGAGCTTGGCTCAGTGACTCACATACCCAGCTTGGGGTGCTGTAGCTTTCCAGAGATCCTAAACAAGCAAAACAGGGATGCAGCCCTGCATGCTCCCAGCTCCAATGGGAACAAGCTCGGTACAAGGCTATAATTTCTATCCTACAATAAACCTCATCCACATGTTTTGGCTGTGAAAATACCTGTTTAAAAACAGTCCTTTTGGACAGAAGAAACCAAGAGATTATGAGGAAAACTGACACAGATTTATCAGAAGTAATGTGTGCTCTGTGTAAGGGGAGCAGAAAAATGAGAGGGGAGGGAGGCAGTCCCCATGGATCCATAGCACTGCCTGCCTCCACAGGCATCCCAAGCAGCCAGGTCAAAACTGTGGCCCCAAAACTGCTGGAGTGACAAACAAGGAACAACATGGGATGTGCTGCCCAAGGGCCAGGACCTGCTGGGTGAGGGCTGAGCGATGCTGCCTGAACACCTGGGGGCACAGGGAACCAACCCCAACCCAAACTGAGTCACCCACAAAAATGGAGTATAAAATCAACAGGGACATCTGAGAGCTCCATGGACCAGCAGGCCAGGTGGCTGGAGGAGAAGCGAGAAGGGAGAGGTTTGGCTGTACCAATGCTTTGCCTGTCAGACACTGTGTCAGAACATCCAGAGGCATCTGGAGCAATGAGACCCATGAGTGACAGATCTCCTACCAAAGCCTCTCTGAGCTCTGCCCCAAATGGCTGGTGACAGGCAGTGAGCTGGAAACAACCTTCCTGCTCAGAGCTGGGGATGTTCTCCCAGAAAAACCCTCTGAATTTGAATGTCCCCCATGGACATAGAGACTATGAAACATCTCAAACACCCCCATGGGTTGGTGGACACTAAGGAGCTGAGGGGCTGCTGGGGTGTAGCGCATCAGCAGAAACCCAGCTCAGCGTTTTCTTGCTCTGAGGCTGCAGTTTCAGAATCTCAGACGTCAAGACATCTTGCAGCTGCAGGATCTAAAAGGATGTGGGTATCAGTGCATGCAGGAATTAGCTGAAAGATGAGGTCTTTGTCATCCTCTAAGAGGGCCACTCTTAATGTGCTGAGATAGTTTGGTGATGGACCTGGCAGTGCTAGGTTAATGGTTGGAATCATTGACCTTCGAGGTCTTTTCCAACCTAAATGGTTTTGTGATTCTGTGATATCCTGGTGGCATCCAAAAGACAAACAAGCTCCATGTCTGCTGCTAGGAGGGGGTTACCCCGGGGTGTTAGAACCATCACTGACCAAGGTGGTGGGAAGTAGGGGGAGAAACCAAGCTTGCTGTCTAGAGTGCTCCCCATCCTCAGCTGAATCATCCTGTCTATTGTGGCAGCTCCCTCTTGTTGCTTCCCCAGGATTGTACCTGGAGATCCCACCCCACTCCAGAAACCTGATGTAAATCAGGCAGGAGCCTAACTGTGAATGTGTATGTGACATTTGATGAATAGTGTGGATCACACACCCCATCCAAAGTTTGGATCCTGGGTGTTATTTCTGCATAAATGCCTTAATTGCTACCTTTTTAATTATACTCATAAAGAAAGGAGGTCCATCAGTCACTGATCCCCCATTACAGCGACGACAAGCATCACAAACAAATCGTTAACAGACATTAAAATGGCAGGTAATTAATTTTTAGTAAGAGCAGAAATGCTATCAAGTGATTTTATTACCAGCCCAGCCTTCAGGAAGGGACATCAATAGTGTTAATTCAACGTCTTCCCAATTAGTCATTGCCAGGAGGCAGGAAGTGGTTTTTAAGAGCTCAAGATCAGAATGTGAGATCATTTGGACTTTCAAAATGGCACACAGGCATCACATCCCGCTCAGGGACATCCTGTACCACACAGGACATCCCGTTCCACTTAGGGGCACGCTGTCCCACCAAGCCAAAGCTGTTCACACACTGCCCAGGGGTTGGGCACAAAATTTACCTCCTGAACAAAAACTTGGCACTGCCAGAGCCGTTCCTTCCTCAGCCACCACAAGATGCTGCCCCAGGAATTCAACTCCCATTCTTTGGGCCACAGGAACTCAGACTCCCTTGGGTAATCATTGGTGGGAGAGAACAGAGATCTCACTTTCATAATCTCTAATCTTCTTTTTCTAGAGCTGAAGGGTCCAGAGTTGTAAGTTCCCACAAGCCCATCCTACTCGGCACTGGTGAGTAGCCCTGCATGGGAGCACAGGCACAGCCTGGAGAGTCAGAGCTGCTACCCCCACCTGGGGGATTAATCGCTCCCTAAAGGCAAAATTGCCCCTATTTAGTTAACTAAGTGGGCACCAGCGGGGGGGGAAAAAGCAAAACAAAGGCAGACAAAGCCAAACACGTGGAACACAAGGAACACAGAGCCCTTTCAGGGAAGAGGGAGCGAGAAGCATCCATTGTGCGAGTCAATTGACTCTGCAGACAAGGTGTTTGGGCACGAACTGAGGAGAAGAGGAGACTCCACAACAGCATGAAGAAATGGATAATTACTTCCCCTGCATGGAGAGACACACAGGCTAATAAGGAGGAGGACAAAAGGCCTTTTATTTGGGTTTTGGCTGTGTGCTGATACTGGTGAGCGCTTTCTCTGTGCCTCCCTGCTGTTTGCTGAGCCATTCCGGGCTCCTCAGGACCATGTCTGCCTCTGCGAGTCCTGGCTGGAGCTGGGACACAGTGTGGCCGCAGGTGCCCAGCCTCAGGCAGCGAGGTGATTCCAGCACAGGTGATTTCAGATGCGAGTTTTCCCCGTGGGGATCAGCTGCTCCTGCACTCCATCCCTCAGGGCAGCCCCGTGCACGTCCAGGCAAAGGTTTACAGCTCCCCAACCCTCCCAGCAGACAGCACCTCATTCCAGCCCACAAGAAGGTGGTGAAGGAGCAATTCTGGCAGTATCACCACACCACAGGTATTGCCAGGATGGGTGTTGAGGGATCCTGCAGTCGTGCCAGCCAAGCTCTGCACCACAGTTCCAGTCCTTGATGGCAGACAGAGCAGAGTCCCTGGGCAGTCCCACTGCACCATGGCAGCCCCTTCGCAGAACTGTGTCTCATGCAGAACCACAAATCCAAACACTTTTTGGTACTTCTACCCACCCAGGGCATCCACCCAACCTATCAAGGGGCAGGAGGATGTATTAAGGGATTATGAGTCTGCTCCTGTGTTCAGGATCCACGGGATGTGGACTCACCCTCAGCTCCAGATGTGTGTGCGCACATCCTCGTGTCTGTCTCTGTAATGAACGTGTTGCTCACCCCTTCCTACGCTGATACAAACAAATGATCATGATAAGCATCAACTTGTGAGTGAGCATGAGAGGCAATGAGGAGAAAATAAAAGCAGTTTGCAGGCAGGAGCACTGAAACGATCCTTGTGAGGCCCTGAGCCTGCATAAATCACCTGGTGACTGACGGAGCTGTCACCAGGGCTGACAGGAGCGCAGCCCAGGAGCAGTTATCCCGTGCTCAGGTATCAATTACCATTGCTAATTCTGAAACCGAGACCAGCTGATGCTAACAGGGGACTGGGAAATAAACTGTCACAACTTAAACCATCAAGTGCCTTTTGTTGTTGTTTTCACCAGGAATGTTGAATTTGAAATGGCCAAAAATCTGGGACATAAACGACCTAACTGCTGTGAGGTAAAAGGAGAAATCGAAGGTGGCTCTGCTTGTAAAAGGAAATAGAGGCATTTCCATCCCACACCCCACCCCAACTCCCATCCCATCTTCACCATCAGTGATGAAATTACACTGGTGGGCTTCTCTGGACACATCTGATTCCTCACTAAAGGTCCCTCTGGGAAAGGGCAGGCATTCAGCTGGAGTCTGGTCTGTTCTGATCTGTAGTTTGGAGCGGGACATGACTAAGGGGGTCAAGGATCATCCAGTTACTATTTTAGGTGTTTTCTGGGTTTCAGATTCAGTCACATGGCAGAGCCCCAAGTTCCCTGAACTCCTTGACTCCCACCTGGATGTCTGAGTGGGATGAGATGCCAAAGGAGTGCCAGACCCACTGATTTATTGATTTTCTGACAGAAGAAATCACAGCTCCATCCATTCCATGCCTCTGCTTTCCTCCCTCTCCAGCCTTGGCTGCTCCATTCCCTCTAAAGCTGCTGTGACAGCCCAGAGCCCAGTGGAAGCATCTTCTGCCCCTTCTCACCCTGCTGTGGGAGGAGCTTTAGTGGGTATGTAGGCAGTGGGTGGGCAGAGGCTGCATGTGCTCCCATGCATGTACCCATCTGGGTGTCCAGCAGTTGTGTCTGAGGTAGGAAAAAGAGCCCTGAGCAGTGAGAGATTTAAGGTGGATTTGCTGACTGAGTTATTCCTCCTGGAAGAGCTTTTTAACCCAAAAGTGAAGTTTTACCTGAAAAGAAACTGGAACAAGTGGCTTTTGAAGGTGTGGGAGGCTCAGAACAGCCAAGTGCATCAGAATGGGGAAGAAAGGGGATGATAAACAAACTTGCCCTTGCCCTAACCCTCAGTGGACCCCCTCCTCCTGCTGCTTTCCACCAGCTCCAGGACTTTGAGGACTTTCCACCAGCTGTCTAGGAGGAGTGGGAGCCTAAGCCAGAGGCAAGAGGGGAGAAGTGGAGTGGAGTCCTGGGTTTTAGCAGGAGGGGGCAAGCAGCTAGCGAACAGGCCAAGGGGGACCAATGCCCAAATCCAGAGTGCTTGGCCATCAGCAGGGCTGGCAGTGTGTCAGGCCATGAGGAATATTTTCCTTCCCTCTTTGGGGCCAAATTCCCTCCCAGGCAGCGATGCTCAGCAATTCTAGAGTAATTGCAGAGCGACACCCACAGGAGAGGCTCCAAAAGCTGTCCCCGTTTCACTCGGCTGCCATGCCAGGATGAAGGTGATGGGGACACCAGGATGGAAATGACAGGGGCATCCATACAGAGATGCTCTGCAAAATGATCCAGGAGTAAGCTGTGAGGAGTGAGTATTGAATATTCCCTTCCACGGTCTGTGTTGATGCTGGACACACACACAGGAGGAGAATTAAATAACTAACTTCTGTTCTAGAAATATGTATTGTGATGTCAAAAGTAACACTATTTATTTCCAGGTAGTCAATCCCTGGGCCCTATAAATATTTATATAAAGCCAGGGAAAAATATTTTGGTAATTTAGTGTGTCTTTAAAATATATGTTGCATATAAAGCAGCCCGTATGTAATTGGATATATTGCTGCAGTGCACATGGCTGCAGCTCAGCCCTCCACAGCCACATCATACATTAAAAGTTTGGATTAGGAAATCAATGTTAAAGTCACATTTTGGCAGAGAGGGGACTTGGTCTGGCCCCCTTCCCCCCTCCTCCCCCAGCTCTATGAGGTAACTGTTCCCTACACTGGTGAGAGTCCAGCTGGGACAGAGCTGGGCAAGGGCTGATGGACACAATCCTGCTGTCCAGGATCAGCCACAGGTGCCCTCATCTGCCCGGGCTCCTCCTGCTCCATGTGGCCTTTCCTTCACAGGGCTTGTTGGGATGTTTTCCCACTTGGAGGACATCATGGTATAGGAATGGTACTCCCCAGTTTAGCACTCCCACTGAGACTCTCCAAACCATGAGCTGCTCTCTCTCATTCCCCACTGCAGTGGGTTGGAGAAGAGAACAGGGGTCAAAAAGACAAAGATCATGGGTTGAGATAAGAACAATTTACTGGGAAGAGCAATGAAATAAGAAAGCAAACAGTATCAGCACCAATACTAATGACAGAGGGTACAAGGAAAGAAATTATTCACAAAGAAAAAAACCCCTAATAATAGACAATACCGGACACTCCCTCCACCACATTTTCTCAACCAGAAGGATCCCTTCTCCCTGGAAGAGAGTCCCTTTCCCTTACACAAGGCAATGATGAGTGGTATGGAATAACCTCCACGTCCTGGCCGTGCCCCCTCCTCATTATTGCAAAAAATTGACTCTGTCCTTGCTGGAACCAGGACAGAGGTCCCCACCCCGTGCCAGCTTGGGTACTGGTGAAAGGTTCTGGGGCACTGGTGCCATGCACAGAACCCATCCAAGCCTAGAAAAGTGGTGCTGTGGCCACAGGAGAATCATAGAATCATTTAGGCTGGAAAATACCATTAAGATCCTCAAGTCCAATCAATCCCCCAGCAATGCCAAGTTCACCACTAAAACATGTCTCCAGGTGCCACAAATCATGGAATTGTGAATAACGACCTTGAATTGGCCAACCAAAACCAGCATCTCGAGTTGTAGGACTTGCTGCATCCTCACAGACACACAGTGGCCATGTGTGACCTCATCAGCACTGATAGCACCACTTTTCCGAGTGCCTCTGGGCTGTGCTGCTCAGAAGGATGACAAAGGAAGATTTTGGAACCTGATGGATAGCAAAGGGGGCTGGGAAAGAGCAGGAAGATGAGCTTTGGCCTCTACCATGGCTCTGAGGTCAGGGCTGTTGATCTAGGCAAGGTCCAGCATGGGACTTGGGCTCTGGATGAGACTCAAGAGCCCCGTGCTGCTGCGTTTCCTCTCCTCTGAAGCACAGCTGACAGCAAAGCAGGAGGAGAATTTGATTCCTGAGCATTCAGCAGGCATTCAGGCAGGGAAAAGTTCTCACCAGAATTTATTTAACCCACTGAGAGTCACTTGGTGTATGACAGGACAACAGTGAAGATGTTCATCACACATTTAATCTGTGCAAGCAGCATAGCCACCCTGGCAGAACCAGAAGAGCAAATTAGGGAGCAGGAGACATTTATTATCATAATGGGAAGTGACAGTGATCGATCAGCCTGAGTGAGACTCATGTTAAGAGGGAAGAATGAGCTGTGGGTTGGAGCCCTGCAGTCCCAGCTGGGATAGGGGGATGTAACACATGTACCCCAATTCTGTCCAGCATTGCTTGAAGGCATCAACACAATCAGCTCCCATGAGCCAGGACTATGGTGACCCCATGGTGAGGACATGTCCTGGCGTCCTCCTGCAAGAATGGGCCCTCCTGCATGAGGGGCTCCTCCATGGAGAGCACACCCCATGAAAATTGGTCCCTGGTGCTCTGCAGCCACGTGTGATTTGCAGATTGGCAAAATCTGGGAGCTTTTGGAGCAGGAGCGTTCACACACATCATCTCCAACCCTGCACCAGCAAAGCACTGACACTGCCAGGGACAAGAGCAGAGCTGTGCCTACCCCTGTGCCTGCCCCTGCTTTGGGTCTCAGTGCCACCTGACACTGGTGTGCTCTGCCCTGTCACAGGTACAGATCAGCTCTGGTTCTCCTGGTGCCTGCAGGTGCATGTCCTCCCATGCCATTGCCAATCCTCTGCCTGTCACAGCCTCTGGATTTTAAATGGATGGAAATCTTTAAAAAAATCTATTGGCACAGAAAAAAAATCTCATTTCGTGTGTGAGAGTAAATTACTTTAAGGATTAAATCAAGAATAAATGAAAATGTTGCTGTGAGCTGCCACATGCCTGGAGCCTCTTCTTCAGAAGAACAGGGTGAGTAATTGTGAATACAGAGCTGGATCCATTCATGGAGCCTCTGTGCGGGTGACTCTTTATTAGGATCACTCAACAATCCCAGATATTCAAAGAGCATCAAAGTGGTGTTTCCTTCCTGACACAAATACTTGCACTGTGTCAATTAGAGGAAAGATGTCCTCTGCCCTGCAGATGGAATTTTGCCCATGGGCTTTGTCCAATAATTATTATTTTGCAGTAGATTATTTAAGCACTTGTTCCCTATGGCCAACACATCCAGTAACAAGCTCTGAGGCCCCAAAGAGTGAATAACAAAGTACAGAGGGAGAAATAGAGTTGAGCTTTGTGAAGTTGTTAATTAACATTTACATAATGAGAGGGATCACCTAGATAGTGGGATTTTTCCGAGTCACAACTTGAGGTCATATAGGATGATTTTCGTTCTTAAGGGTGACCCGAGGCTTTCTGCTTAAGGGAGGTGAAAGAAGTTCCTTGCACCCCTGTAGGAATCCCATGAACATCCCATTCTACTGGGAGCAGGATGAGGTGGATGCCATGGGGCTGTCTGCCAGATACCAAGCCCCCCAGCTCAGGGCCTGGGCTGTTAACAGCCTTCAAAAGAGGGAAATTGCTTTCTCTCTCTGGAAATAGAGACCACAGCACAGAGAGTTTAGAACACCAGCTTTGCCTTGTACCCTGGGTACTGCCTGGTGTACTGCTGCCCCCTTGCACAGAGGCTGGTGATATGGATGGCACAGAGCCCACTCCCACCCTCAGTCCCTGGGGTCCCATGGGGACCAACCATGGACAGCGCTGCATGAGCTTGTCCCCAGTACTGAGGCACTTTACATGTGAATATGAGGGAGTGGCCTTCTCCATGGAAGGAAACCCCCAAGAGACCCCCTTGCACCCCTGTTTGTGGCATCCTGCAGCCTGGGGGTGGCCAAGGGACTCACTGCAAAGCAAGTATAGCATGTGCTGTCCCAGTCAGGGAGGAAATCTAGGGGGAGTAAACTGAAAAATACATGAAACCTATGAAATACACAATAGTTCCTCTCTTAAGTGCAGCCTTTTATCCTAACGTTCCCTCCCCAGGAGGGACATGGTACCAGGAGTCTGCACATACACTCACCTGGTGCATCAGCAGGTTCAGCGTATGGGCTGCAAGAGCTGAAGTTTGTAGGGAATGAAAACCAATTTGGTGCACAACAGTGACTCAGAAGGCATAAAAAAGTGATTAAAAAATGGAGATGTTAATTGCTGATCTGCTCTCAAAATTCTCCCCGGTGAGGGTGGGCAGGCCCTGGCACAGGTTGCCCAGAGAAGCTGTGGCTGCCCCAAGGAAGCGTCCTGGAAGTGTCCAAGGCCGGGTTGGACAGGGCTTGGAGCAACCTGGGCTAGTGGAAGGTGTCCCTGTCCATAGCAGGGGTGGAATGACATGAACTTTAAGGTTCCTTCCAACCCAAACCATTCCATCACTCTGTGAACATGCAATTCATTACAGCATCTCTGCTCCACCTGGCAGCAACTCACATACCTGGACCCAAAACATCAGCAGGAGTTGGAGGAATTACAGTCCAGTGAGTTTGTATTTGTTCCTGGAAAATGGCTTTAAACTGTGATTAAAAATAGACTAATTCAGCACAGATGGGATGGCATGGATTCTGTGATGGAAAATGTGTCAGTCCCTCCAAAACATCCCTTGTACTGCTCCTGCTCCCAGCAAGACATATGGATGATTGGGGTAGCCAGAGGGCTGAGCAAAGTGCAACACTACAGGCAGGTACAACACTGCTAGTATGAGAAAAATTACTTGGATAGAAAACTAAGGGACTTGATATTCAATTTTTCATGAACAATTCCACCATGGATCTTGTCACTGTGCATGTTAATGTTTTCCGCAGCAATCTGGAAAGGAGGAAGAGCTGGAGAGCAGAGCCCAGTTCACAGATGACACAAAGGGAAGTTAATTGAACCCAGAAAACCCATTGCACCTCTGAGCAGCCCAAGCCAGAAAGCTAGCGGAGGAGTTTGTAGCTGAACATCTGCTTTGACAAAAGTGTTTTACAGCACCCACGTTTTGGGAGTGCAAAGTCCAGCCCTGGAACATGCAGAGGGGACTGCCAGGGTGGGAGGGAGCAAATTTGGAGGGAAAAAGAGCTGCTGTAATCATTAGGACCATGTGTAAGCCAAGAGTGGAGGATGCTGAAGCCCATTTTGGTAGCAAATGGCATCAGTGACCAGACTTGCTTGTAGGAGATGCCCCTGGAGTATCAGCTGCGCCAGTTAAATTATAGCAGCAGGACAGGGACTGGGAGGTGGTGGGAGCTGGATCCATCAACCTGGGTGGGGATATTTCACACTCCTCGGGTGAAGTTCTGGATAGCTCACGTGTAGCTCACGGAATAAAGGGGATTGTGTGGAAGAAAATCCTGATCCCAGGTGCTGTTCCCCATCCTGCCTCAGTGTCCTGGGCCATGGGACCGTGTCCGAACAGACACACAACACCACCAGATCCGTGCACCTTTGCATGGGATGACGGGAGGAGGCACAGGGAGAGCAGGGAGACTGCAGGAATTGCTGGGCTTTGGAGCAGAAGTGGGAAAGGGCCTTGCTGGAGGGACAACAAGGGGTAACTTGGGAGGCTCAGGCTCCAAGGCAGTGTGCCCTGAGGGAGTGGCACAGCCACACAGTGTGAGCTGGAGGTGTTTGCCGGCACAAGTTGCAGCCTCGGCTACTGCCTTAAGGAATCGCTACCCCACAGCAAAGCCTGGGAGGGCAACTCAAGGGGGTGGGATGTGATGGGGAGTCAAACGGGGCAGGAGCTGCTCCGGGGGCATGTGGCTGCAGTGAGGGTCCTGCACGGTGCCTAGTGGGGCCCAGTGCTGCCTCCTTACCGGGAAGGGATTTGACTCGCAGATTCCACCAACACCGCTCCAATCTCTCCCTTATGTTTTTTCCCACCAATGGCTGCTCGGAAGCATTCACGGTAAAAAGCTTGGCAGAGAGCACCCTCCAGTGGGCACTGGGAGGGCACTGGGAGCACGGGGGAATCCCACATCCCAGCAGCATGAGAGAGCCTCAGTGAGGGGTCCTGAGGCAGCTGGAGCAGTGCAGCTCCCAACGGATGCTACCTGTGAGGAGCCAAGCTCGGGCTCACCTCTGTGTCCGTGGGCTACAGACGGGTGTTGCCCTGGAGCTGGAGGTCTTAGAGACATTTTGCAAAAGCAAAGAGTTTGGCTGTTGGATGCTGAACCCCTTGGGCACTGGTCCAACCAGTGATGTTTCTCTGGATTTATAGGTGTCCAGGGATGCAATATGGGACAGGCGGTTGTGTGGAGAGCTGACAATCCTCACACAATCACCAGATGTTCAGTGAGAAGACACAAGGCAGAGGCAATGCAAGTCCTCAGGACAAGCTGGGTAGAAGGTTAGAACCCCTCCAGAGTCCTGACACCACCATCCCCTGCTCCTTTCCACCAAGCAAGACCAACCCAAAGCCCAACCATCCATAAAACCCAGCTGAGGTATCTCCTCTGGGCACACCATGTCCCCTTCCTCAGAGAGGATGCTCTCTGCCAGGTGGAGTGGAGTCAGAGCAGGGAAAGCAGTGCCTGAAGCATCTGGTTACAACCTGTTTGCAAAACTGGCTATGCTCCTGTCTGAAGAGTGGCCAATGGAGCTGTTTCCCACGGGATCCCAAGCCCATTGCTCCCTGTGCTAGGGTTTCACACATCTGTTACAGCAACCTGCATCCCAGAGCAGCCCCTGGATCCTGGCTCTGCCTACATCCAGGGGTCTGGCCCTGCAGAGAAGCAAAACCCTCATGGGGGTACACTGCTTTGGCACTGCAGAATCTCTCCCTGGGGCCTGTCTCCAGCTCCAGAGTCATCACAGGGCTATGGCTTCTCATTTCCAGCCCTCACACCCTGCCCAGCTCCACTCCCAATCATCAGCATAATGTGGTGACTTCATGGTGCAGCTTACTACACATGGAAAGGGTCTTTGTCATTTTCTCATGCTAAATATTTCACAGAAGACTTCAGGAAAACACACTCTATTTAGGAAAGAAAAAGCCAGTTTAAGTTGCTAAGCGACCAGATTTTGTGATTTATTGAAGTTGTTGCACTATGTGATGGTTTTATGAATCCCTCTGCTCCTGGAGTCAGGTTATGATCTTAGGATCTCAGCTCGCACTCGATAGCAAGGTGTTCACACCTCTCCAGCTGCAGAGAAAAGCTTGGACATGAGGCTGAAGGCACAAAGAATGCAAAAGAAAAACCCTTGGCACTTACCTGGCTTAAAATCCTCCTGCTCGCTAAGCCCACCTGGCCACTGTTGCCACGACAAACCTGTGTCCTGAGGCAGAATAAGAGGAAAACACCTCAAAACCAGACAAAAAATTGGATAAATTTCCTTTCTGGCAGTGTTGCCTGCCCTTGCCCTGGCTAGCAGGGCAGTGCCCAGGTGGGCACAGTGGCTGTTAAATCTGATGCTTGGATTCTGAAACATGCAAGTCTGTGTTGGAAACACACAGGTCTGTGTTGGAAAAGCCACAGAAATAGGCACGTTGTCTGTGTGTTCCTTCTCATTTGGCAGTAGGAGAGGTCAGTGCTGGGAAGGGCGGGTGGGCTGGGAACAGGGAGCAAACGGAGCCCTGATGGGCTCCAGATGCTCTCCCCACCCAGATGATGATTCATGATCAGGGCTGGCCAAGCCAAGAGAATGGGGCTGACTTCACCGTCTTCACCTCCCAGTGGGGTGTGACCCTGTGCCTCAGTTTCCCCATCTGTACTAGGAGCAGAGCCAAAACACCAAAGCTCCTCAGCTCCTACTGCTGCCTGGATTTCATTCAGGGAGGTGCCGACTACCACAGTTCCATGAGCTCTGGGAATGACAACACGGGATTGCTCCAAGACTGTCCTGGAGGAGACATTGTTCAACTCTCTGCACAAAGAGAAGTTCAGGGCATCACATGAAGCTGAAATGGGAAAGAGAGAGGGAGAGGGAAGTTCTTTGTGGTAGTAGATCCATGGAGCTGGGTTTGGTTGCACAAACATTTACATGAGTCCAAGCAGTGCAGGAAAAAAATTTGGAGTCCAGGAAGGTTCACTAGGCAAGGAGAAAAGATATTATAAGGAACTCCCAGTAGGAATTCCAGTCGTGCTCTGTCCCAGGCAACTGGAGCTGCTGGGGATGGTGTGCTGAGCCAGCTGGATTTGGAGTTACATCCATCACAGCCTGTCCTGCTGCGGCTGCTGAGCGCTGCCCACCTCGGGAGGTCGGGGCAGGTGTCGGGGGAGGCTCCGCAGCCCCCCGTTCTCAGCACGAGAGCGGCGGCTGCAACCGGGGAGAGCGCCGGAGTCGCCCGTGCCCTCCGGAATGGGAAAGGGACTGGCAATAGCTGGTACCGGGGGATGCCCGTGCTCTCTGCAATGGAAATTGGGAAGGAAGAACCTGCATCGAGAGAGATTTCCCTCTCCAGAATGGGCACGGGGAGGGAAGAGCCGGCACAGAGGGGTGCCCAAGCACCGCCAGCGCCGGGGGTCCCGCCAGCAGCCAGCCCGCAGCTCCTCCCGCCGGGCCCAGTCTCTCCCTCCCGGCTGCCGGNTCCTCCTCCTCCTCCTCCCCCAGACCGGCCCCGAGTCCTGGAGCCGCGGCCGGACGAGAGCCCTCGGAGTCGCTGGGCTGGACGGGGGGAACTGTGCTGGGCCAGGCTGAACTGAGCCGAGCCGGGGGGCAACCGGGCTGGGGAAAACAGAGCCGAGCCGCCCCGAGCTGAGCCGCCCCATGCCATTCTACCGGCGGAGCTTGGCAGTGCGGGTCCGGCCGGCGGGACCGGTGACCGAGCTGCGGGACACCTGCAGCCTGGCGGCCCTCGCCCTGCTGCGGCAGCTGGCCGAGCTCTGCGGCCACTCGATCGCACTCCTGGGGGACATCGAGGGCCACCTGCGGGCGCTGGCCCGCCGCGCCGCCCACCTGCACCGCCGCGCCGCCCGGCTGCAGGCTCTGCTGCGGGGCCGCCCGCTCCGCGCCGCCGCCGCCACAGGTAAGGGGTCCCCCTCCGTGGGACCGGGGGGTCCCGCGTGTCCCAGCCCAGAGGGTGCCACCGTTGGGGCCGCTTCCCGCTCCGAGGGCTCCCACTCCCTGCTCCAGTGCCGGAGGGCTACACTGCTGCTCCTCCGACGTGGTGTTCCCACGTCCTCTCCCCGGGCGGGTGACCCACACCGGCTCCTGCTGTCGGGGCCTATCAGCCCTGATCCATCATCAGGGAGGTCTAGGGGAGCAGGGTAGGGCTGGCGATACCCCCACCAAGGCCCATGGTGCCAGCACTGTGCTGTGCTGGGGCGTTGGGGTAATGCCAGGACAACTCCGCACCCTTTCCCTCTGCCTGGCCTTTATTTCCCTGCTCTCAGTGGGCATTTTCCAGGCTGCTGTCCAGGCGCATCTCACGCTGAGTCCCCAGTCACCAGGAGCTGTCTTGGGAAAGCAGGGACATGGGGCTGCCAGAGTTGGTCCTCACCAACCCCACACTGTCCCTGACTTGGGTGCTTCACCCCACCCTGGGGCAGAGGACCGAGGGGGCTGTCCCATCCAGGGCAGGGCAGTTTTTGCTCGGGCTGTTGTGTGTCCAGGGAAAATACTGGGTTGTCGCGCAGGCGTCCCGGTGGCTCATCCCCTCTCCTGGCAGCCAGCAAGGTTTGGGTTCCCTTGGGCCGCTGCCACTTCCCATTCCAAGTGTTTTGGTCTGGCATAGGCTGCTGTGCTGGGTCAGGAGCAAAGAGTCCGTTTCAGAAGAGCTTAAAATAAGCTCGTTTTGGATTTGTTTATAGAAGTTTATTTTAAAGGCTTTGCGGGGCAGGGAGGGCAGTGCTGCTCCATCACGTTCCCCCGAAGCACCGCGCATTTCCCGGGCCCTTGGCAGATCATGTGCTTTCGGAAAACCCCCTTGCAAGCGCTCCCTTGCTGCTTCGTCTGCCTGGAGCAATGGGAAATGACTGCCAGACCCTCGCAGTATGCGTCGTGAATGCCGGGAGTGAGCAGAGCACTCAGCCTCGGAGTGGGAGCTACGCTGCTCCTGTGAGTGCTGTGGATAAGTCATCAAGGTAAGAAGAGGCTCTCGTTGTCCTGTGAATCAGCCAGGACAAACGAGGGGACAGCAAGGTTTCACCCAAGATGACCCGTGCACGCACCAGTGCTGTGCCAAACCTGGCAGCATCATCTTTGCACGTGCTGGACCAGTGTCTGCCAGAGGAGGAGCTGACCATGCTGGTGACCAGCTGGTCTCTCACTGTCTATGTCTGGTCAACAGGTTGGGAATGCTGCAGGTGGTCACAGGAGCATTGTGTGTGTACCTCTGTGGTGGCAGGGGCACAGTATGGTGGGACAGCAGGGGGATAGTGTGGGGGAGATGTTGTCATGAACAGTGTGGGGGGACAGCACGGGGGAGATGCTGGGGTGGACGGTGTGGGGCGACACCATGGGGGAGATGCTGTGGTGGACAGTGTGGTGGGCAGTAGAGGGACAGCTGCAGCTGTTGCTGTGGGCAGGTGAGGTGTGTAGCCCCAGCTTCTGTGTTCAGCTAATTCCATGAACCTGGAGTTTTTTGTGGAGCAACACTGCAGGCAGCTGCAGGTGTGTGCATAAGGCAGCAGCAAATTGTCCTCCCGTGCTGCAGTTCCTCATTAGATCCATGAATATACATGTTGCAGACATGCCGGGCTATCTCAGAGCCTGGGTTAGAGGTGTGTCACATCACAGAAATGCTGTGATTTATCTTGGGGGAAGAGCTGGGGCAGTGTGAAGCGAGGAGGGCCAAGCCCACCACACCTCCCCTTCATCCCTGCTTGGTGGCAGAGAGGCTTGGGTGGTTCATCTCCCCCCCAACCCCTAAGAGGAGCACAGTCCACCCAACCCTCCCACCTTTTCTGCATCCATGCACCACTATTGTTCCACAGCCAGTGGGATGCTGGAGCCTCCAGTGTGACTGAACTCTTTACTTAAAGAAAGAACAGAGTTCCAACTGGTATTTTGGTGGCTGTTTGTTTTTCTAAGCACTCCAGCATCAGCCAGGGTTGGGGGAATGGATCGCACTTCGGGGGGATGGGAGCTCCTTGTGAGCCCCCAGCGCTGTGGGAGAGCAGCAGCCACCTAGGGCTGTGGGAGAGCACTTCCCACCGAGCTGCAGCTCAGTAGATTCTTGGGATTAAGGAGCAAACCCGACACTGGGTTTGGGGTTTCTTTCCTCCTTATTTTCATTTCTTGAAGAGGATCCTATGGTAAAATCACATTTTTCCTCTCAAACCAGAATGGAACTCCAGTGTCTTGTCCTTGGGAGATGCAGGGAAAGATCACCTGGGACCAGTCGTGCCCTGGCACAGCCTCTGTGCAGCCAGGGTGGTCCAGGTGACATGTCACAGCCTGCCTGGCCAGCTTGTAAGGACAGGGACGGATCAAGCTAGAGACCCAGCAGGTGCCATCCCTCCTGGGCAAGGCTGGAGACAACACCAGCCCAGGACAAGCTACAGCACTTCCTCGCTGCAGACCCAGCGCCTCCCTGGCTGGGTTAGTCCCATCCTCTGGCTCCTCTGACACCTCATGATAGGAACCAAAGACTTCTTGGGAAGTAGGAGTGCTCCTGGTATTATCAAAGTCCAGCCAAGGGGCAGGCAGGTCATGGAGGGGCCTGCTCAGACCTAACAGATGAGCTGGCTCCAGCTTCCATCAGCCCATGGTTGTTTACCCTTCCCAAGAATGGCCCTTGCACCACTCCAGCTTCCAGATTTGGGCATCCTCAGCTGAATCAGGAGTCTTTGCCTAGCTTTGGATTCTCACAGACATGTTGAAATGCATCCAAATACTGCAGTCTTCTCACTCTGGCTGGGGAGCTCAGGTCACCGCTGTGCAGCAGGCCATGTCCATGGGCCTTTCCAGAGGCTGGGAGCTGATGAGAGCTGTTTCATCCTCCTCATCATGAAGGAGAGATACTGGTGGAACAGTGTTGCTGGCAGATGAAGGAATCACGGCGAGGGGCTGGGAAAACACTTGTCTGACAAGGCAGTGTGGCTGTTTCCAGTGCGATACAGCAGCCAAGGACTGTCAGATTCCTCTGCTCTTATTCACCAGCAGTGGTGGGAGTGGGGAGGATGAATGCCCATCCCTGGGATCTGGGAGAATCCCTCATCCCTTGGTGCAGGGAGCTGAGGATTCCACATGAGGCATGAGGTCCTACTGCAGCCAGGGCAGAGCAGGGACCAGACTCCTTGTCCCACTCCCCTTGGCACAGCCATGTCCCAGAGGGTGACACAAGCCAGCGTGGCTCAGCCCTTCCCCCCGTGGGACCCTGCAGCTCCAGAAATAAATATCAGGGAAGCAGAGGATGGGGCCGGCGCCGAGAGCTATTCAATCTGCAGTCCCTGAAGAGCTGCAGGACAGTTCTCTGGAAGCAACCCCAGGCTGTGCTGGCAGGAGCAGCTGTTTACTGCTCCTGCCGAAATCTGCACCATTCCCGTCCTCCGACTTCCCAGCCTTCCTTGAAACCAGCCATCGAGACAGACAGAGCTGTCAGCCAGCTGAGGCTGCTGCCCCCAACACCCTCTGCTCAGCTCTCCCATTGCTGGGCTGGCACAGACATTTCCCCCCCAGATCCTGCCACTGGATTAAAAAAAAACTAATGAAAGAAGAAAACTTCTTTGACATGTTGGACTTTCCTCCCAGGCTGGAGTGGATGATCTGTCCTTTGGTCCCCCAGGACAGGGGACAGGGCCTGCAGTCATGACTGCAGTCCCAAGGCTCATCCGTATGAACCTACCTGAGCCCCACTGCTCCATTTTGGGGCCAGGCTGCCCAGCCATGCTCCTCTGACCCTGCAGTTGCCGTCATCAGCACCTGTCCAAGGGGTCAGTGCCCTTCAACTCAGAACAAAGTGCCAGGAGTGGTTCAGGGGTCTCACTGAAGAGTAATGGGAAGGAGATATTCCAAATCAAGAGGACAAGAAGGGTCAGTTGGAATGAGATGTGGCCTCATTCCATCCTGATGCTCTCCCCTGCAGCCCTGACCCTCTGTGGCTGTAACACCACTGGGAAGGAGAATTTGGAGCCTTCTTGGCCACAAGCACAGGCTGTGGCCAATGTCGAGTGAGGGTGGCTCGCCCCACAGCAGTTCTGAAGCCCCACAGTGGCGCTGAAGTGGCTTGTGGGGGTTCCCCCCGGAAGCCCAGCACTGCTCATCCCAGCCACAACCCGTTGCAGCACCCTCTGCAGGGCAGAACAGCTCCCAAACCCCTCCCAGCTCTCCAAGACATTTTCTCTGCCTGCATTTCTCCGAGCCAGCAGTGATTTCAGCAACGGAGGGGCGAGCACAGCTCCCCGGGCTGCTGGCGTGGGCGGGAAGCGGGATGCTGACCAAGGCTGGATGGTTGGCTCGGCTGCCGGAGGAGGGGGAGTGGAACCACACCCTCCCCTTAACAGGAACCGTCTGCTGAGCGTCTCAGCGAGAGGTGGATGGATGGATGGATGGATAACGCACAGCTCTCCCCGGCCCTGCTCTGGCTGACAGCCAGTCCCCAAAAATGTGTGCTACAGGCAGCGCGAGGGGCAGGACCCCCCCAACCCTACTGCAATTAGCTTCCTACCCTGCTGATGCTCCTGCAAGGAAAGGGCAGCCCTGCCTGGGCTTTGCCACCCTCCATGGTCACAGTTCCCCTCAGCTCCCCTACCTGTGGGTTTGTGGTCTGTAGAGCCTGACCATGCTCAGGGGGACATGCACGACATCCTGTGAGCTGACATTGAGGATGGCATCTTCAGTTCATTGTTGCAACCTATCTCCCTCCCTCCTGGGGTTTTGTTGGGCCCAAGATTTCTGCTTGAATGGCCCCAAATCCCGATTTTTTAAAACATGTGTTTTCACCCTTGGGTGGTGTTTTGGAAGGATTTGTGTGAGACCTGAGCTGGTGATCCTTGCTCAGGAGCTGGGCTGTGGCTCTCAGGGGCAGTACATCCTTTGGGGACAACAGGTCCTCAGGACACCTGTCACCCAGTAAGAGGTGCATGGAAGCACAAGCGAATACAGCCACTGCTGTCCCCTCACAGCCTCCCACATCCCTGGTGTTCGTGATTACTTCTGCCTGGGCCAGTCCCTGCAGAGTGAGCTTAAAAGAAACTCCACAAGCACTGGTGTTCTGGCTCCTCTTAGGAAGCACTTACAGCATTACATTGGCTGGGAATACGGCAACACTTATGGACCAGGAACGTGGATTGGCTTCAACTATGTCTCTCCTTGGAGCTTGCGTCATCCTAAAGTAGCATGCAGGATGTGTTCACCTCCATGTGGAAGCAAAATCCGGAGTGTGCCTTGGCAACCGGTTCTCCAGCTGCAAGGAGCTCTGTGATGCTCAGAAGAGGCAGAGGCGGGAGGGCAGGATGGCTCCCCATGACACCTGTACAAGTTATCTGTGCAGCAAGGTACTAGGGGTTGTGGGGGCTGAGCTTTGGAGAGCAGGTGACCCCTGGCAAGGGAGGAACCCAGCAGTTCCTTGGGTACAAGTGTCCAGCTCTCAGCACGATTTGTCCTTCCTGAGTGCCCAGCGCTGTGACCACTGGCCATGCCCATTTCCCCGTGGGCACTGGCACAGGGCTGGCCACACACTGGCCACTGTGTGCGTATGGGAGCCACTTGCTGCCAGCACAAAGCCTGGATTGAGCAGGAGCTGGCATGGCACCGAATGGGCCAAGGGTGCTGGCAAGTAGAATCCCCTCTTCTCCTCACCCGTGCCAGCGGACTCTGCCACCCTCCTCCTGCACTCGTGCCTGGCAGTGAGGCTGGCCACCCGCCCTGGCAACCGGGATGCCTCTGGCAGGGGATCAGGCTGGCACCTCGGGCAGTGGCGGATGCACAGCTCTGGGTGAGTACCTGTCAGCACATGGGGTGACTGTCCCCTGTGCATCCACCGGAGCCTGACCCAGCACAGATGCCAGCCTGGCATGGCACAGTGTCTGGCAGCTGGTCACAACTCCGGGAGCCAATGTGGAGCTGCATGGTGTGGGGTGACTGAGGGTGGTGGGCAGTACTGAGATTGGGAGAGGGTCATTACTCCTTGAGTTAATTAATGGCAGCAGATCAAAGCAGCCAGACAAGGTAATTCCCCCTGTTACCCAGACAGTGGCTGTGGGCGTCCGTTTCCCTCCCTCCCAGCACCTCGAGTCACCAGCTGGCTGCATCCATATGGAGCCCCATGGCACTGCTGTGAGCCTGGATTCTGACTCAGTGTCCACATGGCCAGGCAGGAGGATGGGGACAGCAGAGTACCCCACATCCCCAGTGCAAGGCAAATCCCACTCACACACATGTGCACACATGTCTGAGTGTGCACATGTGTGCCTGTTGCAGAGGTGGGGATTCCTGGGCATGCCGAGGGTGTCAGAGTTTGTGCTGTCAGAGCTCACAGAGGGATGCTCCTGGATTGTCTTATGCTTGCTTCATGCACCGTGGAACTGGTTGTTCTCTGCTGCTATGGAGTCATCCCTGAGACCCCCCTCCCGCTTTGGCAGGATTCTGCACCAGTGCGTTTCTGTCCCTCACAGCTGGCTGCATGGCCATGGCTGCCTGATGCCAGCACTTCCCCACTGGACAGAGCTTGTCTGTCACCATCCCACCATTGCCATCTGGGGGTCTCTCACGTGGCTGTGTCCTGTGAGCAGAGGGAGCAGATCCCCCGTTGTAGATCCCGCGTGGGGGTGCACACCTCTCCAGATCACGATGAGGTTCCGGCCAGCCCCCGGGTGTTCCCTCCCCACAGCTGCAGCCGGCAGCCTCCCGGGTGGTCCTGGCTGTCAGGCAGCATGTGGGCTGTCAAGGCCACCTGCAAGGGGCTGTCTGCGTGGGACCAGCTCCCTTCCTGCTGCACTGGGACCCCAGCCAACGGTGGGAGGCAGATAGACAGCCCCCCCTCCCTGATGGCCATTGGGGTGCTGCCAGCCTGGGGAGCCCTTCACCTGGCTGCCTGATCCCTGTTAATTAGAGGAGGGGCAGCTCAAACTGCCCACAGCAGCCACACAGGCTGGCACAGGTGGTGGTACCATCTCCTCTCCAGGGGTCCCACCAATCACATCCCTCGTGTGGCTCCCGGACCCACTGGAAGGATGCCAGCTGGCAGGATGCTCCGTCACTGCTCCATCTCCATGGCTTCGGCACCTGCAGCAGGGACGTGTAACTATATCTTTAAGAAGGGCCTGGGCTGGGGTGGGAGAAGCATTTCCATCCAGCCTTTCTCCAGAAACCTGGATCAAGTTAGCACAAGCAAGCGATTACTGGAGTTGGCGCTGTGGCTGTTCCCTGCTCCCGGCCAGGGCAGACACCAGTTCACCCCATGGGCAGCCATGGGGGCTCAGAGCAGCTGGTGAGGTGCAGGGCAGCTGTCATCCCATCCTGTGGGGAGAGGAAGAGGCAGAGTTAGGTAAGTAGAAGTTTTTTCCTCTCCCGCCTGTGAGACTCACTGTCCTGCTCCAGAAGGGCCTGGAAGCACCAGAGGACAGGGGCAGGGAGTGGTGGGTGCATGACAGAGGAGGGGCACCCACTGGAGGTGGCTGCAGATAGCAGGCAGCCCCAGAGCTGGCAGAGCTGCCTGCTCGGCTCCTGGGTCCTGCCCACAGGAGCACTGAGCAATGGGGATAGTGGGATGGGGCCAGCTGGGCACCCATCACCCATCATGTGAAGGCTCACAGGTGTGACACACCGATGGTGACAGCAGGCAGAGCCCTGGGAGGGATGCAGTGCTCTCTGCCCCCTGGTAGCACCCATACCCAGCCCAAGGACTCGTTGTGTCCCTCCTCTTCCTCCCCATCCACTTGGGCAGGGGCAGGAAGCACCCCCTGGGAATATCCCCAGGGACCCCCCTGGAAGGAAGGTGCCCAGCATGCCCCTGCATTGCTGAGGGCAGAGGGAGTGGGGGATCTAGTGGTCTGGGGGGGGAGATGCCAGTGCCACCGCTCGCACCCCCACATCTCTGGTGAGAGGCTCAGAAATGACATGAACTAGCAGTGGCATCACAGCAGGTGGTGGCAGCCTAGCTCCGTGCTGTTCTCTGGCACAGCTGTTTGGGGGGCGTTCAGAGGAAGCTCTGCGTGGCTGGGGGTGTGGGTACAGGTTGTAGAGTGATCATGGCTGGGGTCCCCATGTCCCCTAGGCCTGACCCTTCAAATGGCTTCATGCTGAGCTCTCACACACTGCCAGGGTTGTGGCTGAGCCAGGAGACTGCATCCTGCAGCCTTGGGCACACCAGGAGCATGGAGGGCACTGCTGGCAGTGCCTGTCCTGAGCAGGGCAGTCAGGCCCGGGTGCAGCTCCCTGGACACAGAGCAAGGAAATATGTTGGTGCACTGAAGGAATCCCAGGAATGCAGAGCCTGGAGGCAACTCAAGGTGGCACAAAGGTGTCACGGCAGCTACAGCCACTTTCCAGTCCTGCAGGCAGATCCCCTGCCAGCACCAGACCTCGAGTGGCAGCTTGGGGGTCACCTTCAGTGGGGTAAGCCAAGGGATTGAGAGGCTCGGTGTCCCAGCTCTGCCCTCCAGTTCAGCTGGGACCATGCCTGTGTCTGTACTCGTTCCCCTGGGATGTAGAACCCCTCGGGGTCTGACACAGCCCTGAGTGACTCGCCATGTTGCCGGTGCAGGGCTGAGAGCCCTGGCCCTGGCCCGGCCCTGAGCCATTCTTCTCCAATGAGCTCATCTGCCTCACTGGTTGTGAGCTTTAACATGGTCTCTTGGACAGAAAATAACCAGCTTGGCCACTTAGCGAGTGTTTATGGCTTCAGCATAGCTGAGCTCTGCCAGGAGTGGGGCTGCTCTGGAAACGGAAAGAGAGGTCACTCCCGTGCTCGAGGCAGACAGTGCCGGCATTTCCCCACTTGATGCCCACAGTGGGGTGTGTTCATGTGGTGCACTTGGCCACTTGCACCCTCCTGCCCTTCAGCCCTGGCACGGTGCATCCAGGGTCCTGGATGGGCCACCCAGAGCTGTCTGGGCTCCCAGGAGCCACATGGTCAGGACAGTGCAGGTGGCTGCGTGTGCCCATGGGCTCGAGGAGGATGTGGGGTCTGGGGCTGCCCACACCAAGTGGCAAGTGCCTTGGAGTGATGGAGATCTTGTCCAGCTCCTTAGGGTGGGTGCAGAACAACATGGTCAAATCGTGGCCCCACAACCCACAAGTGGGGCTGTTTGCAGAGAGGCCGCTGCCCGGGTGCTGTGTGCCTGGGCTCACCTTGGGCTCGGGAGAATGGCAGAAAGTATTTTCTTGATGGAATTTCTGCAAACCACTCCTGGCTCACCCTGGTCCTTCGCCTGCCCAGGGAGCCCAGAGGCTGGGCGAGGTGGGTGGGAGGCCGCTTGCACTGCCCACAGCCCCCCAACCGGGTCCCTGTGAGCTGAGGCACTGCTGCAGCCCAGCCCTGGCACAGGGGCACGGCAGGGGCACCAGGGTGCCACCATGAGGCCTCTGCGCTGCTGCGGCTGTCACACCCACAGGCTCCCACATCAGTCACACAAACCGCTCCTTGCACCAAGTACTGATCCAATTTGTGGCTGTTTCCATAACAACCTCCCAGCGCTTTCTGGTCCTTTCTGTTGCTACACAGATGCCGAGATCCAGTGTGTTAGGAATGCTCCGTCCCGGGACACAGTGGCTGTGCTGAGCCATCCCGATGCCTCTTGGCTGCTGGGGGTGAAGGGCTGCGTGTGTGGGAGGTCTGGGTATACTGGGCAGGTTTCCCCACCCTGAGAAGGGCTTTTTTCCCCATCAGAGCCATACAGTGAGGTTTGGGCCAGGGGAAGAAGCCCAAGGGCAGTAGCTGATCCCAGGGTACAGCCCTCTCTTGGGGGTCCCTGTGTGCAGCTCAGCCTTGTGCAGCCATGGCACTGCCCAGGACACTCAGTGCCAGGAATGGGGACCTTGGAGGTGCTCACAGACAAGGGACTCCACTGTTTTTCCTACCTGAGACCCCATCAGTCCCATACCTGGCTCTTGCAGTGTCCTGTGGCTCTCACACAGGGTTCCCAACAGGACTCAGCCCCAGAGCTCTCCCACACCCCTTGTCTCCCACTGTGCACAGCTCCAGCTGCTCTTGGAGCTGGCCTCTGCCTCCTGACCCTGATCCCTTGCCTCCATCCATCCCCTGCTCAGCCACCCACCCCACAGGGCCAGCACTGAGGCCCCCACCCAGGCCAAGCCCCAGCCCCAACACCTTGAGATGCCCAGGCCCAGGACCACCCACACAGCCCCACTGCCTGAGGTACCCAGCCCTGGTGTCACTTCCATCTCCTTGCGGGGTGCCCAGCCCTGGTGTCACCCCCATTGCCATCTCCCCGGGGGGTGCCCAGCCTCGTCGTCACCCCCATACCCATCTCCCCGGGGTGTGCTGAGCCCCGGTGTCACCTCCATCTCCCTGGCAGGTGCCCAGCCCTGGTGCCACCCCCATCCTCATCTTTCCCGGAGGGTGCCCAGCCCCAGTGTCACCCCTATCTCCATCTCCCCGGGGGATGCCCAGCCCCGGTGTCACCCCCATCCCCACTGCCCCGGGGGTGTGCCCAGCGCCGGTACCCCTATGCCCATCACCCTGGTACTCCCCAGCCCCAATACCCCCACGCCCATCACTCCGTGGGTGCCCAGCCCAGGCACACCTCACCCCATCCGCATCACCCCGGTAC
>VWZD01000822.1:88513-106941 GCA_013396695.1 Sakesphorus luctuosus | reverse complement strand
GTGGGGAACCAGTCCCAAGGTATGGGGAGCCAACCCGGGCCATGGGCATCCAGCTCCAAGGTGTGGGGTGCCAGCCCTGGCAATGGGGAGCTCCTGTACTTGCTGTCCCCGCAGCTGGGCCCCCTCGGGCAGGGAGCCCGGTGCCTGCATAGCCCCCGCACCCCAGCTCCCTTCTCCCACGCTTCACAGAGGTAGTGGGTGTCCAGGGGCTCTCATACCACAAACCATCTCGGGGAGGCGGACAGCCTTTCAGCTCCACAGGGAGTATTTTGATGGGGGGGAGCAGGAGGAGCAGAGGGTTTGCACGGAGCTGCGAGCGGGCAGTGAAGGCAGGCACGCTCCGAGAAAGCCGGGTCAGACAAGCAGGACCTGTCCGGTCACTCTTTTGTCCCCACCTAGCTGGCCCAGGCAGTTCAGCAACCCTTCCCAGACACTTGGTGCTTCTGCTCTCCTCGCAGCCCAGCTCCTGGGAATGCCGGAAGAGCCAGAAGCTGGGGTCTGCCACAGCTCCTGGCGCTAGGCCCATCAGAGTCCTGGAGCACTGGAGTGCTGCGTGCAGGGCCCTGCTGGCCCCAGCTCCTCCTGCCCTTTTGCTGCCTGGTGGCTTTGGAGCAGGAGGTAGTGGAGTGGGCAGCAGCAGGGAGCTGCCAGCCCTAGGAGAGACCTCAGGAAGATTGCTTAGAAACTGCAGGAAAACGGGGACTGGTTGTCACAGAACAAGTGACTGTCACAGCTTAATAATCAGCAGGCAGAGGGGGTGGCAGCACAGCCTGACGCTGTCTAATTTTGCAACCGCTGTTGTAGCAGTGGGTGCAAAGCACTGAAACGGGGCACAAGAGCTTTGGGTTGCACAGGAGGAGATCAGGAGGGATGCTGAGCCGGGGGTGGGAGGGGTGAAGGATGCTGAGCTGAGGGGAGTGAGGGATGGAGGCTGGTCGGTACACAGCACATCACCCTTGGCTCCCATGTCAGGGGTGCGGGAGGTGGGCAGTGCTTGGACAGCTGGACTCAGAAGAACCATGGGATGCTGCTGGCCTGTTCCCCACTGGGACACAGGAAGTGCCCAGCCCAAGGATGCTGGCCTGCAGGTCCTGAGGGATGAAGGATGCTGTGCCACTCGGTACCCAGCACATTGCCCTTCATGATTTCTATTTCACGGGCATGGAGGGTGAGCAGTGCCTGGACCTCTGGACACTGGCCTCCTCCCTACCTGCCTCTCCCACCTGGTGCTGCTCCAAGGGGGGCAGGAGCTAATCACACAGGAGCTAATCCCACTTTCGATACCACCAAAGGAGTTCTTGGAGCTGTGGAAAGGGCCCGAGGAGGGTTGTGGGGCCAGCCCCTGTGCCTGAGCTGATTATCTCTGTCCTCAGGCACTGATCACCCTGGAGATCTCTGACAGATCTCCCACTGGGGCCTGGCCTCCCTGGGGAGACCTACACCTGGCTACTGGGAGCAGGGAAGAGTGAGATTTGACACTGGATAGCTCAAAATTCATCTTGGATGTAAAGCTGGGGGGAACATTTGGGTGCTCCCAGGGCTGCCATGACCTCAGTGGCTGGGGCATTCCTGAGCAGCTGCACACAGGCCTCCTTGCAGAGGCAGCAACGGGGCCAGGCTGGAGCTTATCTGCCAAGGGAAGGGAGCTGAGGCTCCATAAGGAGCAGCTCTGTGGTGGGTCTGAGTTGCTGGTGGGGAGGGATGTGCTGGTGGGAGAGCAGGACAGGGACCCACCATACCAGGAGGCACCATGTCTTACCTCAGGGAAGGTCATCCTTCTGCCCCATGCACAGGGCAGCATGCAGAGGGGTCTTATGCTCATTTTGGATCTAGAATCCAGCCTTCCTCATGGCCTGTGAGGCTGGGAATGGCTGGATCAGTCAGGAGCAAGTGACCCCTTGCTCTGCCCTCTTGGCCCATACTCATTTTTGTAGCTCCTGTGGCACTGCAGCCACCTGGACATTTTCGTCACATGCCAGAGAAGCCAAATGGGCTGAGCCACAGCCACTGGATTGTATGCATGATGGTGTTTGGAGGGGCCCCTTGGAGCAGGCAGCATGCTCGTGGGCTGCTCACACTACTGTGATTAGTTTTTGGGTCTCTGCCTCATGGGCTGGTGGACTGGGAGGCAGCTCTGCAGTTGCTGCATCTGTCTTCACTGGCACTACATCTGTGGGATGGGGTCCTGAAGGAAGCACAGGCCATGGGGGCAGGTCTCCTTGTCCCCCCATTCACTAGAAGCATGTGCCTGGTTTGCCAGGGGCAAATGGGCTCTGCTGATGTCTGCCAGACTTCACCCATCCCACTATTTTGGTCTGCGGCATCACTGGGTGCCTGGCATGGGATGGGTGGCACCAGCCCTATGCAAGGCATGTGGTTCACAGGCTGTTCCTATGGCTTCACAGCCATTTCACGCAGCAAGCCAGGGCTTGGGGCTGCATTCCCTGCTGCAGCCCTGGCTCCCAGGGGCCTCCATCCTCTGGGAGTAGCCGACTCAGCTTTACAAAGCCCTGGGGCGCTGGGAAAGTGGTCCCCGAAGAGCCTTTGCTCCAGGCTTTGGAAAGTGAGAGGAAGCTCTGGGAGCTCTGGCAGCTCCCAAAGCAAAGTCGAGTTGATTCAGAAGGGTCCCGTTTTTGTTAGCTGTGAAGATTGGGAGGCTGGGGGCAGTGTCAGGCTCTGGGTGCCGGTTTCCAGGTGAGGATGCTTCCGGCTGCCCCATGTAGGAGTGACCATGCTCTGCCAGGAGGACAAGTCCCCCCAGGTCACTCACTACTCCCAGATGGTGCTGGTTGCTGCTCCAGCCACCGCTGGGGGATGTTTTGGCTCCATGACCCTCCTGAGGCTGAGTACAGCCTCTCCTGGCTACAGCACCCCTCTCCGGGCGCTGCAGCAGGGATGCACGGTCAGGGACGATCCCCTTTCCCCTATCCACCACTGGACGGCGACGGGCTGTGCAGAGCCACGGTCCCTCTGCCATCCCTCCCCGGGGAAGGAAGAGGGGCCGGGACCGGACAATGGGTTGTGGCGCTGACTCAAACAACCAGTTCCTGGTCGCTTCCTCTCCCCGCTGGAACTGAGAGCGGCAGGGACGCAGGGAAGCTCAGTGCTCTCGGACTGCTTTTGAGGCAGGAGCTCCTGGGCGGCTGGAGCGAGCAACCTCCCCTGGCACCTGCAGCCATGGCCAAGGTGGAGTGGCTCCTGGCACCCTGGCACCGGGCAGGTAAGGCGGGCAGCAGGGCAGGGCTGGGGTGGGCAGAGGGGGCCGTGGGGTCTGCAGACACTGCTCACTCTGCAGAGCAGGATCCAGGGCAGATGGGGACAGCTGTTGGTCAGGAATCCTCTGGAGGCCATGCAATAGCCCCAGGGGCAGTGCTGCCCACCAGTATGAGTCTTGTCCCGCCTTTCCCAGCGTCACCTGGGTTGTGGTATGTCCCTGTCCCTTTTAAATCCTTCTGCCATTCCCTAGCCTGATGGAGCGTCTTCGCTCTGACAAAGCAACAAAAAGATGGAAACTCCTGGCCCACGTGTCCCACTGACCACTCAGTCCTGCAGAGGTAAATCCTGCCTGTCTCCATGGCACTGTGCCCTCCTGTCAGCTCCTACATGCTGGTGGCAGCAGGAGTGAGGACTGTGGGTCACACCTACCCAGGACCCTCGCTGCTATCACTGTTCTCACTCTGCTGTGGCTGATTTCAGGTCTCGGGCCCCTTTGTCCTGGGGCCTCTGGCCACATTCCCCTCTCAGGCGACTTCCTCACATTGTCCCAGTCCCGTGGAGTGTAAAACCAGCCAGGCACAGGGGAAACGGCGCTTTCCTGGAAGCACCCCTCTGGAAGCTGCCTCTCTGGCACAGGCAGCCTGCATGCTGGGCAGAGTGGTGAGCACTGCCTGGGCATCCATGTGCCACCAAACAGTCCCAGCCAGGCTAGGGACATCACTGGGGGAAGGCTGGCAGGCAGCTGGCCAGGGCCACCCTGTGCCTGGTGGTGCTTTTGGCTGTGATGAGGTGATGCCAGGGTGCCAGGACCGGCTGGGTCTGACAGCTTGCCTTGCCAGGTTTCCTGAGGCTTTCAGGAAAGGTTTGTGCCTGGATTTTTGCTGGGAAGCATGGGAGAGTGAGGGTCACAGTATGAGGAGGATGCCAGGCTGCCAGGGAGCTGCGGCAGGACTGAAAGAGGGCTCCGGAGGCTGATCCTGCCGCCCATGGTGGAGGGCTTGGTGCAGGGATGTGAGTCCTGCCAGGCTCTGGAGCTACAGCCTCCACCCCAGTGCTGCTGCTCCATCCTCAGGAGCAGTGGATCTCAGCCCCTTGGCAGGGAGCAGCCTGAGTCCACCTTGGCCAGTCAAGGTCCCAGGCCAAGCCCTGCTGCCAGTGCGGCTGTGGGCAGTTCCCATCCCCACAGCATGGATGGGATGGCATGCCAGGCTCCTCCTGGCCAAGCCTCAGCCAAATCCTCCTGCAGCACCCGCACCTCCTATGCTGCCAAAACTCCGTCACCGGGGCCTATCTTGTGCGGCCAGGACCAAATGTACCTGGAGCAGAGTGTCCTGGCACACTGTTAACTGAACCCTACTGATGGACAGTGATGTTATTCACTGTTTTGCTGTTAGTGGTTTTCGTAGAAACCTCTCACATAATCCAACCTTGCCCCCTGAGCTGAGGGACCCCCACAGCTGCCAAACCCACCACCCCTCTGCCAGCAACTTCTGCAGTGCCCTTATCTCCTATCAGTACAAAAATTAACTGATTTCATGTTAAACAGGGGCTGTGGAAGAGCCATAAGCCTCTGGTAGGTGTGGTGTGTCAAGACAGTGTCATTCCTCAGTGCCCGCAGTCCTGATGGGCACCTGTGTGGGAGCATGTGAATGTGCTGTGCAGGGCAACACCAGGGTTAGGCATGGCCACACTGGGGGCTGGGCATGGGCACCCCCAAAAGGCTTCCAGTCTCTCTGGCCTCAACTACCAGCAGGTCAGACATTCATGCAGGTGCCCCTGCCTTGTCAGGGGCTCAGAGCTGTGCCACCAGACATGTGATGGAGGGATGGTGTCCCAGGGAGGGTCAGATTTGGACAGGGCACAGTTTGTTGTCTGTCCCAATAAGGGCTCATCCTGGGCACGGTGTGTGTGAGTGCTTGCAGCACACAGGAGGGGTCTGCGTGGTGACCAGTCCTGGGGTGTCAGTGGGGTGTCGCCTCAGGACACCATTTAGACCTGGGTGGGCATCCAGCGCCAGAGCTGCCATGCACATGGATGTGCTCCACATCCCGCAGGGAGCTGGCCTGGCGAGTCCGGTTTGGCAGGGGGTGAGCTTGGGACAGGAGGTGTTTCTGCATCCACTGCCAGCTCCCACAGTTTGCTCTTTTCCCTTCCTCTCTGCTCACTGTGGAGCAGCATGAGTTTGGCTCCATACCACGGGAATGTCACCAAGCGGCACGTGTTGTCAGTGAGCAGTCCGGTGCCAGCAGCGGGTCGCAGCACTTGTTTGAAACCAGTGGCATAAGGTACCAGCACTGTGGCACAGTGGCTCTGGCTGCTGGGATTGAGGTGCTGTCAGGATCAGTCTCAGCCCCCAAGTTCACCACCCTCGCCCTCTGGCATGCTCAGTGCTCTGGACCGGCGGTGGTGGTTGCCTCTGTGCCTGTATCCGTTGCCATGGCTGCTCTGCTGATGGCGCATTGTCCACTGCTGCCGTTACATCATTCCTGCCATAGCTCTGCGCTGGCAGAGAGGGTCTGAGCAGCTCCAGCCACATCCTCGGCATCTCTCGTGCGTGGGGAGTGAGCCTGAGAGGGAAAAGTTTGGCGGTGAATTTGAGCAAGAGGCATTGTCTCACGGGTGCTCCAGCCTGGACTGAAACAGCTCCAATGGCACTGTCAAATATCTCCCTGTGGATTCGGGATGCCTGGGCTGTGGGTGAGTAGGGATGCTTGTATGGAGCGGCAGTGATGTGGGAGATGCTGAGGGGCAAGGGTTCCTGCAGGGATGCTCTTCCTGCAGGAGTGAGTGGAGTTCAGGTCTCCTGGAAGCAAACTCCCCTGGAATTCAACCCTGGTCCTTCTATACTTGTCGTGAATGTGACACACCAATCCTGGACCCTGGCTCACACTCAGCAGGACTCTGAGGCTGCAGCATGGTGCTGGCTCTCTGGGAACATCCCAGCTGGATGCTTTCTGGGCCCATGTCCATCTTCAGGAAGAGCAGTGGATGCTGCCTACTCCTCTTTACAAGCCCCAAGGTCAGGAGTGTGGACTGGTGCCAGCAGGGAGCATGGTGAACTTCCCTACCAGCCATGCCTCAGTTTCCCTCAGCAGTGAGACTGGGCAGGCTCAGGTGGAGGCTGCTGGGGGCGTGGTGGGATAGTGCTCTTCTGGGATGCCATTCACCTCCTCAGGCATTTGCCACGGGGTTGGGGCCCCTCAGAGGCATTTTGTGTTCTGAGCCTGTCACTGATAAGAGTGGCAGGAGGGTCACTGCCAAGGGCATCAGCTCAGCTCAGCTGGGCCATTCCTGCCAGCTGCCATGTGCTCCCACTGGATGCTCCTACTTGGCTGGGGTATCCCACATCCATGGATGGGGGTGGCAGCTGGGCTTCATGGACACTCCAAACCTGTCCTCGTACTGATCCCTGCACCAGGCTGCTCTCAAGTACTGCTGTCCCACTGCTGGGACAGTGCTGCTGGATAAGGGCTGTTGCCTCCTTGTTTCCCATTGCGGAGCTGCTGCATTGTGCTGCGCTGTGAGTGCTGCTCCCAAAACACCCTCGGAGCAGCTGCTCCCAGGCCCAAAGCCAAAGCCTCAGGGTGCTACTCACTCTGGCATGGAGCTGCCCCTGCAATGTGAGTTTGGGGCACCTGGGTGCCAGAAGGGTGCTTGGCTCAACCACCCTTGCCCCCTCACCTCTTCTCCTCCCCAGCTGGGGAGATGGACCCCATGATGCCAATGCCTCAGCAATGCCAGCACCTCAGCAATGTCAGCACTTCAGCAATGCCGGCTCAGGGCTGCACTGCCTCACTCAGGGCCCCAAACAAGTGAGTGTTGGCAAAGAAGGGGAAGCTCCATGGAGCCAAGACTCCCTGGCACTGCCTGTTGCCCCTTCGCCTGGCCAAGGCTGCTGTCGCTGCAGGGCAGGGTGCTGGGCCCCTCTCTGGGTGCTGCCACACTTCCGCCACACCCAGGGCGGCCCCCAGTTTCAGCACTGTGGTTTGTGCACATGGTCGGCGCCCAGGGGTGGGTTGTGGGGCTCCCCCAGCAGCAGGGCCGAGGTGCAGAGGTGAGCTTCTGTACTCCGGGGAGGGTGGCGGGAGCTCGGGGAGGTGGAGGGGGCAGCAGGGGGCTGTGCTTTGGGGTGTCCTCAGATCTGGGTGGGGCACGGTGTAGCTGCTGCAGGAGTGGCAGGGGTAGTGAGGGTGGCTGTGGGGGGTGTGGACAGAAGGTGAGGAGCATCAGCTGTGCCAGGGCTGAAGGCTGGGGCTGTACAAGCTGTGCAGAGGGATGCAGCAAGCCAGGATGTAGGATGCAGGGATGCATGCTTGAGGGGGCAGCAGTGGATCCCCCACCTTGCCAAAGACAGCAGGTTGGGGGGCTGGGCTCTGCAGAGGTGAAGGTGTGGTCCCTGCCCCCAGCTGTGTGGGTCAGGTTTTTGGGGAGATGCCCAACCCTGGCTTGTGCCCAGCACACGCATGCACCCCAACACCTCTTGGCTGATATGGAAACGAGTCAAATTATTTAGAGGAGAAAGAAGAGGGAAAAAAAAAGAAAAGAAAAAACCTGGTGTTCGGGCCTGTTGTTATGGAAACACAAATTATAAAAGTAACTAGGCTGGGGACATGGCACCTTGCTTCGGGGTGCTGGGTGTTGTGCGGATTCCATCAGCTGGGGAAAGGAGGGGCAGAAGGGCACCCAGGGGTAGGAGGGCACTGTAGGCAGGAGGGCATCCAGGGGTACGATGGCACCATGGCCAGGAGGGCCCAGTATGCAGGAGGGCATCCAGGGGCAGCAGGGGGGATGCTTGTGATGCAGTGAGCGTGAGCTGGGGCACGGCTGCATAACCACTGCAGGCAGAGGGAAATGTGGCTTCTGCGGGGGGTCCCAGCCCTGGTTTGGGGCCATTCCCCTTCCCAGGAAAGTGGGATCATTGGTGCTGCCTTGGCTGGGGTCTGGTACAGGGCAGGGTTTGGCAGCAGGGTGGTGGAGTGTTCCTGGGGAAGGGCGCCCCACACCACCACGCTGTGGATAGCAGAGAGGAAGTGTTTATTCACATGCTGGTAATTGAAACCCCTCAATTTTATGGGGATGGGGACAGGCAGCACAGGATGAGCCCTAAATCCACAGGGATGAGACCCTGTCCATCCATATTCCTGTATAAACCTTACAGAGACCTGCCCTGTGCCCAGCTAGGGCGTGGATGTCCTCAGAGGCAGCGTGCCAGCCGTGGTGTTCTCTCAGCTCTGTGGTGGGTAGCAAACCCACTTCTGCTCAGAGTGGGACTGCTGGGGCTGCAGCATTCCCATGGCAAAGCCTCTGCTGGAACAGTGCTCAGCTCCCCACTGGGCCAGCTCAGCAGCAAGCCCACACCCTTCTCCCAGGAACTTTTCCACCTGTATGGGTGTTTCAGGGGGTCTGGGCAGTCCCACGGAGCTTTCCTTCCCTGGAGAGCATGAGGGATGTCCACACTAGAATAGGGCATGTGAGTCCCGAGCTCCCTGAACCCAGTGTAATGGAAGGGATGGGTGTCCCTGCTCCTGCTTTTCAGCTGCAACTTCTGCTCCTCTGCAGCCAGGATGTTGCTCCACCAGAGCGTGCAGCGTTTCCTGCACCCGGGTGCGGCTGGGCATGGGTGGCAGGGCTGGCTTCCTTCCCCAATTTTACCCTGCTCCCTTCTTGGCAGCCCACAGGAACAGTGTCCAGCCCCTGAAGGGATGGCAGTGATGAGGGCTAGTCCCAGCAGGCAGCAGTCTGCCAAGGTGGGACACAGCCATATCCCAGTCCTTGTGTTCCTGGAGAGGTAGGGTGGGATGAGCGCTGTGCCCGTGGTGTTACCCAGTGGCAGCACCTGCAGGGAAGCTGCCCATCCGCCTGCCTGCTTCTGACCCCACTCTCTTCCACCTGCAGCCACTTCTAACCTGGACCTTGAGAGCAAAAAAGTCGTTCCTGCCAAGCTGCCATGGCAGCAGCCCGTGAACGTCTTCCTGGCTTCTGGGCGCCCACCAGGCATGGAGCAGCTGCACCAGGAGGCCCAGCTCAACCTCCAGAGCTTGCTGCAAGGTAGCAAGGAGAGGGGCTGTCATGGGCTGGGTGGGGGTGGTTGGTGGGTGCTGCCCTGGTTACATGACTGCCATGAAACAGTGAGCTTATCTCCCATGCGTGTGTCCAAGCCACTCCTCAGATCTCACCAGGGTGCAGATTTTGGGTCCCGAGGGGTTCCAGCCTCCAGTAGCCCCTTGCTGTTCTCTGTTCCCAAATCACTGCTGCAAGTGCCAAAGCAACTGGGGCCAGGACTGCCTGCTGGGGCTGCTGAGGCCACCAGGGCCACCAGGTCACCCACAGTGCAGTTCTGCTCATGAGGGCCTCAGGGACCTGTCACCAATCTGCCTAACGTGGATCAACGTGGCCAGTGGTTTTGTTTCCTTCCAGTCTCCAGTCCAGGCTGTCACGCAGCCCTGCTCAGATGCTCTGCAGGCACCGATGAGATCAGCAGCCCGGCCAGCCCCCAGCTTGTAATCTCATTAAGTCAGCCTGAGCAGCTCTGCTTTCCACCAGTCCACAGCCACCAGCATTAATTAGCTCAACAATTACAGGATGAGGACGAACTGAGTTCCTGGCTGTCCCCAGTGGGGATCTCCTTCCCAGCAGGACCCACCACATCCCTTGGAAGCCCCTCAGGAGGAGTGGGGCTGGCTGCTGGAATCTTTGCGTGGCTTCAGACCTTCCTGGGGATCTCCCTTCCCCAGCTTCTGAGCTGCCTGTCCTGAGCAGGGGTGGCCAGCCAGGCTGGGGACAGCCAGAGGGGACAATCCCCCATCCCTTTGCATGCCCCCTGCCGTGGGATCCAGCAGCCAGTTAGGTGTCATTTTCCTTGCAGAGGAATATGAGGAGCAGTACACCGAGAGCAGGGTCACTGGGCAGACCTTCCGCACCGCTGGTCACCTGCCCTCCGACACCCCTCCTGAACCATCACCCCGACCCCCACCTGCCAAGCATCTTGAGTTTGTGCTTATGGTGAGTGCTGGGGTATGGGGGTGGGCAGCAAGTCTCCATTTGTGTCCCCCCCCTTGTCCTTTTGGTGGCTGATACGCATTTCCTTCCCTTTGCCCCTGCAGCCCCCAAGCCGGCGAGTGGCTGAAGAGGAAAGCACCAGCAGCACCACGCTCAGCGCTCGGCCCCCTGACGCCTCCCTGAGCGTCCCCACCAGCCCAGACAAGCAGCCCCCCTGGCCTAGGGCCTTTCCCCTGCCCCCCATGGAAGAGAAGCAGTGGCACCATCCCGGCTCCATCCAGACCAACATTGTCCCCACCAATGTCTCGGGTAGGGCAGCACCCTGCGGCATAATGGGGGGGCACGGGGTATGGGCAGAGATGTGCCCCAGCAGTGTGCTGGGCTGGGGTGTGTGGTGGTGGGATAGGGCTGGAGTTGTGAACTGTGTTCCTGTAGGTCAGGTGGGCACCAGGGCAGAGAGGGAACAGCAGGGCTATGCTGGCATCTATCATTCCCAGCCATCTCTTGTGCCATCCGCAACTTTGTGTGTCTGGTCCGCCGGCCACACTGCTGACCAGTCTCACATCCCTGCTGTGCTGCCCAGACAGCCAGTTATGTTGTCACCTGGGGTCTTGCTCCACACGATGCACCCAACCTGTCTCACCTTTGTCACCTGTCTGTCAATCTGTTCGTCCTCTTGGGGCTGCAGCTCGCAGGAGCGTGGCCCTGCCTATTCCTTGCAAACACAGTGGCCAGGTCAGAGTCTGGGGCTGGTGGCTTGGTGAGGTGCCACTTCTGAAGGGCAGAGGTGTCTGTCCACTTTTTCCCTCTGTCTTGAAGAGCTGTGCCAGGGCCATGCTGGTCCCTGTCCTTCTCTGTGCCTCATGTCCATGTCCCCAGTGTAGCTCAGCACCGTGGTGTGGGGTCCAGCCTCACCAGCACAGAGCAGTGCCTGTCACTCTGCACAGGTCCAGTCTCTGCAGTTCTCCATCCACCCTACCTCCATCTGCAGCATCTCCTGCCATGCCTCTGTTTCCCCTGCACTCACCCCACATGGTTCACACCACCCTTGTGCCATCCCACACCTCGGCCTGTGTCACCATCCCAGGCTAGGGACACACAGGGGACATGGGTGATGGAGGGGGCCTAGGACCGCCCTGGCAGCAGCTCCCAGCACCGCGGCATACCCACTGTTTGTTTTGGCTACAGGGCAGCACTTTGCTAGGCACGCGAGTGCTCGTCACTCCCTGTTTAACACAGAGACCGCGATGAACCCAAAGTCCACCCTGCGGCGTAGACGGACCATTATCGGATTCCCTAACCTGTCCCTGCGAGACCAAGGTGATGGCAAGAACCATGCAGGCAGCACCTGGGCAGGGCTGGCACCCCGCCAGAGCTGCCCTGACATGGGGCAGAGCCTACCCAGGGGCTGGCAGCCAGCCCAGGCACAGATGGACTCCCAGGGATGCCTTGGCCATGGGGAGGTGCAGGCACCATGCTGGCTCTCTGCCCTCCCGGGGCACTGAGGTGCTGGGCACACTGGTGACACTAGGCTGGCCTGGGTCTGGCATGGCATCGAGGACAGCCCCTTCACCCCAAGTCAGGGTCCTGAGACAGGAGTCACCCAGCCTTGGCTCCAACAGCTCCAGCCCTGCACCCAGCTTTCCCAGTGTGAGCAGAACCTGTGTGCCGGGTGCCAGGGCTCTGGGACACACACCTACCCAGGTCTTTGTTTTGGCTGGTGATCTGGCCACACCAGTGCTGAGGGTGTGCAAGGCAGACAGTGCTCCTGGGCTGGTGTTGGACCCGTAGGGACAGCAGCCACCATGGCTCGGGGGCTCTGTCCTGCTGTCCTCTGTGGAAGGTATAGAGAAATCAGAGCCTGCCTCACGTTGGAGGCAGGCAGGGACAGGGGGAGAAGCCATGGCACCAGCTGCTCCAAGGCAGTTGTCACCAGGTAGAAGGAAGGTTTCTCCCGATGACAGCAGTCAGACCATGAACAGGTTGTCATGGCTCCTGACCTCAGCCCACCAGAGCAACCCAGTCTGCTGGGGGTGCTCAGAGCAGGGTTCCCGGCTCCTTCCCCATCCCAGCTGTGCTCAGGTGGCACTGAGAGCCACCACAAGGTTTTTGGGTTCTTCCCCATCCCAGCACAGCTGGGATGGGATGGCACTGTGAGCCACCATGTCTCACCCATTCCAGCTGGCAATGCTGGCCTGGCTCCTACTGGTCCCCATCTGTGTCCCCACCATTGAGCAGCACCATGGCAGCACTTTGGTTTCTGTGGGGCTGATGACCCCACAGACAGAGCCTCCTGCCATGGCTGCGGAGTTGTCCATGGCACATTCCAGCTAACAGATCTGAGGCTTGAGGGTTATTAACACAAGCTGGGGACTGTCCCCTGCTGGGTTATGGCCATGCAAGATACAGACAGGAGAGCATCTGATTAAGGGGGTGACAACCCATCCCCTCTGCCCACCTAGACACATTTCATTCTGGGACAGACATGCAGCACCAAGACTGGCCACAGGCTGGAACCAATCCTGACCCCTGGCATGCGAGGCAGGACTGTGCCCCTGGGAGCAAGGCAGGATGATTCTCACCAGGCTGTGTCTCTCCTCACAGGCAGTGCCAACGGCCCCACATCCAGCACACACACACCCATCGCTGAGTCCCTCTCCTGCAGTTTTGTGCCTGAAGCCACAAGCCGGGGGACAGCACCCCAGGAGATCAGCCCCCGACAGCCCCTCTCGGCCCCACTGAGGAAGACCTTCAGTGACCTCGGGGCCCGCTGCTGCCAGCCACCTGCTGCCATGGATGGGGCAGCCACCCCTTGTGCCAGCACCTGCAATGGGACACAGAGCACCCCTTTCCCCCCACCGTGGAGCACCCTGGGCTATGCGAGCCCCACCAGCCCCACTGCCAGCCTGGAAAAAGGGCCCACCTGCACTTCACCAGGTGGCTCCATCCCATCACCCAGCCCGGCCTCACCTGCTGCTGCCACCACCTCCTTCTTCATCTCCACAGAAGAGCACATGGGCAGCAATGGGCCCAGCTGCTTCTCCAGCCCAGTGCCTGCATCCCCCACCACCTCCGGGTGCATCCGAGAAGCCAAGGGAAACTTCTTGCCAGGAAGCGGAGAGGAGCCGGAGCCAGCGGCGGGGCCAGTGCGGCTGGAGGTGGAGCAGGCAGGGTGCCGGTTCCGCGAGCGGTCACTGTCGGTGCCCACTGACTCAGGGTCTCTCTGCTCCGTGGATATCACATACACTGATACCCGGCGGGGCAGCGCCAACTACGCCCTGGGCTATCCCAGCGCCAGCTCCGAGGGCAGCACCAGCACCGACAACATCTCACTGGGGCTGGAGCCCGAGGGCCAACAGCGGCGGCGCTCCAAGAGCATCTCCCTGAAGAAGGCCAAGAAGAAGCCCTTGCCACCCACGCGCAGCGTCTCGCTGATCAAAGAGGGGCAGGATGGCGACGTGGGGCTCAGCGCGGCACTGCCCAAGGACCAGCGGCCCAAGAGCCTGTGCATCCCAGCAGAGCTCCAGGGCCACCGGCTTGTGCACACTGACCCTCAGGGGAGTGCACGGAGGGAGCCCAACAGCACAGCTGCTCCCCACCAGTGGCATCTCACAGACTGGAAGGGTGGCAGTGATCCCTACCAATCCCTCTCAAGCTCGAGCACAACCACAGGGACCACAGCCATCGAGTGTGCAAAGACACGAGGCAGCTCCGAATCCCTTATCTCCCCTTCTGTTTCCAGGGCCACAACACCCTCTCAGCTTTCTGCTGAGGCAGACCTCAAGACCTCCTCTCCAGGCAGACCCACAGGACTGATGTCCCCATCCAGTGGGTACTCCAGTCAGTCAGAGACCCCAACTCCCACCATCCCCACCTCCACCATCCTTGGGCACTCCCCGCACCAGGTGCGGGTGAGGCCGCTGGTCCCTGAAAGAAAGTCCTCACTTCCGCCCACATCCCCCATGGAGAGGAGCCCCAAGGCCAGGCTTTCCTTTGACCTCCCTCTGACTCCACCTGCCCACCTCGATCTCTCGGGGCTGAAGATCTCCCTGAAGGGGAAGACAAAGGTTAGCCGACACCACTCTGACTCCACCTTTGGCACCAAGCTGGCCCAGAAGACCAGTCCCATCATGCCCATCATGCCAGTGGTGACACAGTCTGACCTCCGTTCTGTCCGACTCCGCTCCATCGGTCGCTCGGAGACAGAGGACAATGCTGACGGCCCAGAGCATGTGGAGGAGCCAGCACGTGGCCCCTGCCCAGGGCCAGAGAGAAAGGTGAAGCCACCTGTGGCAGAGAAGCCGCCACTGGCCAAGCGCCCTCCATGCATCCTGCCCAAACCCCCAGTTCTGCGGGAGGAGGGTCCCCTGCCCCCCATGTCCCCATCAGGCACTGCTGCCAAGGAGAAGGGTCTGCCACAGGACTGCTTCGTGGTGCTGCGGAGAGGGGAGCTGAGGAAGGGTCTGGGGGAGCCCCCCTCATCCATGACCCCGGCAGGTCCCCGGCGGCTCTCGCAGGGCAGTGTGGAGGAGCTGCAGTCGGAGCGGAGCAGTGCTGCCGATGGGGAGCGAAGGAAGGCCAAGGTGCCACCACCGGTGCCCAAAAAGCCCAGTGTGCTGTACCTGCCACTCATGCCATCCCCAGCACAGCTGGGAGCCAGCATGGGAGACCTGCCACCCACCCCCAGCCCCATCATCACCCTGAACACTGACTCCACCTGCTGCGACCCCAACCCTGAGGAGCCGCTGTCCCCCAAGGCTGTGGGCAACATGCAAGCCAGCGACCCTGCCTCAGAGCAAGGTGAAGGTCAGGGCCTCTCTGCCCCTATGGTGGGATCACCCTGGGGATGGGGGGTCACCCCATGGTGCACAGGGGGTTCAGTGCCATCTTTTCCTCCCTGCTCACAGGCAGCTCAGCAGAGGCCAGCACAGAGGAGAAGAGCTTTGCCTGTGACAAGACAGCCAAGTCCATCGTGGAGGAGGACGACGAGGTGTTCACAACATCCCGCACCACAGAGGATCTCTTCACAGTGATCCACAGGTAAGGCTGGTGCATGGCCCTGGAGGGGCACAGCCCCTGTGCCCGCTGCATCCTGCCACAGTCATAGCACCAGGTGCAGTGTCCCCCTGCTACACCTCAATTTTCCACACTGGGGCTGATGCTCATGCTTGGGGCTGGTGATGCCTTAGTGCTTCGGAGCACAGCCAGGCTAGGTCACCAGCTTGCAGGGAGAGGTCCAGGTTGGTCCTGCCTGCCAGCAGCATGACA
This sequence comes from Sakesphorus luctuosus, assembly GCA_013396695.1. Lineage (NCBI taxonomy): Eukaryota > Metazoa > Chordata > Aves > Passeriformes > Thamnophilidae > Sakesphorus > Sakesphorus luctuosus. Next base: position 91,458 of record VWZD01000822.1, on the reverse strand, counting down.
TGCCATGCTTGCGTTGTCACCTTGCCCCAGCAGAGCAGGCAGAGCCAGCTCTGGGCACCAACGTGCCCTTGTGGTGGGACCTTGCCCCAGCTCGGGGCAGCTCCCACCCATGTGCCTTTGGTGCTTAGGTCAAAAAGGAAGGTCTTGGGCAGGAAAGAGCCTGGTGATACCTTCAGCAGCCGACCCACCTCCCACTCACCTGTAAAGACTTCAGGCTCCCCGACCGGTGAGTCCCCAGCAGCAGCGGGCAGCAGTGGGAAGTCTTCCAGCAGGAATGAGGATTTTAAAGCCCTGCTGCAGAAGAAGAGCAGCAAAACCAGCCCTGGTACCCGGCCATCTGCCGCTGAACTGCTCAAGACCACAAACCCGCTGGCCCGGAGGGTCATCACAGAGTTTGCCCCAGAGCTGGACGGTGCAAACAGCCCCAAAAGTCAGCCCTGACCATGCAAGGGCCCCTCTGGCTGGAGGGATGGCAATGGCTGTGGAGGGAGCACTGCTGAGAGGGGCTGAGCTGGCTGCTGGGGGGCCTGTGTCCTGCCAGGGGGTTCTTCTGCTTTTGTTCCTTACTTGGAGAGCTGCTGGCAGAGAGGCAGCAGCTGGAGCCCAAGACCCCACATCTCTGGGTCCTTCCCAGGAGGGAAGAGGCATCACCATGGCTGGGACTGGACCTGGCTGAGTCAGCTCCTGGGATCGAAGCAGAGTGGGACCACAGCCCCTGGCATCACCCTATGCCTGCAGCAAAGCAGCTTGAGACGCTGGTCCCTTCGGCATGTGGTACTTTAAACAGCTTTTCTAATGCACAGTGGTGGTGGTTTTTGATTCTCTTAACTTTGACATTGTACCTTGAGTTTCCCATGCAGAGATCCGCTGGTTGAGTTTGGCTGGACACACGGATGCACTTTGGGAAGACGCCAGGGGTTCAGCTGGATCTGCAGTTGCTTTTGAAGAGTCACAGGAGGTTCCCCCTCGCCGCCCTGAGCACCCTCCCTGCCACACGGGGACTGGCACCCGGCGTCTGCAGCCAGCGCCACCACCTCAAGCCAAACCCCCACCCCTCGAAAGCCCCCAAAATGCTGCATTTTGGAGCTCCTCAGCTCTCTGTCCAAAAGCAAACTGCAGAGTCGCCTCCACCACCAGCCCCACCGGCTGCACAACACAAGGAGTCCAGCAGTTGCCCCGCTCCCCACCAGCCCCCTGCACCTGGGGTCCTGCACCAGTGCCGACTGCAGGTGATAGGAGTGCAGGAGGCCCTGCACCACTGGAAGAAAGCATGAAGGAAGCTCATCCCCACCTCCGCCTCCTGCACCTCCCTAACCCCAACCCTAGTGGACCCTGCAACAGATTCTCCTGCTGCCCTGGCCACTGGAGGTCCTGGGACACCATTGAGGTGGTGGCTGAATCTAGCTGGTTGTCACCTGAACCACCCCCCAGTGACTCCTGGGGGTCCCTCGGGGTTGCCCACTGCTCACCACCTCCCTGGTGATCCCTCAGGTTCCTCCAGGGTTGCCCACTGCCCACCCTTGCCCGCTGGCCCCTGGGGAGCTGAGCAAGGCCAAGCAGGACATGTGCCATCAGGGCACATCACAGGGCCACGCAGGAAGGTTTGCATGTCCCTGGGTGGGATTTGTCCCACTCAGTCCCAGCTGCTTCTTCCTGGCCCGGCTCCAGCATGGGAGCCACAGCTGCCAGTGACAGAAGCCGTGGTGAAGGACACTGGGGCAGGGACAGCCACCGGGACTGGGACAGGGCGGGGAGGCCACTTCAATCATGAGCACAGCCACGTGCCCAGAGCAACAGGAAGGGCCAGGCCGTGGCTGACACGGAAATGGGGTGATTAGGGAAATTTCTGCTTTATTTCTTGCTGTGTCTCTGCACGCTCCAGCCCTCCTGTGCCAGGGGGAGCAGCGCAGTGGGTCGGGGCAGCAGCAGGGCACCACAGCAGCGCTTCAGCTGCCCCTCTGAGGGGCCAGGCTCTGTGCCCCCAGGGGGCACAGCCTGGGTAAACACCTCCCCATCGTCACCCCCACCCTGGATCCGATCCCACGGGGGCTCCAGTTGGTTCCCCTTCCCCTCCCTCCCACTGATTGCCCATTGCTTCCTTCCCTCTCTCGTGGCTGCAGATTTAAGCCTGTAATTAAGATCCAGGCTGAGAAACTCAGGAAAAAAAAAAGCCCACAAAAAAAAGCTCTACTGAATGTTCACACTTTGCCCCCATCCCACAGCCCCAGCCAGTGGCTCTGGCACGGGATGGGGCCGGAGCACGGATTGGGAAGCTCTGGGGACGGGTACATTTTGCACATGACTGCTCAGGAAACCGGGGATGGAGCCGGCAAAGGGGGCTGGGGGCAAGCACGGGGCAGAGACTCCCCTGCACCACCCCCAGCACCGCTGGCAGCCGGTGCTGTCGCGGGGAAAGGTCCGGATGGGCCAGGGTGACTCTTGTCTGCTGGGCCAGGGCTCGACTGTGGGACAGAGACTGGCCATGGCATGGAGATTGGCCGCTGGATGGAGATGGGCAGTGGGATGGAGATCCTCATGTCCCTGGCCGGAGGAATGGGCCCTTCCTGGCTGAGTGCTCGTCCCTGGCCACTCGCTCCCTGCTCCGCCCCCTGGCTGGGACTGTCCCACCGGGAAGGCGGTGGGGCTCCGGGAAGAGCCCGGCCGGTGGGACAGCCCTGCCCGGGGCGGGGGCTGCCAAGGTGCCAGCTATAGAATGTTGTACTTTTTATCTCGCCAGCCTGCTAAAGTGCTCCCTGCTACCTGCTCGTGTCTGTGCTTCCTGGGGCTGCCGAGGGACTGCGGCGGGACAGGGGGGTGGGGAACCCGCGAACACCCCTCGGGTGGCTCAAGGGAACACCGGCCCCATCTGCTGGAGCCTCTCACAGTGTCAGCAACACACTTGTTTGTTCCCAATGGCTTTAGAGGGGCGCAGGGACACCGGGGGG